>CM053153.1:67885000-68282500 GCA_028571685.1 Heterohyrax brucei
AGCATACTTACCAGGAGTTTTATTTTTAACCCATCTTTGATTAAGCACAGCACAGTGGTAACATTAGCACTGTAATAGTAATCTTAACACCTTTAATTTCATATACCACCTAATACAGTAATAAAAGTAAAAACAATAACCATAATGTCTTCCTGTTTTTGTTTCTCTTTAACTTGAAAGCACTTGTCACATGTATATCCTGTAAATCCTCATAAACGTTCTCTAAAGAAAATGAGACTTAGAACATTAATTTGACCATTTGCAGTCATACATCTAGTAAATTAAGGAAACAAAACTAGAAAGAAACAAATGTACACAGAAACAACAAATGCAATTGGAAATTGCATTTTAAACTTTAAGAAAAACTAGCACTTTGGTTTGACTCGAATGTTTCAAGGGGGATAATTTCTTCTATTTCATAATGAATGCTAGATTAGAGTTGCTATAGAGTTAATTCTGACTCTTGAAGACTGCATGTGTTTCAGAGTAGAACTATACTATATACGGTTTTTAGTGGCTGATATTTGGAAGTAGATCCCCAGATCTTTCCTCTAAGATTCCTAAGGGTGAACTTGAACTTACAATCTTTGATTAGCAGCTCAACATGTTCAAACGTTAGCCATTTGCAATGAAGAACTAGAAGTATCTCTATTTGCAGATGATATGATCTTATATTTAAAAAAATACTGGAACTAATAAGAGTTCAGCAAAGTATCAGGATGCACATAAACATACAAAAATCAGTCGAATTCCTTTACACTAACAAAGAGGAAATCATTCAAATTAATACTGTTTACAATATAACCTCCAAGAAGATAAAATGCTTAGGAACAAATCTAACCAGAGACACAAAAGACCCAGGCAAAGAAAATTACAAAACTCTACTACAAAAAACCAAAAGAAACTTACCTAAGTAGAGATACCTACCTTGCTTGTGGCTATGAAGACTCAACATCATGAAAATGTCTATTGTACCCAAAAGCAATCTACAAATACAGTGCAATCCCAATACAAAGTCAAAGACATTTTTTAAATTTTTTAAAATATATTTTATTACATTTTAAGTAAAAGTTTACATATCAAATCAATTTGCTGTACAACACCAGAAATTCACATTGTTATTCTACTCTAGCTGCTCCCTGCGATGACAACATACTCCTGTTTTCCACCCTGAAGTTCCCAGGTCAGTTCTGTGCCCCCCAATCTGTAATCTCGCCTCCAGTAATGAGCTTTTCAGACAGCCCCATGTATATATTTAAGATTTGACCCAGCAGTATTTTTTAATGAGATGGAGAAACAAATCACCAACTTCATATGAAACGGAGAAGAAGCCCCACAGAAGTAAAGAATTACTGAAGAAGAAGAACAAAGTGGGAGGTCTCACACTACACCACATTAGAACCTATGACACTGTCATGGTAGTTAAAACAGCCTAGTACTGGTACAAAAACAGGCTAATGGAACAAAACTGAGAATCCAGTTATAACATTATCCACTTGTGAGCAGCTGATATTTAATAAAGTCCCAAAGTCCATGAACCAGGGAAAAGACAACTGATTTGGAGTAACCAGATAACCATCAGATAAAAAGAGAAAGAAGACTCATGTTTAAAATGTTAAAGAGCATGAAAGAAAAAATGGGGACAATGCTAGCAGCCCCACTACACAACGTAAACAGACTACAAAACATGACTGATAATTCGCAAACACCAGAAGGGAAACTAGATAACTGGGAACTCCTGAAAATCAAACAATTAATTTCATCCAAAGACTTCACCAAAAGAGTAAAAACACAACCTACAAATTGCAAAAAAAAAAAAAAAAAAAAAAACTGGAGACAACAAATCCAACAGAGTCTAATTTCTATAATCTAAATGATACTGGAAAACATCAACAGTAAAAAGACAAATAGCCCAATTAAAAAATGGACAAAAGATATGAACAGCTACTTTACGGAAAAGACATTCAGATATGTGAAGAAGTGCTCACTATCATTAGCTATTGAATAAATCTAAATCAAAACTACAGTTAGATACCATCTCACCCCCAAAAGGCTAGCATTAATTCAAAAGGAATGATAGAAGTTGGAGAAGTGGGTAGTGATAAGAATATTTCTACGCTGCTAGTGAGAATGTAAAATGGTACAACCACTTTGGAGATAGATTTGGAGTTTTCTTAAAAAGCTAAAATACACATATACAATCCAACAATCCCATTTGTTGGGATGTATCCTAGAGAAAAAAGCACTGTTGCATGAATAGATACACACAAACTAATGTTTATTGTAGCACTGTCTAACAATAGCTAAAAGATGGTGTCAACCTAAGTGCCCATCAGCAGATGATTGGATAAACAAACTATAGTATATTCACACAATGGAACACTATGCAACGTTAAGAACAACAATGATTTTGAGAAACATCTGATAACATGAAAGAACCTGGAAGCCATTATGCTGAGTGAAATAAGTCAGTTGCAAAAGGCCAAATATTGTATTATTGTATGATACCACGCTGTTACAAAGATTCAAGAAAAGATTTGAACACAGAAGAACGTAGTCTTTGATGGTTGAAAGCATGGAGAGCACGGGAGAGGGATATTCATAGATTAGATAGTAGATCGGAATTAGGTTAGGTGAAGGGAGTGACAGCACTCAGTAGAAAGGAAATCAGCACAGCTGGACTAAACCAAAAGCTAAGAGGCAGCTAAGAGGCTTTCTAAATATAACCCAACACTACAAAGGACAGAGTAGCAGGGGCTGGCTTCTGGAGACCATGGTTTCAGGGGACATCTAAGTGAACTGGAGTAACAAAGATTTTTTTTTTTTTTTTTTTTTTTTTAACAAAATGCTTACATCCCACTTCAGAGAGTGGTGTCTGGGATCTTAAGAGCTAGCAAGCAGTCATCTATGTAGCATCAACCTGTCCCAACCCACCTGGAAGAGAGAATGAAAGACATCAAAAACATAAGGAAAATATGAGCCCAAGAAATGGAAAGGGTTAGATAATCTAGAGACTACCGCAAACATGAGACCAGAAAAACTAGATAGTGCTTGGCCACCACCAAGGACTGCCCTGACAGGCAATGCAACACAGAGCTCCTGACATAGTTGGAGAAAAACAGGTGTGCAGAACTAGAATTCTATTAAAAAACTAGAATTACTGTTCTAACAGACTGGAAGTTTCTCAGAAGACATGACTCTTGAATTTTTTGTTGAACCTAGAGCTGAAACCAGTCCTGAAGACAATTCTTCACACAGATATCAGACAACAGTGTAAGATGTAAAATGATACCGGCGAAGAGCGTGCCCGTTTCCTTATGTACATGAGGTCGGACTTAATTATGTATAAGAGGTCTGCCCATTAAGTCCGTACACTCATCCTGGAAAGAATGCCACATAACTCATTGCTGAATATCACTAGAGTCACCTTCAAAGTACTTTACTTTGAAAGTTATTCACTGATGCCAGTGCCTAGTCTACCCTTCAAAGCAATTTTGGAAATGTTTTTCTAGAATGGCTGTCAGAACTGTGGTTGTATTACCCTTGATGTCCTGACCGTCATCAAAACATCTTCC
Organism: Heterohyrax brucei; assembly: GCA_028571685.1. Classification (NCBI taxonomy): domain Eukaryota; kingdom Metazoa; phylum Chordata; class Mammalia; order Hyracoidea; family Procaviidae; genus Heterohyrax; species Heterohyrax brucei. Next base: position 67,888,576 of record CM053153.1, read on the forward strand.
TTTCAATATTTCCTTTACCTTTGGGTAAAGAAAAAATTCACTGGGGACCAGATCAGGTAAATAGGGAGGATGTTCCAATACATTTATTTTTTTACTGGCTAAAAACCTCCCTCACACACAGTGCCGTGTGAGCTGGTGCATCATTGTGATGAAAGAGACAGGAGTTGGTGAAACATCAGGTTGTTTTTGTTTATGTCATGTGGCCTTTTCAGCACTTTCAAATAGTTGATTTGGTTATCTGTCCAGTTGGTACCAATTCATGATGAACAATCCTTCTGAGATCCAAAAAGTTTAGCAACACTGTTTTGACTCTTGATTTTGGTCGTGGAGAATTCGCTGACTTCCACTGTGCACTTAGATGGCTTGTTTCAGGATCATATTGGTACCCCCATGTTACATCACCAGTGGTATCACAGCCCCAAACATTGTCTTGCCTCTCCAAAAGTTCTGGGCAAACTTCTACTCTCCTTTGCTTTTGTTCTTCGGTGAGCTCCTTTGGGACCATTTTTGCACATACCTTTCTCAGGCTAAGATTTTCAGTTAAGGTTTTCTTGTTTATCAATGTTTACTTAGTCAGCTGTGCTTCTTACAGTTATCTGAAGATTTTGATGGACAATATGACAAACTTTTGCAGTGTTTCATCAGTTCCACTTGTTACTGGCCACTCTGACCTCTGTTCATCAGTGACACTTTCTCTCCCTTCAGGAAAACATTTAATCCATTTGTACACTGCCATTTTCTTCATGGCATTATCCACATAAATTTGGACTAACATGTCCCTAGTTTCATTTTTATTCTTGCCAGGTTTAACAACAAATTTAACATTTGTTCATTGCTCTCATGATGGCACACAAAAACATGGAGCAAAAATAACCCCACTTTAGCAAAACACTGCCACGTGTCGACAGCGACACAACTGTGAGACACCGACATACCAACGTTATAAAACCTCACCGAGTTAGTTGTACAGTGCTGCCAATGTAAGTCACAATGGCAAGTTGGTGGACTTAATTGTTACTTCTTGTATTCATGAGGCTAACTGAGCAACTCCTATCCAGAGGTGAGATGAGAGCATGGATGGAAACAGGAAGTGGTTGAAAGGACACAGGTAATACAAGGCGGAAAGGAGGAATGTGCTGTCACAGTGTAGGGAGAGCAGCTAGAGTTACACAGCAGTGTATATGCAAAGTTTTGTATGACAGATTGACTTGGATTATAAACTTTCACTTAAAGCATAATAAAATACATTTTTAAACAGAAAGCATTAATCTTTTGCAATACCCAAAGACTCCAAATACTAACTACTCATTGATATTTTAAGAATGAATAATTGAAGTAGCAAAAAAATTAAGGAATTAAATACTTCACTTTTTTCAACTCTATGTTAGCAGAGTTTCTAGTTGTTGGAGCCTCTTTTACATTCAAAAGTATCAGGATACTTGGGGGAGACATATTATAGTTAAAGCGTAAAACATCCTGGTGAAAAAATTTTGTGGTGTAGTGTTTAAGAGCTGCTCCTTAGCAATCACACGGGACAGTTTTATTCTTCTCAGAATCAATTTGATAGCAATAGGAATTTTGTTTCTTTTTTGTTAAATAGGCATAAAGGGCTATTTGAATACAGAATTTAAGCATATATTTTCGATTTCAAGTCATGCCACTCAACTGAAAATAGTGATATCTTTTCAGAAAACGCTAAATGTACCTTGCAACACAATGGATACCTTAAATCTACGAAAGAATACAAAAACATAGTGACTTAAATAATCATATGAACTGTGATTTTAAAAATATTACCTAATGTGTACAATACACTAAAATGTTATTTGAAGGAAAGAAAAAAAAATTGTGACTGTTATTTCATAAATTTTTACTTTGAGACAGTAATGTTTGGTTTTATGAATTAAATATCACATATAAATTTCACATTTAAAATAAGGAAGAATCTTTTCAAATGGAAAAAATAATGGTGCCACTGTTCAGAGACTACCGTGATGATGTTGATAAATAAATGTCGAAAGCTGGTGTTCAGCTGTCAGTTTTTCCCAAGGAGAGGCAATTCAGGCTCCACTTTCATTCCTAGTAGTACATGCTTAGATTTAATGTTGAATGAAGCATGATAGAAGGAGTCAGTGAAGAGGGAAGGATGAATGCTAATTAACTTGAATTTATCTGATGCTCTTCATTAGTGCTAAATATTCCTGAATTGCCATTGCCTACAGACCCAAAATGCAAAGTCACCCAGTCTTGCTTAGCATATTTAGTAGCATACGGAGTCTTGTCAGGCAGCCAGGCACTTCCTCATCTACTTGATTCTGAAGCCAGAGTTGCCCCTAATTTAGTACCTTGAATTGATTCTATTAAGGTTGTAATCTGCTTTAATTGTCATTAAGGTATTAAACTGTGTAAAACAGCTCTTAAATACCATTTGTGACTTAACTAGAATCATCACATGGAATAGAAAAGACATAGAAATCAATTAAAAAATGCAGTTTAATTTAAAAGCTAATTTCTTAATTAAAGGTTTTTGGAATTTTTCTAGATGTTCCGAAAAAAAAGCCTTCAGTATGGTTTTTGATTACAGGATAGACTATGGAAGTTTATCAGCAAAATGAAGAAACAATATTCTACAGACAAAGCTGCCTTGTTTATCACCCAAGTAATAAAGGTTAAGATCATCTAGTCATTTTCTGTCATCCAAAGATGCATGGCTGACACAAGTATTAAATTTTGAAGAGCTTTCATTAATGCAGCATGTAGATTAATGAAGATAGAGCCTATGTTGGCTGTTTGTGATGGAGACCCTTGTGGCACAGCGACTAACAGCTGGCTTCTAAATAAAAGGTCAGCAGTTAGAATCCACGTGCTGCTATTTGGAAACCCAATGATACAGTTTTACTCTGTCTGATGGAGTTACCATGAAGCAGAATCGACTTGACGACAATGGCTGTATTACATGACTAATCTGAGGTGTTTCTGTGGAATCAAATCTGACACCTAAAATGCCCAGGAAAATGCCCCAATAATGCAGGAGCAGATTTCTATAATATGGGTCGTGGTGTGTGAGTGATAAGCTATTGCCAAATGGGTGAGTCTTTATTTTATCAGATCCCCAACGTGTTTTTAGTTGTTGCTGGATGTTAGGTGTTGTTAGAACAAAACACTACCCAGTCCTGCGCTGTGCCTGCAGTTATTTTTAGGCTTACTCTGTTTCACTGACCCTCATCTTCGCTTAGCACAATGTCCTTCTCCGGGACTGATCTCCTCTCCTGACAACATGTCTAAAGTGCGCAGGATGGCGTCTAGCCTTCCTTGCTTGCAAGGAGCATTCTGGCTGTGCCTCTTTCAAGAACAGATCTGTTTGTTGTTTTGGCACTCCATGGCATGTTCAATATTTTCCAACACCACAATTCAAAGGCATCAGTTCTTCTCCTGCCCATCTTTCTTATGCATATAATGTGACTGAAAATACCATGTCTTAGATCAGGGACACCTTAGTCTTCAAGGTGGTGTCTTTAATTTTCAACAGTTTAAAGAAGTCTTTTGCAGCAGATTTTCCCAATGCAATGAGTCTTTTGATTTCTCGACTGTTGCTTCCATGGGTGTTGATTGTGGATGCAAGTAAAATGAAATCCTTGACAACTTCAATCTTTTCTTCATTTATCAGGATGTTGTTTACTGGTCCAGTTGTGAAGACTTTTGTTTTCTTGATGCTGAGATGCAACCCATACTGAAGCCTGTGGTCTTTGATCTTCATCAGTAAGTTTTTTAAATCTTAACCACTTTCAGCAATAAAGATTGTGTCATCTTCATAATGCAGGTTATTAATCAATCTTCCTCCAATCCTGATGCCTCCGTCTTCTTGATATAGTTTCTCAGATTACTTGCTCAATGTACAGATTCCCAACATATCAATTCACATACTATAAGGGTTGTCAAGATTATAGAGTTTATCAATAGGAGTGAAATCAAGGATATGAGTATTTAATTTTAGAACTGGATACCTTGAAAAAAAAACTGTGTGAAAATCTCTGAGAATATAACCTGTCACAGATTTTTTTTTTTTTTTAATATGAGAATTCACGTATGACTTTTTTTTTTTTTTGGAGGCAGCCCTTGGGGTACAGTGGCTAGTACTCACCTGCTGCATGAAATGTCAATGATTGGAACCCACTAACTGTTCTGTGAGAGAAAGATGTGTTGGAAGAAAAATATATCAGTCTGCTCTCTTAAAAATTCACAGTGTTGGAAATCCTATGGGCCAGTACTCTCTGCAATTTTAAATGTAAATATAAATTTACATATAAATGTAAATCCTACATTTTTCAGTCTTGTTCATATCAATTGTCGATGTTCCCTTCGTTTGACACTAAGTGTGTTGTTATATGTGAGTCCTTTTCTAGATTTTCTGTGTTGTCAGACATCTTATAAAAGAAAGGCTTTTATTATTTTTTCAAGTTTGTGTTAATACGATTGGCCAGTTTAGAATCTGAATAAGTGAATCTGAGCATGCTCCATGAAAGCTTCTTCAAAGGGCAGTCTATATAAGGACAATGTAGGAAAATCCTACTTCTGCTTTTTACGTAATAGAAATCAGAGTGGTGAAGAAAATGAGTATAAGAATCAGACACTAGGAGAAGAGAATTCTGATCCTGAAGGTCACCTGGTTACCTTAGGAATGTTGATAAGCTTTTTCAGCCTCTTGTCCACCATTTGGTAAAACCAACTCAAAGCCAAAGCCCACTGTCAACAAGTTGATTCCAACTCATAATAATCCTATAAGTAGAATTACCCCAAAGAGTTTCCAAGGAACACCTGATGGATTTGAACTGTCAGGCTTTTGGTTAGCAGCTGTAGCACTTAAACACTATGCCACCAAGATTTCCCTATCACTGTACAGGGAGAATGGCAACTTTTCTCTGTTAAAATTCCACCATCTATTATTGTAAGGGTATAATTCTACCACCAACCAAAAGCCATGTCTTAGGTGTGGCAGGGCTAAAACAGAAAAGATACCCTGAGAATGTGTGAGAATAAGTTACAGATTATCAACTTTATCACAACTCATGCTTGTAGTTCTTTCCACATGCCTTTGTTTTCAGTGTACCATCGCAGTGTTCCAGCTTCCTCGCTAAGATCACCTGCATTTTCCTCTCTTTTCTCACACTGAAGATAATCAACCCTCTCAAATGTTTTTGATTCCTGTTTTTTGATAGTAATATCGGTTTCATCCTTATAACGGTAATTGCTTTCAAAATTACATTGTTGATGCAATTGAAAAATGACCTAGCTTAAAAATAGATAAATAAATAAACTTATTTTATTCTAACTCAGTTATACATATATATATATACATATATATATGTATTTTAAGTCGAGGCAGGACAGAATGCAGACTTAATGCAAGACAATTAAAAAGAAATAAATCTAAACATCTGTGATCATCCAAAGGAAGGATCAACTTTTTGTAAATTCTGCAATACTGTAAATATTTAATATGAGACTACAAGGAAGCAGAAAGATCTTAGCCCTGTGAACAATGTATTCCACCTGATGATTCTTGTGACAGGTGTGACTAAGTGTGACAATATGCTTCATGCCTGATAATGATAGTTATGCTTTCCTCAGAAAATAGTGAAAATTCATTATTGATGAAAAAAGTAAAATACACAAGAACAGTTCTCTTCATTTCCTAATCAATTTTTTTTAAGATCATTGAATTTCTGAGGAATACTTACATTCCATAAATCTCCAGATTTTTGCTCTGACTCTGCAAAGGACACAGTCTTTCTTGTGTTGTGTTTTTGTTTTGTGGCATTATACTAGTAACATAGAGTTACTTCCTCAAAATCTAATACAAGGCTTAAAGATTTCAGACTCACATAGACTTTAAGACATTCTACTGCAAAAACATTTTAGAAGCACATTAATAATGTATTTTCAATAGACATTTTGTCATGAGTTGAAAGTGACTCCGTGGCAACATTTTATTATTATTACAGATATTTGTCTCCATAAGTTTTAGTGTTTTTAATACTAGAAGTCACATGAAGAAATTGAAAAAGTACTAAGTACATATAGTTTGTTTTTGTACTGTCTCATCTAACTGATAATCAAAAAACAAAATGTAGCAAGTCTGAAGTAATAGTGTCATTAAAAATATAATTCAGATCCTTACTGCTAAGTGAATGGCAAATGTCTTTTCACTGCTTAACTATGGAAAGAAAGAAAAAAAAACACATTAAGGCTTGGTCTGGGGTATAAGGTACACTAGAAAGCATTTGGGTGCTTCAGAAAAAGATCAGTGGTATTACACGTTTGATTGAATAAAAATTAAGGGAACAACAGTTTGGCATGGGCACAATAAGCCACTATGTGTGCTATAATATTCAACAACAACGGAAAAGCTACTTCAAAAATATCACGCATTCGTATTACAGATTAAGCGGCAACCTGTGTATCTGAACTGCTGAGAGTTGAGAATTAACTACATTTTTCTTATTAACAGCAAAGTGAACTTAATCCCCTTAAATGTCCCTGGATGCTGTTTACTGGCTGCTTAGTTCCTTTGAAATGTTTGTACATAATAAAGGGATTAAACCAAAAAACCCCACTGCCTTCCAGTCAATTCTGACTCATAGAGATCCTATAGACGAAGTAGAACTGCTCCATATAGTTTCCAAGGAGCACCTGACAGATTTGAACTGTCAACCTGTTGGTTAGAAGCCACAGCACTTAACTACTACACCATTAGGGTTTCCAATAAATAGATTAGCAACTATTATTTTAAATACACTATTATAAAATAAGGAAGTATATTTGCAGCATACATTTTAAAGTAACTGAAGTTTTTTACTTTCCCCAGCTGGAGAATTTTAGTCATTTCTGGTTTTTTCATCTTAATAAAAGCTAATTTATTCTCCTACAAGCCTGCAAGGCTAAAAGTCTGAAATCAGCGTGTCAGTTCCAGAGTAAGACTTGCTTTCTCTGTTGGCTCTGGAGAAAGGTCTTTGTCATCAACCTTCCCCTGACCTAGGAGCATTTCAGCACTGGAATCCCAGGTCCAAAGGACACATCACCCTCCTGGTTCTTCATTCTTGGTGGCATGAAGTCCCCCTCTGCTCACATCTCTCACATTTTACCTCTTGTAACAATATCACGTAATGCAGGCCACATCCCGGGGAACCTGCCCTTGCATCGGATCAGGGCTGTGACCTGAGGAAGGGTATTGATCCCACTCTAGTCTTCTTTATTATATTTTTGTTGATTTGTTTTTCAAAATAATTTATTTTGGGTGAGTAGATATGTGTTGTAAGTCAAAGTTTAGAATTCAATTCAGTTTCTTGTACAAAAACTTACACACGCTGTGTTAGACGACCTCAGCAGCCCTCCCTGCCCTGTGACAGCACACTCCTCCTTTCCGCTCTGAATTTCCCATTTCCACTCAACCAGCTCGTGTCTTCTTCTTCTTCTCATCTCTCCTCTGGACAGGAGCTGCCCAGTTAGTCTCATGTATCTACTTAAAACCAAGAAACACACTCTTTACCAGTAATATTTTATGTCTTATAAACCAATTTAATCTTTGTCTCTGAGTAGCTGGATTCTGGAATGGTTTCATTTCTGGGCTGACAGAGTCCGGGGTCCATGTCTCCCAAGGACCCTTCAGTGTGTCACACTATCAAGTATGACTTTTTATTATAGTTCGAGTTACTTATCCCACCTTTCTGCAGTTCCGTCATGAACTCTTGGTTGAGCTTCCTAAGGGAAGTCAATGCTGTGTACCACTAGTTCTGGCCTCGTGCTGATACAGCCCCTGGTTTACACGGCTCTTTGTATCTGTTGGGCTCCTATTTTCCTTACGTCTTTGAAGGTCTTCATTCTCTTTTGCTCCAAGTGGGTTGAGACGAACTAATGCTTCTTAGATGATCACTTCATAGCTTTTTACGACATCAAGACACTACTCACCAAGGTGAGATGCAGATTCTATTGTTAAAAAACTTTGTTATGCTAGTTGACCTAGATGTGCCCTGACTGAAACCATGATCCCCAGAATCCTGTTCTGCTTCTCTGTCCCTGAAAATGTTTGGTTATATTTCAAAAACTTCTTAGCTTTTGGTTTAGTCCAGTTGTGCTGACTTCTCTACTGTGTGTTATCGCTGTCTTCACCTAAAATAATTCTTGTCTGGAATCAAATTAGTAAATACATCCTCCTCCATCTTCATAACTGCCAAAGACTGTTCTGTACTTAAACCTTTTCTTGAGTCTTTTTAATAGTGGTCTCATACAGCATTTGTCCTTTTGTGACTAATTTCACTCAGGAAAATGCCTTCCAGATTCTTCCACGTTATTTTGAAATGTATCCCAAATTCACCAGCTATCATTGTGTAATATTCCATTGTGTGAATATAGCACAGTTTGTTTATCACTGTGTAATATTCCATTGTGTGAATATAGCACAGTTTGTTTATCATTGTGTAATATTCCATTGTGTGAATGTAGCACAGTTTGTTTATCCATTCATCCATTGTTGGGCATCTAGATTGATTCCAACTAATGAACAGAGGTAAGTGTATATCTATTTGTATGGCAGCTATATTTCTTCAGAATATACTCACAGAACTAGATCATATCATATTCATATTTCTAGCTTTTCAAGAAAGAGACAAATTGATTTACAAAGTGGTTTTAACATTTTATGTACTAGCAGTATATGAGGGTTCCAGTCTCTGTTCCAGTTTCCAGCTTTTCCAACATTTATTTTGTGGTGTTTGGGGATTAATGCCAGCCTTTTTGAGGTAAATATCTCATTGTAGTTTTAATTTGGATTTCTCTACTGGCTAATGATCGTGGACATTTTCTCTTATGTCTGTTAGCCACCAAATGTCTTCTTTGGTGACACGCCTGTTTGTATCCTTTGTCCATTTTTTCATTGGGTTATTTGTCTTTTTGTTGCTGAAGTTTTGAAGTATCTTGTGGGTTTTAGAGATTAACTTCTGGTTGGATTTGTCATAACCATTTCTTCCCCCCATTCTGTAATGTGTCTTTTTACTCATTTGTTGAAGTTTTTGGGTAAGTATAAGTGTTTAGTTTTCAGAACTTCCCCGTTGTTTATTTTCTTTTCTGAGGTTTTTACATTGTTAATGTTTTGTACCCTGTTCATGTCATGTATTAGGGTTCCAGAGTTGTCCTCTTTATCATTTTAGGTTTGATATTTAGGTCTTGGACATGTTTTGTGTTAGTGTTTGTGCATGACATGAGACACTGGTCTTCTTTCATTTTTTCCTGCTGGAGACCCAGTTATGCCAACATGTTTGTTAAAAAGTCTGTCTTTCCCCCAATTTAAGAACTTTGAGCTTTGGTCAAATATTTGGTGCTCATAGATCATTGATTTTATGCCTGGATTCTCATTTCTGGTTGCTTGGTCTATGTATCTGTTGTTATACCAGCAGCAGACTATTTTGATTACAGTGGCAGTATAATGACAGATTCTAAAGTCAGATAGTGTGTTCTTCTTCAGCAACAATTTGCCTTTCTGAGGCTTTTATCTTTTTCATATAAAGTTGGTAATTTGTTTCTCTTCTCATTAAAAAATGCCAATGGAATATGGTTTGGATTGCATTGTAGCTGTAGATCACTTTGGATAGAACAGTCATTTTCACAGTGTTTAATCTTTTTATCCTTGAGCAAATAATTTTCTCTAATTACATAGGTTCTTTTGGTTTCTTGCAGTAGTACCTTGCAGTTTTCTTTCTATGGGTCTATTTCTAGTAGGATTTATTGCTAAGTATTTTATCTTCCTGTGGGCTACTGTAAATGACATTGATCCTTTGACATTCTCTTTGTTGGTGTAGAGCAATCCAACAGACTTTTGCATGTTTATCTTGCATCCTCCTGATCCTTTGCTGAACTCTTCTACTAGTTCCAGTAGATTTTTTTTTTTTTTGGATTCCTTGGAGTTTTCTGTGTATAAGATCATATCATTTTAACAATTTGGATATCCTTTATTTGTTATTCCTAGTCTGATTGCTCTGGCTAAAACCTCCAAAGCAGTATTGAACAAACGTAGCCATAAATGGCACCTTATCTGATTCCCGTTCTCAAGGGGAATGGTTTCAGACTCTCGTTTAAGATGATGTTAGGTGCTGGCTTTGTAAAAATCCCCTTTAAAACATTGAAGAATTTCCCTTCTATTACTATTTTACTGAAGTTTTCACATGAATCAGTGTTGGACTTTGTCAAAAGCCTTTTCTGTATCAATGGATAAAATCAAGTGTTCTTGTCCTTCGTTTCATTTATATCACTGATTACATCCATTTTCTAATGTTGACCCGTCCCTGCACCTTGGTATGAGTCATGGTGGATTTTTTTTTTTCTGAATATGTTGATGAATTCTATTGGCTAGAATTTAGTTGCAGATTTTTGTATCTAAGGTCATGAGAGATACTGGTCTGTGGTTTTCCTTTTTTTGTACTGTCTTTACTTAGTTTGAAAACCCTCGTTAGGAGTGGTTAAATGCTATGGCTGTCAATCAAAAGGTCAGCAATTCAAACTTGCCAGGCACTCTATGGGGCAGTTATATTCAGTCATATAGGATTGCAATGAGTTGTAGAACCGACTCGATGGCTCTAGGCTTGCTTTTATTTAATTCGGTTTTGATATCAGTGTTATGCTGGCTTCATAGAATATGTTTGGAGTATTTCTTTTCTACACTGTTAAGTACCGTTAGTAATAGTGATATTAAGTCTTCTATGAAAGTGTGGTAGAATTTCCCAGTGAAGTTGTCACGGTCAGGGAATTTCTTGGAGGGGATGGGTGGAAGTTTTTAAATTACCTTATTAATCTCTCCTTCTGTTGTAAGTTTATTTAGTTGTTCTACCTCTACATGTTAATTTAGGTAGGCAGTATGTTTCTAGAAATTTGTCTCTCTTGTACGTTTTCAAATTTGTTCGAGTACAATTTTTAGTAGTATTCTATTCTGATATATAATTTTTAATTGTGATTGAGTGAAATTAAATTTGCATGCCCCCCTATCTGCAGCTCCTTCTGCTCCCCTTGCCCAGCGAGAGCACAATCCTCTGTTCTGTTCTTTACATGTCGTGTCCTTTTAACAATCTCCTGTCCTTTCCTCTCCACCTTCTCATTTCCCTTCTAGTAGGAAGCCAGTAGCACAGCATTTTATAGATTCATAGAATGATAAAGTACACATACAATGTGGTCACTTTGTGTCCCCAAGTCCACTCTGTTCTTGTCCAAAACGTTGAGCCCAGTAATGTTTTCTGGTCAGGGGGAGCAGCTGATGTAGGGCCATGCCACCAGGTTAATTCCTGAGGACTTCAGGCCATCTATTGCAGTCTTTAGTGACGTTCTTGAGGTGCACCTCTCATTTTCTCATGTTGTCACTGGGACTCAACTTGTGTGCCCCACCACGTCTGTCTTTGGTGGTAGTCAAGCACCATCTGGTTCTTCCTCTCACATGTTGATAAAATCATTCATGAGGGTCCTTCTGTCTTTTGGGCTCTTTTTCCCTCATGTCTTTGCTGTCCTTGGTGATCATCCATTCTGGCTGATGTGGGACCACTTGGCATACCTCAGATGGCAGCTTGTTTACTTTTAAGACCCCCAGCTGCCACTCACCAGTATGGGGTGCAGAAGACTCACTTAACCATAGGCTAGTTATGTTAATTTTCCTTGATGTCCCCCGAGAGAATGGTCCCCAGATCTCCACCCCTGCTACTCTAAACTTGCAATACTGGGTTAAGAGTAGAAGAGTTTTCAGTTTATGTTAAAGTCCAGTTAAGTTGATCTTCTTTCCACTATATGCTACCACTGCTTTCACTCAACCAAATTTCTATAAACTATCTAATCTATAACCAGCCCTCTCCCTCCCTCCCCTCCCTTGCAGCCATCAAAGAGTCTTTTCTTCTGTACATGAGTTGGTTTTTAAGTCCTTACAGTAGGGATCTCATAAAACATTTGTCCTCGTGCTGGTGACTGATTTCACTCAGCCTGTCTTCCACCTGTAACCAGGTTATGAGATGCTTCCTAAAATCATCATTGTTCTTTATCAAGGCACAGTGTTCCATTGAGTATATAGTTTGTTTATCAATTAACCTGTTACTGGGCATCTGAGTTGATTCCATCTTTCTGTTACTGTGGACTCTGTTGTGATAAACATTTGTGTGCATTTGTCTGTTTGTGTGGCTGATTCTGTAGGATATATTCTGAGCAGTGGGATTACAAGGTCAAATGGTGTATCTATTTTCACTTTTTTTAGGGAAGTGCTAGGTTGCTTTCCAAAGAGGTTGTACCATTTTGCAATCCTGTTTTGGATCATGGCCAACCTTGTTGGGGTGAGATGGTATATCATTATAGTTTTGATTTGGATTTCCTTAATAGCTAATGATTGTGAGTATTTCCTCATTTGTCTTTAGGCTGCCTGGATGTCCTCTTTAGTGAGGTATCTGTTCATTCCTTTGCTCCCCCGCCCCCCCGTTGGGTTATTTACCTTTTTCTTGTTGATGTTTTACAGTGCCTAGTAGATTCTGGAGATCAGACTAGAGTCCAACATATAGTTGCCAAATACTTTTTCCCATTCTATAGGTGGTCTTTTAATTCTGTTAATAAAGTCTTTGGATGAGTAAAAGTGCTTGATTTTTATCTATTTTCTCTTCTGTTGATCCTGCTTTGCCTGTTAGATTTTGAAGTCTGTCTAATCTGTGCCTTAAAACTTCCATTGTTGACCCTATTTTTTCTTGCATGGTCTTTATTGTTTTAGGTTTGATATTTAAGTCTTTTATCCAATTTGAGTTAGCTTTTTGTGTAAGGTGTGAGAAATGGGTCTTGCTTCAATTTTTAGCACTACTTGTTTTTACCAGAGTTTGCAGTCCTAGGGCCTTCGTTGAATATCAACTGTTCATAAGGGGATAGTGGCATGTCTGGAGATTCGACTGTGTTCCATTGGTCTACATATGTCTTTTTGTACCAGTACCAGGCTATTTTGACTACTGTGGCTGTGTAATATGTTCTAAGGTCAGATACTGAGGGGCCTCCCACGTTCCTCTTTTTCAGTAGTGCTTTTCCTGTCCTGGGTTTGTTTCCTTTCTAAAGTTGGTGATTTGTTTCTCCATCCCAGTAAAAAAGGTCACTGAAATTTGCATTGAGATTGTGTAGCATATGTAAATCACTTTGCGTAAAATAGACATTTCCACAATGTTAAGTCTTCTTAGCCACAAGCAGAGTAGGTTTCTCCGTTTATGTAAGTCTCTCTTAGTTTCTTGCAGTAAGGACTTGTAGTTCTCTTTGTATAGGTCTCTTATTTCTCTAGTCAGGTTTATTTCTAGGTATTTTATCTTCTTGTGGACTATAGTAAATTGTATTGATTTGATGATTTCTTCTTTAATGATCTCTTTGTTGGTATAAAGGAATCCTACTGATCTACTTATATTTATCTTATATCCTGATACTTTGCTGAACTCTTTTATTAGTTTGAATAGTTTACTTGTGGATTTTTCAGGATTCTCTGCGTATACAATCATATCATCCACAAACAGGGAGATTTTTACTTCTTTTTTGCCAATGCAGATGCCCTTTATTTCTTGACCTTGTCTAGTTGCTCTGGCTAGAACATCTAGTACCATGTTAAATAGGAAAGGTGAGAGTGGGCATCATTGTCCAGTTCCCATTCTCAGGGGGAATTGTTTCAGTCTGTCTCCTGTCAGGATGATGTAAGTAGTTGGCTTTGTATAAATGGCTTTTATTGCGCTGAGAAATTTGCCATCTATTCCTATTTTTCTGAGACTCTGTAGTATGAATGAGTGTTGGACTTTATCAAATGCATTTTCTGCATTAATAGACAATATCAGGTGACTCCTGTCTTTTGTGTTGTTTATGTGGTTGATCACATTAATTGTTTTTCTGATGTTGAACCAGACTTGCATCCCTGGTATGAAACCAACTTGGTCATGATGGATTATTTTTTGGATGTGATGTTGTATTCTACTGGTAAGGATTTTATTGAAGATTTTTGCATTAGGTTCATGAGTGATATTCATCTGTAATTTTCCTTTTTGTGTGAGATCTTTCCCTGGCCTTGGTATTAGGATGATGACGGCTTCATAGAACGAATTTGGGAGTATTACATCCCTTCCTATGATGTGAGATAGTATCAGTAGTATTTGGAGTTAAGTCTTCCCTAAAAGCTTGGTAGAATTATGTAGTGAAGTCGTCTGGACTGGAGCTTTTTTTGGTTGGTAGTTTTTTTATGACTTTTTCAGTCTCATCCTTTGTGATGGGTTTATTAAATTGTTCTACTTCTTCTTGCGATAATTTTTGTAGGTGATCTGAATCTAGGAATTTGTCCATTTCCTCTAGATTTTCAAATCTGTTATAGTCTTTCATAATATTCTGTTATGATACTTTTGATTTCAGTTGAGTCTGTTGTGACATCTCCTATCTCATTTCTTAATCAGGTTATTTCCTTTCTTGTTTTTGTTTTGTAAGTTTAGCCAATGGTTTGTCAATTTTGTTGATCTTTTCAAAAAAGCAGCTTTTGGTTTTGTCAGTTTTTTCAGTTGTTCTTCTATTCTCTAATTCATTTAGGTCTGCTCTAATCTTTATGATCTGTTTTCTCCTGGTGACTGAGGGGTTCCTCTGTCACTGTCTTCTTGTTCAAGCTGAAGGGTTAATTCTTTGGTTTGAGTCCTTTCTTCCTACCAGATGTGTATATTTATAGAGATTAACTGACCTCTGTGCACTGCTCTGCTCTTGCTGTATCCCATAAGTTCTGGTAGGATGTGTTTTAATTATTACTTGATTCCATAATTTTTTTCTTTCTTTCTTTCTTCTTCTTCTTCTTCTTCTTTTTTTTTTTTTTTTGGTACTTGATTTATTCTATAACCCATGGATTTTTGAGCAAAGTGTTGTTCAGTTTCCACTAATTCAAATTTCTACCTATATGTTCCCTGCTATCGATTTAGACTTTTATGGCTTTATGGTCCGAGAAGATGCTTTGTAATAATTCAGTGGTTTTGATTTGGTTGAGATTTTCTTTGTGTCCTAAGACATGGCCTATTCTGGAAAGTCTTCCATGTGCATTGGAGAAGGCGTACTTATCTGGTGATGGGTTACAAGATCTGTCTATGTCAATGAGGTCTAGTTGTTTAATTGTTGCAATAAGATCTGTATCTTTTCTGAGCTTTTGTCCGTATGATCTGTCCATTACTGAAAGTGGAGTGGTGAAGTCTTAAGCTATTATTGTGGAATGATCTATCTCATTTTCCAGTGTTATCAGTGTTTGTTCAGTGTATGTAGATGTTCTGGTATTGTATGCATAAGTATTTAATATTGCTGTGTCCTGCTTTTAGTTTTTTTCAATTTTTCTTCTATTCTCCAATTCGTTTAGTTCTACTCTAATCTTTATGATCTGTTTTCTTCTGGTGACTGAGGGGTTCCTCTGTTGCTGTCTTTCTACTTTTTTTAATCTGTAGGGTTAATTATTTGTTTTGGGTTCTTTCCTCCTACCAGATGTGTATTTTTATAGAGATCAACTGAACTTTGAGCACTGCTTTTGCTGTATTCCATAGGTTCTGGTAGGATGTGTTTTCATTCTTCTTGAACTTTTCAGCAATAAGTAGTGACCAGCCTCGTCCATGATGGTGGATTTAACATTAAAATCTATGTTATCTGAGATTAGTATTGCCACTCCTGCTCTTGTTTGTATATTATTGACTTGGTATTTATTTTTCCATCCTTTGAATTTCAGTTTTTTCATGTTTTTAAGTCTAATATTTGTTTCTTTTAAACAATATACAGACCAGTAGTGTCTTTTGATCCATGATGTCAGTGTCTGTCTCTTTAGTGGAGAGCTGAGTCTGTTTGCATTGACTTTTCATTTTTTCCAGTGTTGGATTTATGTTTGTTGTGACTTTTGTGCTATGTTTTTTGTTTTTATACTTCTTGTTGTTATTTTGCTTTGTGGCTACCCCTATAATCCCCACTATTATTCTAAGTTTAAACCAGACTTTAACTTCTGCACATCTTTTTAATTTCCTCTTCATATGAAAGGGTTACAACTGCTGTAAAATATACCTCTTTTTAGTGTGTTGATAGTTATACTATCACAGTTGATGATTGATGTCATAGTTTTCATGTTACAATCATTGGCTCCCATCTTTTGATATTGTATCTTTGATTGAGCTTTGTGACTTCCCTAAGTATGATTCTAGGTGCTGTGTCTTGCACTGAGTCCTTAAATATACACTCAATGTTTTTGTTTTTCTAAGCAGAGGACTTCTTTCAGTATTTCTTGTAATCTGGTTTGGCTTTTACAAAGTCTCTAAGCTTCTGTTTATCTGTGAACTTCTTAATTTCATCATCATATTTGAAAGACCATTTTTCAGGATATATAATTCTGAGCTTTAAGTTATTCTCTAGGGCTTTGAATGTGTCATTTCACTGCTTTCTTGTCAACATCATTTCTGCAGAGATTTCAGACAAAAGCCTACATGACTTGCCTCTGAATGTTAGGTTTGCATTAAGCCTTGCTACCTTTAAGTGCCTCTGTTTGTGTTTCTTTTTATTAAGGTTGATTATAATATGTCTTGGTGTCTTTCTTTTGGAATCTAGTTTTTGTGGCATTGGATACATGTCTCGGATATCTATATTCTCTTAGTTCATAATTTCAGGGATGTTTTCTGTCAGTAATTTTACAACAATGCTCTCTGTATTTTCATCTTTCCTTCCCTGTTCAGGATCTCCAGTTACTCAGATTATTCCTCTTAATAGAGTCCCACATGTTTCTTAGTGCTTCTTCATTTTTTTAATTTATTTTCTCTGATTTCTCCTCATAAATGTTGGTGTCACTTGGTCTATTCTCAAGATTACTAACTCTGGCTTTCATCTCAATTCTGCTCTTTTGGCTTTGGATTATATTATTTAATTCAGTAATTTTGTTATTGATTTGATGGATTTCAGGTCATTGATGTTGTATCAGTTCAAATAGCTAACTTACTTCTTCATTTTGTTCCGCTGCATTTTGCTTAACCTCTAGGAGGGCTCTATGCATAATTATTTCATACTTAACCTGTGATAGTTTCAGAAAAGTTTCTTCATCTGGAAAGTTTTTTGATTCTTTAAATGGTAAGCTACTGACTATTTTCTGTGCTCCATCTAGAAACTGTTCAGTTTCTCTGGTGTTACCTCAACAGGAACTGAGGCATAGTTCTAAGAGGAGAGCTGGTCACTAGCTATCTCTGTGTACTTTAGTGAGGGGCCCCAGGTAGACTCACTGTGGTGACAGGCTCTTCCTCTGGCTGGCAAAGATAGTGTCCTGCTTATGAAGTCACCGGGGCCTGTCAGATGATGCTATGATGTGAGTTCTCCAGGTGGTCTTATTTTCAAAATGTACCTTACTGCTAAGTGAGGAGCTGTCCAACAGCTGCCTATATCAGTCAGGCCTTCAGGTGTGGCGGGACCCACCTTTTGGTTGACAATGAAAACACTTCATTGGTCTTCCCTAGACGCTATGGCATGGTTCAAAGTAGGGAGGGTTAGGAGCTTCCTGCCATTCTCTGCCAGGCCCCACTTGTACCTCTCTAGTTACCTTAACACAGCTTTTCTGCTGGAGAAGTACTATCCAGATAGGCCTTGCTTCTTTGTATGAATATTATCCCCAGCTAAGGCCCCTGGGTGGGTGACTGAGATGGCATCCCACCTGAGCTGCCCTTCCTGCCTTGAAACAACAGAATCATAAAAGAGAAGGTTGAGGGGCAGTGCCCTCAGTCAGCAGCTGGTTTCTCAGTATGTGGCTATCTCATGCACAGTCTCTCTGCTGAGCTATGCACTGTTTACTTAATCGCTGCAGTTCAGCTTATCAGCCAGCTCATGCTTAGTCCCTGCCTCCCGGAGGTGTGTCAATATCTTTAGTCTTCCAAAAAGGTGAGTCAACAGAAGCAGGACTCAGCATAGTACTGCCTCACCTTAAGAGAGGTAGTTACTCTGTCATCAGTGCCTAGTTGAATCTGGAAAGCCCATGTCAGATCCTTGGACTCTTAGATGTCCATGCTTCTTGATTCATTTATCATTTCAGGCCTTAGTTCTCAGAGAGAATTGAGCAGATGTGTGTCTAGCCCACCATCTTGGCCCCACCCCCTTGACTATACTTTTTAAAACTTTATGCTGAGCAAATAATCTGAGAGGCTGGATTATATGAAGAAGAATAGAACATCAGGATTGGAGGAAGACTCGTTAATAACTTGGGTTATACGGATAACACAATCTAGCTTATAGAAAGTGAAGAGGACATGAAGCACTTGTTGATGAAGGTCAAAGACCACAGCTTTCAGTATGAACTACACCTCAATATAAGAAAAACAAAAACCCTGACAACTGGATCAACAAGTGACATCATGATAAATGGAGAACAAACTGAAGTTGTCAAGGGCTTCATTTTACTTGACCCACAATTAATGGTCACTCGACGGCACTTGGCTTGGCAAAGTATAAGAAATCAAGTGACCCATTGCAGTGAGGAACTCTGCCACAAAAGACCTCTTTAAAGTGTTGAAAAGAATAGATGTTACCTTGAAGACTAAGGTGCATCTGACCCAAGCTGGGGTGTTTTCATCTCCTATTATAAGCATGAAAAAACTGGACAATGAGTAAAGAACACTGAAGAAGAACTGATGCTTTTGCATTGTGGTGTTGGAGAAGAATGCTAAACATACCATGGACTGCCAAAAAAGTGAACAAATCCATCTTAGAGGAGGTACAAGCAGAATA
This sequence comes from Heterohyrax brucei, assembly GCA_028571685.1. Lineage (NCBI taxonomy): Eukaryota > Metazoa > Chordata > Mammalia > Hyracoidea > Procaviidae > Heterohyrax > Heterohyrax brucei. Next base: position 67,907,353 of record CM053153.1, read on the forward strand.
TTCTTTAGAAGGAAGGATGGGAAGACTATGTTTCCTATACTTTGGACATATTGTCACAAGAGATCAGTCTCTGGAGAAGAAAATCATGCTTGGTAAAGTAGAAGGTCAGTGAAAAAGTGAAAGAGCATTAATGAAATGAATTGACACAGTGGCTGCAACAATGTGCTCAAAAATAATAATGATTGTCAAGATGTGCATGAACAGGCAGTATTTCATTCTGTTGTGCATAGGGTCATTATGAGGCAGAACTGACTGGACAGGAGCAAGTAGCAACAACACAATGATCTTGGAATCATCTTGCAAAAGCGACTTGAGCTTCAGAGCTGCCTGTGTAGTCAACTGCAGCTGTAGTCAGATGGGCACCACAATCTACTTTTCCCTCAACCCATTCTCTCCTTCTTTCTCTGTTTTCCACAAGTTTTAGTCCCAAGGACAGATCTTCATGCATAGCCTGAAAGCTAGACTCTCCAAGTCTACCTTCTGAGCACCCCACACTTTGCTAACTGCTTATTGTTCAATGTTACTTATCTAGTAAGTAATCAGGTCAGGATTTGAACCTAAGTTTATACAGCCTCAAGCCTTGTCTTCTCCATCTACAATGCCCTCACAATCTTGTTGCCCCATACAGTTATTCATGGGTGGTTTCCTTGAATCTTCTAAATCTGTGTACAGTTTATGAGTTTATAAAGCATTTCGTGAATGACTGAATTTTCACGGGAGTTAGCTACATTCAAATTTTCACACAACTGATTGATCATAGGCATGTGGCAGTTTCTTTTCTAATTAAATTATTGTCTTCTCATAGCCTCATATCAATGAAACTTCTCGTCTCTTTGAAGATTTATCTTAGCTTACAAGCAGCTAAATTATGTAGTTGAACTAAATGTGTTCACAAATTCAGTGTGATTTATAAGGATGAAATGTGCTTTTAAATACATCAGGCTTATATTATAGACATTATGTGATATCATTTGTACCTGTTTAGATTGACTTTAAAAATCTCTGGCACACCGTAACAATTGGATTTGTATTATCTCTATGTAGCCTGACTGCTCTCAAAATAAGTTTTTAAATATAAAAAGCAATTTCTAAGCTTGCAAAAAGATCATAACAATAGTTCCATTTGCTTGGAAAATTAACAACATACTTCAGTCCTAACAATATGTCTGCATAGGTTAGCAAAAATGTATCTTGATTGCCCTGAATGCTCCACATCTCAAAACGACTGTTACTTTGCATGCATCAAGACTAATGAACACACTCTCCTTTCCAAAGACGATAGTTTCTGCAGGGAGTAAACTGTCCCTGATAATGTGTGTTTATTGTTCAGAACCCTTATTCAAAGAATAACATAGATGGCTTTTACTTTTCATTTCTGCCTGATAGGAAATAGCCCCAGAATCCGTTGTTTTTCAGATCTACTTCCCAGAAATAGTATTCTTTGAAAATACAGCAAAAATAGTCCCAGAAATAGTGTTCTTTGGAAATCTACATGGCTAAGTGCCCTGTGATCTGGGAAGTATTCTACCAGAGCTGCTGCTGCTGCCTTTACAGAGAATGGGCGGGAAAATTCTTTTACATTAATTCTTTGGGCTGTCCTGAACCCAGACCTCATCTCCACCTTCAGATGTGCACCTCTGTCCTGGGCACTAGAAGGGCTGTTTGAGTTTGGACTGAGCTGTCAGCCTCTCCCACTGGTGTCATCTCTTTCTCTTTCTCTCTCTCTCTTTTTTTTTCTTTCAAAGCCCCATTGTTGCAGAAACTCAGCAATGGGCAGGACTGAGGGAGTCTTTGAAAGGAGACCTGGCTGTACTTTGCCATGGGGCTGAGCAGTGCAAAGCAAAACCCACCTCACATCTGTCTAAATCACACTGAAGCGAATGAACTTTTAAACAAATGAGCTGCGTGTTTTTCTCTAATGCTTATTACTAGCTGTGCAGTGAAGCTGCACCGATTTCAAAGGCTTTTCAATTCCTGCACAGAACTGAGAGGCTGGAGCAAAGACTCTTTGAAGAGAAAACACCACTTTGGGACAGCCTGGCAGCTTGGGCTTGGCTGAAAGACCTCCAAAAGTGACAGGGAACAGCAGAGGGGATGGTTCTGGCTACAAGCAGCTAGGGAAATTAATATAAAAGAGGCTCTCCTCTGTTCCCCACTGAAAATATTTTCTTTTGCAAGAGGAGTCCTTGGAACTTGTCACAAATATGAATTCTCTTTCAACTCCAAGGGGCTAACTTTTATGCCTGCCTTTCGGCATCACTCTAGACTCTGGACATTTCAATAACCACCTCTGATTTAAAAATATAATAATAAAAAAAAAGTAAAAAAAGAAAAAACCTTTTTTTTACTTCAACTAAACTTGTTTAATTCTACTTTTACTAATTTGTCATTTGTTAACCGTTCTTAAAGGACTTCTAATCTTCTGTTATGTTTTTTTCAATCTCCTAAAAGCTTTTCTAAAAGAATCAGCTGTGAAATGAAAATGTTTATCAAGGTGACAATACAAAAGAAGTCATGAATTTTGGGTTTTTCACATGAAAGAAATCTATAATACAAGGTTCAGTCAACAGGATTTTGGATAATACTTTGATATGTTAATTGGAAATCATTTTAATCTGTTCAGCCACAGAACTTCTATTGCCTTCTATTAGGTGGCCTTAATTAGAGCAGTTCAAGTTACATTCCATACCTAGAAGTGATGAAACTATGTTTCTTCTAGAATACCTTGTAACTTGGATTTTTCACTCATTCACTCCAACCTGTATTTCTTTGATCCAAATTAGTGAAGTTAAATGTTGAAATTTAGGATAATTAATAAATTCTAGGCAGATAAGAAAAAAAAATCCAAAGTGAAATAGAGGAAAATCTTGTGTTAAATGTTTCTAAAGCCAACCCTTCGGTGTGTAAGGAACATTCATAAAGAATGTAGGTCTTCATGAGGAATCTAGCATAGAGGTACAAAAATAATCAGTTTGTAAAAAATCAGATAGACATTTCCTCTGTGCTTTTACCATTTCTGATTCTCGCATTTGTAATTCTTATAGTAGGAAAAGGATTGTTGTGAAAAATTATGAAAAGGATTCACTAAATAGCACACAATCAATTAAGATTAGTTCCATCCCCCTCTTTAATTAAACACTTTCAAAACCGGTGAGTCAGATCCTACTCGATGGCACTTGGCTTGGCTTCAAAACTGGCATTGAACACACTTCACTCAAATTCTCAAACGTTGTTCATGACTGTTGTTCTTAGGTGTCATGAAATCAGCTCTCTTAGTGACCCATGTGCCGCAGAATGCAACGCTGCCCAGTCCTGCACCATCCCCAAAATCATTGTTGTGCTTGAGCTCATTGTTGCAGGCATTGCATTGATCCACCCCATTAAGGGTCTTCCTCTTTTTCACTGACACTCTGCTTTCTCAAACATGATGTCCTCCCTCAAGGACTGGTCTCTCCTGAAAACATGTCCAAAATATGTGAGATGAAGGTTCACCATCCTTGCTTCTAAGGAACATTCTGACTGTCTTCTTCCAAGACAGATTTTTTTGTTCTTCTGGTTCTCGGTAGTGTATTCAACATTGTTGCCAACAACATAGTTCATTTGCAACTGACATTTACTAAATATCCAAATTCAGCTTCCTGGAAATCCTGGTGACATAGTGGTTAAGAGCTATGGCTGCCAACCAAAAAGGTCAGCCGTTCCAATCCACCAGGCGCTCCTTGGAAACTCTACAAAGCAGTTCTTCTCTATTCTATAATGTCACTGAGTCAGAATAGAATCAACTCTGCGGCAACAGCTTTGGTTTATCCACTCAATTTCCCTAGGATTTTTCCTGCTGGTTATACTGTTGTCATTGTTGTGTTACTGTAGCATACTAAAGAGTTTTTTAAACTCTAAGAATAAACTCTATTATGGCATAATTTATATAAAACATGTTGCACTTATCTTAAGTTTGTGACTTAGTGAATTTCAACAAATATACCAAGTAACTCCTTCACAAATAAAATAAAAGAAACATAAAGATAAACTGCTTTCTCTCACTAAAGATCAGTTTTGGCTATTCTAGAATTTCAAATAAATGGCATACTACAAAAAATATGCTTTTGTCTAGGTTCACTTATGAAGCATCATATTTTAAAAATTTATCCAAGTTGTATGTATCAGAGGTTTTAACTGCTTACTACTATTCCATTGTACATATACACAAATTTATTTACCTATAACCTGCTGATGGATTTTTTGAGCTGACTCCAGTTTTAGATTGCTATGAATAATGAAACTGCTCTGAAGATCCTTGAACAAGTTTTTTTTTTTTTTTTTAGTTCCCTACCCCCCAACACATGCTTTCTTGTCTCTTGAGTAAATGCACAGGAGTAAAGTTGATAGTTTGCATGGCAATTGAAGATTTAACTTTACAGGAGACTGCTAAACAGTTTTCCAAAGTAAATGTAGCATTGTATAGTGCCAACAGCATTATACAAGTATTCCAGTTGTTCTATATCCTCACCAACATGCAGTATTTTCAGCCTCAGGAGTCTAACAGTATACATCGTGATTTAATTTGCATTTTCCCTTCAGTAATGTTGCACACATTTTCATATATATCTTGTTTTTTAAAAATGTCTATTCAAATCTTTCTGTCCATTTTTTGGCTTTTCATCTCTTATTTTTGATTTATAAAGTTCTTGTATAGACAAATACTTTAGTCAGATACACTCATTGCAAATATTTTATCTCACTATTATTTGGCTTTTTTTCGTTTTCATAGCACTGTCTTGTCTAGAGCAAAAGGCACAAAATGTTATAAACTTCAATTTACCGTTTTCTTTATGATTCACTTATGTCCTCTCTATAACATCTTTGCCACACCAAGGTCATGTAGATTTCCCATGGGTTTTCTTCTAGAGATTTATACTTTTTTGTTTCACTTCTACATCTAAGATACATTGTGAATTAATTTTTGAGTATGTTATGTGATGTTTGTGGTTGTCTTGTTTCCATGTATATAGCCCATTAGTTTACTGCTTTTGTGTTGTTTCTTTTAAAAATATGGTTCTTTCTCCATTAACTAGCACTTTTGTGGAATATCAATTGGCCTTCTATGTATGGGCCTACTTTTAGAAACATTTTTCTATCTCAGTGATCTGTACTTAACACTACGTTGATTGGTGTAGCTTCATATTAAGTCTGAAATGATGCACTGAAAATTATCTTACTATGTTACTTTTTGCTTAAATCATTCTTTGGTGTATGTTAATGAGTGATGTTGCTCTTAATTTCTTGTAACTTTGGGTCTAACTTACTGTTCTGTAAATTGAGCTACGATGTAGTCTCTCCTCTATTATCTGAAAAGGAATGTAGGGTTGACATTATTTCTTCTTCAAATGTTTAATAAAATTCTTCAGTAAAATCATTTGGGATGGCAGTTTTTGTACAAGGTTTAAATTAAGAATTCAATTTCTTGAACACATTTGTGATTAGTTGGACTTTCTATTCCTTCTTGAGTCATCACTAATGTCTTCTGTCTTTCAAAGTATTTGCATGCTTCAGCTATGTTGTACAGTTTTTCCTCTAATGTCCAAAAGATCTGTGAATTCATCCAGTTTTTCTTAATAATGACAGTTTGTGCATTCTATCCCTTTCAGTTTCTTTTTTTTTCCCCTCCTCAATTTGTCTTACAATAAAATAATTGACCATATTAAGAAAATTTCAATAATTAGCTTTTGGTTTTATTTGTTTTTCCTGTAGTTTGTCCACTTTCTACTTTACTAGTTTCTGCACTTAATCTTTGATATTTAATTAATATTTAACTAATATTAATTAATTGATTCATATTTAATTCAGGTTTAATTTTTTCATCTGTTTTGCATGCCTGCCTGTCTGCAGCTCTTTCTGCTCCCATTGCCCGGTGACAGCACGTTCTTCTTTTTCATTTTATACCTGTTGCATCATCTAACAAGCTCCTGCCCCATCCTCTCCACCCTCTTTTCTCCCACCTAGAAAGACACCAGTAGGACAACCTCCTGTAAATGCATAGAACCATAAAGTATACATACCATGTGGTCACACTCTGTTCCTGAGTCTGGTCCATTTTTGCCCGAAGAGTTGATTCAGTAGTGTTTTCTAGACAGGGGTGTGGCAGGTCTAGAGGTTATCAGATCTCCTGGGCCATCTACCATCAATTGTGGTCTTTTAGTAGTGTCCCTGAGGTACACTCCTCTTTTTTTCATGTTGCCACAGGGACTCAATATTGTGTGCCCCATCAGAGCTAAAAACAGCTTTTTTATTGTCTTGTATTTTGTCCAGTTTTCTAGAGGTTAAATCTGATCTTAATTACTCAGCCTTTACGTGCAATAGAAGTTAGGTGGTTTTTAACTGTATTAATTTACGTATTAATTAATTAATACATCCATAAAAACCCCATTGCCTTGATTCTGACTCATAATGTCTGTCATGGATTGAATTGGGTTCCCTCAAAAATCTATGTAGCAGTTTAGCTAGGCCATGATTCCTGGTAGTTGTGTGATATTCCTCATATTGTAAATTTTTCCTCTGTGATATTAATGAAGGTGGATAGGATGCAGTTGTGTTGGTGGAGCAGGATTCAGTGTGTAAGTGGGTTTTGTGTCTTCAGATAGTCTTTTGAGATATAAAGGAAAGAATCTAGCAGGGAGACTTGGGGGACTTCACACCACCAAGAAGCAGTGCCGGGAGCAAAGTGTATCCTTTGGAAAGGACCAGTTTCCCTGCTCCTCAGAAGATCCAGTCCAGGAGAAGATTGACAAGGACCTTCCTCCACAGCCATCATAGAAAGCCTTCCTCTGGAGCTGACACTCTGAATTTGGACTTGTAGCCTACTGGACTGTGACAAAATAAAGTTTCTCTTTTTAAAGCCATCCACTTGTGGCATTTCTGTTAAAGCAGTACCAGATGACTAAGACAACAACTTTAAGTCACAAACTAGAACTGTGCCATAGGATTTCCAAGCAGTGCCTGATGGATTTGAATTGCCAGTCTTTTACTTAACAAGCTGAACAGTTAACTAGTATGCCACCAGGATTTCCAATAAATATACATATACACATAAATCACTAAACATTATACCAGCCAAATGAAAATAAAATGGGGATTCAACAAAAGCTTGATATCTTATAAATGGAATTCATTTGTCTTTGAGTTCAAATAAAGGTTCTTTTTGTAGTCTTCACTTAGTTGCACAGAAACAATTTCATATGAAGTCTTTTAAATATATTAAGCGTAGGAGTTTTTCTGAAAACAATATTTTATAAGCTTGTGTCTTTACAAAAAATCCTTCTACCACTTAAATCTGAAGATTTTGCCTACAATAATTTATAGCAAGTTATAGATAATACTATTTTACTGTTACAGTACTCTGAGTATTGATGTCATAAACAGTGTAGTAGCCAGTCTTTTGAAGTTTTAATAGTGACTTCACGGAGATACATATTTCATAAACATTATAAAAAATTTACATCAATGTAAAAAAATCCAAATAGTATTGAGAAAGAACATTTGAATAAGAAATCATAGTCCTTGGCAAAGGATTAGATACAATGCAAGCTGACAGATGATTAATTGTATATGCAAGATCTCTGAGCCAACCAAAAAAAAGTCATTTTTAAGGAAAAAGTTTCTATAGTCACATACTTACCAGGATGGCACTTTATATTTCTTATTTTAACCTTTATGAATGTACCCTTTTATGCTTTTTATACAGTGATGCCTTTACCTATTAAATTTATGATATTCAAAAATTAATAGTCTGTAAATTTTTAAATGACTGAAAAGATCTGCTTGTATTATATGCACTAGTTTTCAGTCATGGATAATAGAGATAAAATATCCCAGTCAGCAAGAACAGATTAAATATATAGTAGATGTCATTTTCCTATAATTGTTTCCTCCTTCTAAAGTTGTTTTTCGTTATTAAAATTCTTTGTTCCATTTGAGAAATAAAATGCATACTAATACACAGTCATAAAGTCTGTTTTTTTAGATTATTAGTCTCACATACACAAAAACTGGAAGAAACCAATTGTTTGATATTTGAGCACATTTTAGCAGTTTATTAGGTTTCCAGTTTTTAATACCTCAAAGAAGGTATTTGTGTACTACAAATTTAACTGATAAGACCAGAATATTTTAAAAAGCATGATTTTTAAAAAGTCCTAAAATTTCTTAAGGGGAAAAAAAATCAGTTGTCATCGAGTGGCTTCTGCCTCACAGCTATTCCTGCAGGCTGGAGGAGAACTGCCTGACAGAATTTCCGAGGAGCTCCTAGTGAATTTATACTGCCAACCTTTTTATTTAGCAGAGGTAGCTCTTGACCATTACAATATGAAAGTTTCCTTCTTGAGAAAGGAATGACTTTTTCACAGGAGTGATATATTTAGCAATAGTTTATTCTGTAAACACATAATAATTAGCAACATATTTGACAATACTTTTATTCTGTAAACAAGTAATAATTAGCAATTATTTGCAGAGGCCTGCTGGCTTAGTGGCTAAGAGTTACGGCAAGATACAGAAGCTAACCAAAAGTTCAACAATTCAAATCTATCAACAACTCCTTGAAAACCCTACGGGACAGTTCTACTCTATCCTAAATTATCACTATGAGTTGGACACAACTAGAGGACAATGGTGTTAACACCAGATACTGTGCTAGATGCCTGGGCTATGGAACGAATGAAATATTATCCTTTCCCTTTAGGGGTTAGCTTTCAGCAGAGGAGATAGATACATACATGAATTTACAAGCCAAAAAACTATACCAAACCCACTGCAGTCCAGTTGATGGTGACTTACAGCTACCCTAGAGTAAACTGCCCCATAGAGTTTCCAAGCAGCAGCTGGTGGATTCCAACTGTTGACCTTTTGGTTAGCAACTAGACTCTTAACCACTATGCCATTATACCTGTAAGACTGTAAATATGAGAACTATACAGATGCAGCCCATAGTTATTAATTCCTTCTGGGGAAGCAGGCATCACAGAAGAAAATGTCATCTGGGCAAGATTTTTAAAAAATTTTCATCAGGTCATTCTGGAAAAATGGAGAAAAGACAATTGAGATTGACATAGGAGCTTTTGGAAAACATGCAGAATACAGCACTAAGGTATTTGAAATGAATTAAGCATAATTCTAATTGTGATGTGCCTAGTACATAATTTCACATTTTAATTTAATTATTTTGCTGTCCTTGTGCTCTGATATCATAATTCATCTACAGTGTTCAGGTAGCTGCAATAACTTTACAAATATCTTTCCTTGAGGGCACTAAAATACCAACAAAGAACAAAGAAGACAAATTTGACTTTCTAAGCCAAAATAAAAGCAAACTCACTGCTATTAAGTCAATTCTGACTCATAGTGACCCTATGGGACAGGGTAGAACTGCCTCATAGAGTTCTCAAGGAGTGCCTGTGGAGTTTGAACTACTGACCTTTCGGTTAGCAGCCACAGCACTTAACCACTATGCCACCAGGATTTCCAAAATAAAAGTAGTCATTTTGAAATCAAGTCTTTTTGAATGAGAATAATTTATCAAGCTCCAAAGGGCTGAGAATCAGGAGTGACTCAGGTCATAAAACTTGAAGTTACCATTTTTAAAGAATGTATGCTAATACAATGGCAGTATCCAGTCTTAATAAAAGAGTCGAACTTCAGCTGATGCATAGTAAGGATGTTTAAGAGGGGATAGAACTAGGCAAATATATTTGCAGAACCCCTGACGAGGGGCCTAAACTCTCACTTCTGTGGGTCAGTTCCTGTGGTCTACTATATTGCAAAAACCTTAGAAGAAAACCTAGTGCAGTTTGCAGAAGCATCCTAAAGCAAAGAAGCATCTCCAAGTAAAACCTGAGAATCTGTGAGCTTTAAAGAGAAATTGTTTTCACCATGGACTCTAAGCGACAGAATAAACAAATGACTGAGGATCCCAGGATTGAGTCTAGATGGATGGGACTTGCAGCCATGTTACCAGGTTCACATGCAAATGTGATGCACGTGTCCAAGTACATAATGTTTTCTGTATGGCATGCTAAGAAATTTGAACTTAAGTCTTACAGATAAAGGGACTCTGATTCAAATCTGAAGCAGCAAACTATTTGGAAGGATTTATACATCAAGTAGATCATTCTGGGGACTTTGTAGAATGATAGAGAAGAAACAAAAAACTTGAAGGGCAGAAGGCCAAGTAAATAAAAGCTTGTTGCAATCTTACAGGTAGAGATGATGAGGACTTGGATGAAGTAAAGAGCATGTAATAAGAGAAAATCAAGTCAAGAGATGTTTTGGAGATTAAGTCATGATAGCATTACCACTAATGTAACTATATTCTCGTTTGCCATATTTTCACACTTTTGTTTTTTCTAGTCTTTAGCAGCTAACTACCATCTAATTCTTTCCTGAATTTTTGGACAAGTCTCACATCTCTTTCAACACTATATATTTTTATTAATATTTATTATATATTAATATTTATGATATTAATGTATTATATATCAGTATATAATATATTAATATATATTATAAACATAGTATATATATTTATGTATATTTCTCTTTAAAGCTTATTTTTATTCTACCACTAAACAGGAGAATATTAAGAGTAAATAAATAAATATTTCAAGAATTTACCCTTTACAATTCCCTTCCTCATCAGCTTTGAAAGGGCCTAGTTTAATTTCATATAGATATTAAAATTAATATTCCATTATTTATGTTTCTAGTGCTAATAACAATTTAAGCAGTCAAAATTAGATACTTTTTCTTCTTGTTGGTATGGCAAAATATTCTTTCTACTGGAATATATCCATATTTGATACCCTTAGGAAACTTAGAATCTGATGAGACCACTACTGATGTGTGGATGATGTTGTCAAAATATTACTGTCAGTACTGCAACCCAAAGACTGAGTAGTCTCCAGAAATTTTTAACTGTGTTAGAGAACTCTTGGGAAAAATCTATGTGTTTCAACATTCAGGTATAGATATAATGTATATACATAACATATATATTAATATACATAGCATATATATTAATATACAGTACATAGTATATATTAATATATACTTACATGTATGTATTAAAATAGACATCATCAAGACTCCATCTCTGTCATGCTCTAATTTTGTTAAAAGGTACACACTATGAAAGGGATTTTATTCCAAAGTTTCTGACATGATTATCAGGTTGTGCTTTTGTCAGAGATATAAATGTCCTGTAGATAAAGACACAAAAGTATGTATATATATTTGGCTTTTTCTTCTATTTGTGGTTAGAAGACTGAATTTCAATTTGGAGTGTAATTTGCACCTTTCTAATTTATTGAAGCAAAACACCCCAAGCAACAAGGAAATCTGGTTTCCCTGATTTCTTGCTACTCTTCTGTCCAATTAGCTTTTTATTTATTTCTTCCCTATAGTCTAAACACAGCACAATTACTTAATTTTATTTTCTAACTCTATTTTCTTTTAGTACATTGTAAGCCAGAAAATTTCTCATTCTAAATATAAGACCCCAATATGTTCTGATGGCATTCATTTGCCTAATGCAATATATGTCTGATTCCAACTTAGCTCTTAATAAGTACCTAATTTTTTACCAGTATTGCTAGCAAAATATACTCTCTATAAATCCTAATGATTTATTAAAACAGATGCTTCATTAGGCTTATCTTTTACTCTATCACTAAACAATGGAGAATACTAAGAGTAAATAAAAAAATAGCCCAAAAATTTACCCTTTACAATTCCATTTCTCATCAACTTTAAAATTGTCTAGTTTAATTTCATATAGATTTAAAATTAATATTTTGTTATTTATGTTTCTAGTGCTAATAACTCTTTAAGCAGTTAAAATTAGATGTTTTTTCTTCTTGTTGGTATGGCAAAATATTCTTTCTGCTGGAATATATCCATATTTGATGCCCTTAAGAAACTGAGAATCTGATGAGACCACTTTTGATCGGTGAATAATGTTGTTAAAATATTACTGTCAATATTGCAACCCAGAGACTGAGTAGTCCCCAGAAATTTATAACTGTGCTAGGGAACCCTTTGGAAAAATTTCTGTGTTTCATCATTTAGGTAATGCTGACAAGCTCTTTGAAGCAAGCATTTGTTTCTGTGGTTAATATGTTTTGCTTCCTTCTGTCTTAACGTGCATCTGTAAGTTCTTTGATCATAAAAGCTGAGGAAAAAGTACAGTTTCAGACTGGGTAGGTCTGTTTTGAGTGTCTCATTTGACTGCAATTCTAAGATTTTTCCAGTTGCCATTTACCATCAATGTGTCATTGGACTTTCAGGGAGAAAACGCTAGAGAGAAATGCTTGCTGTTTTCTGAGTTAAGATAGATGTGACATCAACTCTTACACCTCACTGCATTGGAAAGACTGTTTTCACAACTTGAGCATCATAACCATAGTGACTCACCTTCTATGAGTTAAGATCTAGAGGAAAGATGAAAAGTTGTATCTGTTACATCTGAGAGCAAGGAGCAAACAGGGTTCAACCATAAAACTGAGTTTGACTATTAAGGTTTTGAAACTTTGTGATGGTTGCTGCTTATCTTTTATAATCTGCTGCTCGCATGAGTCAGTGATATTTTTCTTAAATTTAGGATGGCATTCGAAATTTTGTTTTATCTTTATTTTTTATTTAAGCTTTAAATAAATATTTGTCATAAATAATATAGTCTGTTTAATTTTGTAGTTGGTTAGAGCATAAGTTGATTACATGCTCAAAAGCTGCTTTTACTTCTTCTGTTAGAACAAAAGGTGTTTTTTTTTTTTTTTTTTTTTTTTTTTTCCAAGTTGATTAGTATAAAGACCTGTTCTTGAAATAGCACTGGCTCTCAGTTCTTTGGGCTATATCTTGACAAAACTCTTGAAAGTATGTGATGGTTGCAACTTGTCTTAACTCAATTCCACAACTGAATTCATCCCCAGTGCCATTTAGTATCCGTTGTATGTAATGAATGAGCTTCTATCTTATATACCTAGAATGTTACCTACCATGTGTGATTGAAATTAATCACTCAGGACACTTCTGCCAATATTATTTTCTTGTAAAATTTTAGTTGTGAAAAGCCAGGAATTGAGAGATTTTCATTATTATTATTGTTTTTTAATTAGCAGGATCGTTTTTTTCTAATAAAATTGTATGTAGAGGCCCAGTATAATGAACTAACTAAATCAAAGCTACTTTGGAAACCCTGGTGAAATAGTTGCTAAGCACTGGGTCTGCTAACCAAAAAGTCAGCAGAATCTACCAGGTGCTCCTTGGAAACTCTATGGGATAGTTTTACTCTGGCCTATAGAGTCACTATGAGTCAGAATCAACTCAACGGCATGTTTGGTTTGGGGTTTATAGGAAAAAAGGTACTTGAGATCTTTTCCTCCCTCCTGTCCACAGAAACTCCTTGGATGTTTTGATAAGCACTCACAGATTTATGGTATAGAATTATATAACATGGCTATGGCCTATTGAATATCCCTACATGGCAGAAATAGTTGACACTAAAGTATTGACCTAAAGGTTGGCAGTTGGAACCCACCAGTTTCACCATGGAAGAAAGGCATGGCAATCTGCATTCAGGAAAGTTTATAGCCAAGAAAACCCTATGTAGCAATTCTATCCTGTAACGAACGGGGTTACCATGAGTCAGATTCAACCTGATAGTAAGAGGTAAGGGACTAGCTTTTTCAGTGGTGTGGGTGTCTTACACACTAATTAGTAAGCATATGATATAAGGTGTCCCTATACACTTCTATCATGGCATCCTAATAAAGCTACAGTTTTCCAGAAAAGGGAATATATTAATTCACAGAACAGTTTCCAGAAAAATCAAATGGTAACTAGCTTCAGAAAGACATGATAAATGTTTTCTCCTAGTCCTGTTACTAGGTACAACAAAAAGCTCTGCATTTTATGGGAAATGAAAAATAAGAGACTCTGAAATGTTAAGAATAAAAGGTAGTCCATTTGGGAACCTCAGCACTCATGGAATGATACATAGTAGTTCACTAGGCTTTTATTTCCCCTCATATATGCCAGACTAGAGCTGAAGAAGGTGGTGGACTGGAAATACCAGCATGCACAGGTGAAAAAGAGCTCAACAAATTCTATCATCTCTGGCCAAAGTACTGGGGAGTGGGGGTAGAGGAGCTTAGTAGGACAGAGAACTTTTAAATAATAATAGCTCTACCCTAGTCAAACAACACAGAAAAAAAATCCCTACTTCCATCCATACCAGGAAATGTATGCAGAGACTTGGTTTCTACCTTCTCCAAGGAAGGTATAAGATACCTAATCCCCATTATTGGTGCTACTAGAGTAAGTTGGGTAGGAGATCAGTGCTCACCTTGATGTAGTGGACTTTTTCTTCTAGTAGTTCAGAAACCACATGCAGAATCTGGAAATCTATCCTCAGGCAGCAGTAATAAGGTATCTCTAACCACCACTGCTGCAGTGGTATGAAAGGCACATAGCTGGGTGTCAGGACTACCGCCACTGTTGACTGATAGAAAAAGCATACTCTGTCCTTGTGGTGTCAACAGAGGCCACATAAAAAATAATATTCAGGTGTTTCTGCCTCCCCAAGCCAGAAAGGTTTCAATTAAGACCTACTAGGGAGCTGACTCGAGGGCACTTGGCTTGGCTTGGCAGGGAGCTGAAACTCCCATCTCTGTCAGGTACTAATGAAGTGCTGCCCTCCTAGGTATCAAAGAATGTCAAGTGGAAACTTTGTTTCCATTGTCACGAGGAAGTCATAAGGTCTTGAACTTCCATAGAATGATTTCAGAGGAAACCAGCTAAAATGGAAGACTGAAATAAGATCCAGCAATCCATAATGTAGTAATTAAATTATCATTTCAATAAACAATTATTTGTCATACCAAAACCAGGAATAAGTAAGAAAAGAAAAAGGAGAAGAGGAAGATAATCCATAGATGCCAGGAACAAAACAACAGAAAAGTTACAATTATCTGACAAAGGTTTAAAAACAGTCATCATAAAATACTTCAAAGATAAAATACCCAGGAATAAATGTAACCAGAGAAATAACAGACCTATAGAAAGAAAATTAAAAGACCCTACTACAAGAAACCTAAGGAGCCTTACATAAGTGGAGAAACCTACCTTGCAAATGGATAGGAAGACTTAACCTTTTGAAAATGTCTATTCTGAGTCGGACTCAACTTGACGGCAGTAGGTTAGGTAGTATTCTACCCAAAACAGTCTACATACACAATGCAATCCCAATACAAATTCCAGTGTCATTTTTTAATGAGATAAAGAAACAAATTGCCAATTTTGTTTGGAAAGGGAGGAAATCCTAGATAAGCAAAGCACTAATGAAGAAGAGGAACACAGTGGGAGGCCTCACACCACCAGACCTTAGAAACTATTACACTGCCATGGTAGTAAAAACAGCCTAGTACTGGTACAAAACCATATATATAGATCAGTGAAATAGAATACAGAATCCAAAAATAACACCATCCACCTATGAACAGTTGATATTTGACAGACTCAACAGTTATAAGTAATGGAAAAAATAGTCTCTTTAACAAACTGTTTTGACAAAATTTGATATCAATCTGCAAAAACTGTAACAGGATCCATATCTCACACCTTGCACAAAAACTAAGTCAAAATGGCTCAAAGACCTAAATACAAAGATCATGGAAGAAAAAATAGGGACAACACTGGAAGTTCTAATAGACAGTTTAAACAGACTACAAAATCTTACTAACAATGCACAAACAGCAGAAGAGAAAATAAATTAATAAATGGAAACTGCTAAAAATTAAATACTTATGCTCATCCAAAGACTTTGTCATGAGAGTGAAAAGCCTTCCTACAGAACAGGAGAAAATACTTGGCAAGCACATTATCAGATGATATAGATATACAACTATATGTTAACATATTTATGCATATATGAATGAGACTGTCCTACTGGTTTCTTTCCAGAGAAGAGAGGAGAGAGTGGAGAAGGGGCGACAAGTATTGGTTGAGTGAATAGTAGAAGAGAAGAGTGAAAAAGTAGAGTGTGCTTGTCACAGGGTGAGGAGAGCAGATAGAATTGCAGAGAGGAGGTTATGCAAAATTGATTTGGATTGTAACTTTCACTTCATTATGTTGAAAATATTTTAAAAAATTAAAAAAACTTCAGTAAGTAATTAACAGTGCAGCTAAACCAAATAAAGAATGCAGAAAGCCTCAAAAAAAAATTAACCCCCCTTCAGTGATAATTCATGGAATGACTAGACAGAAAAAAACAAGGGTGTAGGAGAACTGAATGAGGGATATGAAGAAATAACATATTGTTTTAAACTAAGAAGGTAAAGGTAAATTTCAGAGCAATTACAAAGCAAATTAGTAAAACAGGAAAGAAAATCACAAAAACGCAGTAAACACAAGACAAATAACAACTAAGGATATGAATAAAGAAACTACAGACAAAAAGAATCCAATACAGAAAACTAAGCTGAACAAAGAACCATCAACACTAAAAAAAGAAACAAAAAAAGATAACAACATGACAACAGCAAATTCACACCTATCAAAAATCACACCTAATGCAGATGTTTTAAATATATCAGCAAAGAGACAGGGAATGGTAGAATGGATTAAAAAGAAAAAAAAAAAATCAACAATAGAATGGTTCATCCATGATATAATGGGATCAACAATGGAAGTTTTAATATTCTGCTTAGATAGACTTCCAAATCTGACAAAGAACAATCGACAGAAGAGAAATTAGATAAATGGGAACTACTGAGAATCAAATACATTTATTCATCCAAAGACTTCATCAAAAGAATTAAAAGACCACCTACAGGATGGGAAAAAATATCTGGCGACTCTATGTCAGACCGATGTCTGATCTCCATAATCTATAAGGTATTACAAAATATGAACAAGAAAAGGATAAATAATCCAGTTACGTGATGGGCAAAGGAGATAGACAGACATTTCTCTAAAGAGGATATCCAGGCAGCTGAGAGACACACACAGAATTACTCACCATCATTAGCTATTAAAGAAATTCAAATCAAAATGACAATGAGATACCATCTCACTCCAACAAGGTTGGCCATGAGCCAAAAAACACAAAACAACAAATGCTGGGGAAGCTGTGGGAAAACTGGAACTCCCCTACACTGCTGGTGGGATTGCAAAATGGTACAACATCTTTGGAAAACAATCTGGTGCTTCCTTAAAAAGCTGGAAACAGATAGACCATTTGATCTGATAATTCCACTACTTACAATTTATCCTTCAGAAACAAAGGTTGTCACATGAACAGACCCATGTACATGAATGTTTGTTGCAGCACAGTCCACAATAGCAAAAAGTTGGAATCAACCCCAATGCCCATCAACAGACAAATGGATAAGCAAACTATGGTGCATATACTCAGTGGAACACTATGCTATGATAAAAAAACAATGACAGTTTTAGAAAACATCTCATAATATGGTCTCATTTGGAAGAGACCATGATGAGTGAAATCAGTGTCAAAAGGACAAACTTTGTATGAGACCCCTGTTATAATGACTTAACAAGAGAATTATCCACAGCAGAAAATGACTCTGTTGGCTACATGGATGGGTGGGAGGCTGAGGGTTTATCATAGATGAGATGATTGATAGATGTTAGAAATTTTATTCTTTTACTGTAATTAATAAAAAAATTAAAAAGATTAAAAAAAGAGAAGAGTTCAGCAAAGTGTCAGAACTCATCAATATGTTGCCTGTAACAGCCATGGAGACATACATAGTTTAAAAATAAAAGGATAATAAAAGATAAATCAAGCAAATAGTAACCAAAAATGACCAGGAGTGTCAATATTGATCTCTGATAAAATAGACTTTAAGGCAAACTCCATCACAAAAGACAAAGAAGCACATTATATAATGATTAAGTGATCAATCAACCGAGGACTCAAGCATAATAAATATTATGCAGCAAATGACATAGCTCCAAAATAAAACAAATGGTAACAGTATTTAAAAGAAAAATAATCAATTCCACAGTGATAGTAGATGTCTTAGTCATTTAGTGCTGCTATGAAGAAATACCACATGTGGATAATTCTAACAAAGAGAAATTTATTCTTTCATAGTCCAATAGGCTAGAAGTCTAAATTTAAGGCATCCTATTCAAGGGAAGTCTTTCTCTGTCAACTCTGGAAGAAAGTCATTTTCACCAACATTCCTTGAATTAGGAGCTTTTCTGCACAGGAACTCTGGTCTAAAGGATGTTCTCTGCTCCTGGCATTGCTTTCTTGTTAATATGAGGTTCCCCATCTCTTTCACTTGTATCTTTTATATCTCAGAAGAGATTGACTTAAGATACTATCTAATACTGTAGATCTCATCAATATAACTGCCACTAATTCATCTCATTACACCACAGTGGTAGAATTTACAACACGTAGGAAAACACATCAGAAGACAAAATGGTAGACTATTATACAATACTGAGAATCATGACCTAGGCAACTTGACAGGTATTTTTAGGAGACACAATTCAGCGCATGGCAATGAGCACAATTCAATACATTGCAGTGGGGAACTTTAACACATCACTGTCATTTGATTACAGAACAAGTAGAAACAAACTCACAAAGATACAGAAGACTAAATTAACACAATCAACTGACCTGACCTCATTCACATACATGGAATACTCCACCTAATAGCAGCACAGTACACATTCTTCAACACACACGGATCATTCTCCAGACTAGATCATAATTTAGGCCACAAAGTAGCCTCAATAAATTTTAAAAAAAATGAAATCATACAAAGCATATCCTCTGAACAAAACACTGAAGACTAGAAACCAATAACAAGAGAATAATGAAAAAACCAAATATGTAGAAATTGAACAGTATTTGGCTTTGAAAACACTGGATAATAGAAGAAATTAAAAATCTTTTTTTTAAAAAAAGTCTTAGAATCAAATGAGAAAGAAAGCACAGCATACTAAAACCCTTGGAATACAGCAAAAGCAGAGTACAAAAGAGAATTTATTGCAATAAATGAGCACATCAAAAAAGACTAATGGGCTAAAATCAATAGCTTAACCACACAACTCAAACAAATAGAACATGAGCAGGAAAAGAAGCTGACAGTCAGCAGAAGAAAGTAAATAATGTAGAGCAGAAATAAATAAAACAGAAAACAGAAAAACAATAGAATCAACTAGAAGTGTGTTCTTTGAGTGTATCAATAAAATTGACAAGCCACTGGCCAAAATAACAAGCAAGAAGACTGAGAAGACACACATAAAGAAAATAAGAAATGAGATGAGTGAGGTTACAGCAGAACCAACTGGCATAAAAAGGATTAAAACATAACGTTATGAGAAGTTGTACTCTAATATATTTGAAGACGAAGTGGACAAATTTCTAGAAACATGCTACCTACCTAACCTAACACAGTTTAAGATCAGAAATTTGAATGAACCCATAAAAAAGAAATGCTGAAGAGGTCATTAGGAAAAACAAACAAACAAACTCCCCTCAAATGAAAAAATAAACACTTGGGCTAGGTGGCCTCACTGAGGAACTCTACCAAATACTCAGAGAAGCATTGAGTTGGCACTAATTCTACTCAAACTATTCCAGGACATAGAAAAGGAAGGAATACTATCTAATTACTTCTAAGTAGCCAGTATAAGCCTGATACCAAAGCCAGGCAAAGACACATTTAAAAAAGATAATTACAGACCCAAATCTCTCATGAATACAGATGCAAAAATTCTTATCAATATTCTACTTAAAGAATTCAATAGCCTATCAATAAATAAGTAGATGAATAAAATGATCATGTGAGATTCACACCAATGATAAAAGGTTGGCTCCACATTAGGAAATAAATTCATACAATTTGCTACATAAATAAGACAAAGGAAAAGAAACACATGATCATTTCAATCAACGTAGAAAAGGCAACTGATAAAATTCAGCACACTTTCCTGATAAAACGTTTTGCAAAAGAGGAATTGAAGGGAAATCCCTCAACATAATTAAGGGGACATGTACAAAAACAATAGGCACTATTATTCTCAGTGGAGAGAGACAGAAAGTATTCCATTTGAGAAAAAAGATCCCTTTCATCAGAAGCCAATCATATTCAATATTGTACTGGAAATCTAGTACTATAAAGCAAGAATGCTAATAAAGGGCATCCAAATTGATAAGGAAGGAGTAAAATCATCCCTATTTATAGATGGCATAATCCTATAGATAGCAAATCCCAGAGACTCAAAAGAAGTTACTGGAGCTAATAGAAGGTGTCTTAGTCACCTGGTACCATTCCAGCAGAAAATGCCACAGGTGGAAGGTTTCATGAACAGAAGCTTTATTGAGACAGTCTGGTAAGCTGCAAATCTATTTATAAATTGTAAGTCCGTTCAGTAAGAGAATTTATCACAGTCCAGTAGGATAAGTCCAAATCCAGTGACAGCATCTCAGCACAGGAACCTCGGGTCCAAGGGACATGCTCTGCTTTCAGTGCTTCTCTCTTGGTAGTATGAGACTCCCAACTTCCTCGGCTCACTTCTTTCTCTGATATTCCACAAGCTTGTAGCTTGAGTCCTGCCTCACCAACACAACTGTTGCCCTTTCTCCATCATCAATTATCACATAGGCAGGAATCACAACATATGAGAGCAATGGCACCATATTGGGACTCATAGCCAAGTCAAATCAACACATACATTTTTTGGGGGACACAATTCAATCCATGACATCCCACCCTTTGGCACCCCAAAAATTATATCATTAGAGCATACAAAATATAGTCATTCATAGCATAGCAACAATTTTCATTCATAACATAGCAACAGTTTTCATTCATCGCATAGCAATAGTTTTCGTTCATGAGATACACCAAGCAAATTATCAGAACACAATACGTTAGCCTTCAAGACTTAAAAAAACAATACTGCAAACTCTGAGACATTTTATAACCATTCTCACCAAACTCTTGGTATTGGCCACCCTCTCCAGATTCCAAGTAGAGGCACCTGGGCTTCAGCTCGGCCTTCCAGGCCCACTTGGACAGTACTCTGCCCCTTGGGCTTTAGGTGCACCCTAAGCCCAACTGAGTGGTATTTCCACTCCCACAAACACAGAAAATCCTGGCTCTACCCTTTCACCGCCATACCTTCTGACACTGAGGCAGTTCAGCTTCTCATCAACCTTGGGCCACAACCCGACATCTTCATCAACTTGAGGATGACGCAGGACCAAGCAGCATTTCCTTCTGTTGTAAACGAGGTCACTATGTGTCAGAGTCAGCTCAGTGGCACTTAACAACAATAGCATGGACATAAAAGGCATATACAAAGCAAACTGTAAAACACTATTTGAAGAAACCAACAGACATACATAAGTGGAAAAACATACAATGCTCATGGATAAAAAGGCTTAGCATTGTGAAAATGTCAGTATTACCTGAAGGGAGCTATAGATATGATGCTATCTTGATCCAAATTCCAACAATATTCTTTAACAAAATGGAAAAACTAATCTACAGTTGTATATGAAAAGGAAAGAGGACTTAGAGCCTCAGAGTAGGAGCTGTCACACTTCCCAATCTCAGAAGCAAATTACAGCCACAGTAGTCAAAGCATTCTGGTATTGGCATGTTGACAGAGACATAGACCAATAAAAATGAATAGAGAATCTAGAAATTAACTTATCCAACTACAGTCAGTTGATCTTCCACAAAAGATCAAAGTCCACTAAATGTGGATGAGATAGTATGTTTAACAAATGATTATCTCAAAACTGGATATCCATTTGCAAATAAATGAACTAAAACTTGTATCTAACCACGTATGCAAAAGCTAACACAAAAGGACTAAAAGACTTAAATGTTAATTCTAGGACTATAAAGTTTATGGAAGGAAACCTAAAGACAAAGGTAGATGCCCTAATTTATGGCATAAATGATTATCAAACATAACTAAAAATGCACAAACAGCTGAAGGTAAACTAGCTAACTGGATCTCTTAAAAATTAAATACTACCATCAAAAAACTCCACCAACAGAGTAAAAAGAAAACCTACACAGTGGGAAAGAAATTTTTGGCAATGAGTTATCTGACACGGGCTTAATTTCTAAAATTATATAGAAAACTCCAACTCATCCACAATACAAAGACAAAAAATCCAATAAGAAAGTGTGCGTAAGGCATAAACAAACACTTTACTAAAGAAGACACGCAGATAGCTAACAAAATCACTAAGAGATTCTCTGTATCATTAGGCATTAAAACAAACAAACAAACAAACAAAAAACCTCACTGCCTCTAGTTGATTCTTATTCATGGTGATCCTATAGGACAGAGGAGAACCGGCCTGTGGAGTTTCCAAGGAGAGATTTCTGGATATGAACTGTTGACCTTTTGGTTAGCAGCGATAGCACTTAACTACTATTCCTTTATGATTTCCCGTTAGCCATTCACACCAAAACCAAAACCACTGCTGCTGGGTTGATTCTGACTCATAGTGGCCCTATAGGCCAGATTAGAACTGCTGCATAATTTCCAAGGAGCAAATGGTGGATTTGAACTGCTGACCTTTGGGTTAGCAGATATTGCACTAAACCACTACACCACCAGGGTTTCCCATTATCTGTTAGAGAGATGCAAATCAAAACTAAAATGAAATAATTGGAGCCCCACAACAATGGTACTGATTAAAAAAAAAATAAAAAACACAAAATAACCAATGCTGCCTAGGTTGTGGGGAGATTATAACTATTATATACTGCTAGTAGGGTTATAAGATGGTGCAATCACTATCGAAAAACATATGACATTTCCTTATAAAAGTAACAACTAGAAATATCATAAGATCCTACAATCCTACTCCTAAGTATGTATCCTAGAGAAATAAGAGCTATGACATGAGTAGACGTATACACGCCCATACTCACTGCAGCATTATTCTCATGATAGCAAAAAGATGTCAACAACCTAAATATAGATGACTGGATAAATTGTGGTACAGACATACAACAGAATACTACACAAGAATAAAGAATAATGACAAATCTGTGAAACATCAGATAATGTGGATGAATTGGGAGGACATTATGCTGAGTAATGTAAGTCAGTTACAGAAAAACAACTGCATGGAACGAATATTATAGAAAGTCAGGAATATGCTTATGAAGCATTCTTTGATAGTTACAAGAGATAGAAAGTGGAGGGGGTGGAAAACAGTAACTAGATAGTAGACATGTGTTTACTTTGGTGATGGGAAAGATAAGACACAGTAAGTGGGGAGTCAGCACAACATGACCAGGCAAGAGGAGACACTGACATGTAGGTGAGGACAAATGGAAACTATGATAAATGTTGTAACATGTATTCCTGAAAGGTGTGACAGGGCATATGGGAGTAAATTGACATGCATATGCATGCTTGGCTATGAATAAGTCCACATATAAATACCATAACATATACAATCTTGCAACAACAGTAATAAAAAGAACTATAAATTATGAATGGATACATGTGGACATATGTATACTATGTAGCTGTGGGAAATCATACAAAGACTCAAGTGCATGTACAGACATGATGGTGATCACATGTAGGTTTGATTGCAGATATTTTCCATTGATATTTGTGTCTCCTGCATATGTATATAGAGAGAGAGAGCACAGAGGTGGAACAATTATGAAAACTCCTAGGACATATCTGAACATCTCGCAGGACTGAGCTACTGGCCTCAAAGGCTAAGGATGTAGTTTCAGTGGACATCAAGGGCAATCGCCATAGCATAGTTCATAAAGATAATGTTCTACATGCTAGCCTAAAAGTGGCATCTGAGGTCTTAAAAGCTATTGAGTAGATATCTAAGACAATGCTTTTGATCTCTTTCGCTTTGGAGCAAAGGAGAACGAAGAAACCCGAAAACTCAAGAAAAAATTAGTCCAAAAGAATAATGTCTCACATGAACCACAACATACTCTAGGCTGAGACCAGAAGAACTAGATGGTGCCTGGCTACCACTACTGGTTGCTCTAGTCTGAAACACAGTATAAGGTCCCTGTTAGAAAGGGAGAAAAATAAACAAAATTCAAAGTCATAACAACAAAAAAAAGACCTGACTTTCTGGTTGGGTAGAGCATGGAGGAATCCCTGGCAGTATTTCTCTGAGACATCGTCATGTTTGGAAATGAAGGCACTCTCAAATGCTACCGTTACGAAAGATAATAGATTAGCCTAGAATAAATAATAATAAAATAAAAATGCCTCTGAGAAATATGCTTCTTAAAACCATCAACTATATGAGACCAAAGAGCAACATTTCCCAGAAGCAAAGGTGAGAAGGCACGAAGGGCAGGGAAACTGGAAGAATGGTAATGCAGGACCCAGGGTGAAAACGGTAAAAGTGTAGATTGTAACTAATTCAAAAAATACTGTGTGTGTGAATTATTGAATAGAGAACAATTTTCTGTATATACTTTCAACTAATGCACAATAAAATATTTTTAAAAATGCAAAAAACAAAAAGGAAATCAACACTATCAAATAACACTATCAGATTAACATTTGTAGATTAATCCATCCAAAACAGCATAATACTCATTCTTTTGAAGTGCCTATAAAAAAAAAAAAAAAAAAAAAACCAATTTTGGATTACTACATCAAATGGCATATCTATTTCCAACCTTTTAAGGAAGTGTCAAATTGCTTTCCAAAGTGTTATACCATTTTGCAATCCCACCAGCAGTGTAAGAGAGTTCAAATCTCTCCACAGCCTACACAGCATTTGTTGTTTTGTGATTTTTGGATCACGGCCAATCTTGTTGGGTTGAGATGGTATCTCATCGTAGTTTTGATTTTAATTTCTTTAATAGCTAATGATCATGAGCATTTTCTCATGTGTCTTTTGGCTACCTGGATGTCCTCTTTGGTAAAGTGTCTGTCCATCTCCTTTCCCTGTTGTTGAATTGGGTTATTTCCCTTGTCATTGTTGATATTTTGTAGTACCTTGTAGATTATGGAGATCAGATGTTGGTCCAACATGCAGTTCTCAAACATTTTTGCTATTCTGTAAGTGGTCTTTTAATTCTTTTGATACAGTCTTCAGATGAGTAAAAGCTTTTGGTTCTTAGTAGTTCCCATTTATCTATTTTCTCTTTTGTTTATCATGCTTTGTTTGTCAGATTTTAAAGTCTGTCTAAGCTGTGTATTAAAACTTCTATTGTTGACCTTAATTTTTCTTGCATCATCTTTATTGTTTTAGGTTTGGTATTTAGGTCTTTTCTCAAATTTGAGTTAGTTTTTGTGGAAGATGTGAGATATGGGTCTTGTTTCAATTTTTTGCAGATTGATATCCAATTTTGACAGCACCATTTGTTAAAGAGACTGTTTTGACCCCAGTTTACAATCTTAGGGCCTTTGCTGAACGTCAACTGTTCATAGGAGGATGGTGGCATCTATGGGGTCTCAACTCTGTTCTGTTGGTCTGTATGTCTGTTTTGACTACGTAATAGTGTAATAGGCTCTAAGTTTAGGTAGCAGGAAGCCTCCCACTGTGTCCCTGCTCTTCTGTAGTACTTTGTTTATCTGGGGTTTCTTCTCTTTTCAAACAAAGTTGTTGATTTATTTCCCCATCTTATTAAAAAGTGACACTGGGGGCAGAGTCAAGATGGAAGACTAGACACACATCTCCTTAACTCACTCTGAAAACTAAGGCTAGCCTTGATAATTAAACGGAGACTTGTGGACACGCCGTGAGCCCTAGGACATGGCATAGGGCTGTCATTTTGGACTACATGCCACTGAACTAGAAATTTCTTTCTTCACTGACCCCTGCTCTTGTTGAGTGGCCTGGCTCTCACTGACTAAATGTAACTACTGGCTTTAACTTCTTTCCTTTTTGCTAGCTTGTGACAATGATTGGGCTTAACTGGCAACAAAGTTCTGCAACATTGCTCACTTGACAAGTAGGTAGAATTGCCACACTTTGAGAGCCTGACTCTGGACTCTGAGCACCACAGTGCCTCCGCCCTCTCTCTGAACCTCTGCCATTGATTTGGCTGTTTCCCAGCTGGTGAGAGAGCCTCTGTGGGATGCCATCTTGTCCTATTAGGAGGCAGAGCTACCCAAATGGAGGCCTCAATGGGGGTTAATTCCCAACCTAGGAGGCATTGCCAGCCTGGGGAGCACTTTCCCAGAAGAAAAGTTGTGTTTAGCATAGTTTATTCTTTGGGTAGGGCCTGGCACACGATAACAACAGGGCAGTGCCCTGTCCCTACTTTGAACTAGATCACAGCATCTAGGGATGGATATAGAGGTGCCTCCACTGCCAGCTGGAAAGAGGGGCTTGCACACCTGACAGCTGACTGTTTATGAAAGCTATCAGATAGCTTTTACCTTTCAAAATAAGACTACCTAGAGTTATTTAACTGTGGTGCATCCTGATGGCATCTCTTCCAATCTTGACTGGCCCACAACATAGGATCAGTTGATAGCCTCCCAGTGACTCTATAAGCAGGGCTGTGTCTTTGCCAGCCAGGAGGTGGAGGCTGCTATCACAGAGAATACACTGAGCCCAGTTGCTGGAGGACATAGAGATAACTGTTGACTAACTTCTATTTCAGTTCCTATTAAGGCAACTCCAGAGAAACTAAACAACCTCTAGATGTCCAAAAAGCAACAGACCTTGCTCCAAACTTAAGGAAAAATCCAACCATGGCTCCGGAAAGTTCGAGAAAGAAAAAAACCAAAGAGCTTCCCAGATGAAGAAACCTTTCTGAAACTTCCAGAGGTTGTGTACAAAAGAATTATATACACAGCCCTCCTAAGCATTATGCAAAATTTAGCAGACCAAAATGAAAAATTAAGCAAGCTGTTCGAACTGATGGAACTCCAGCATTCTGAAATCCAAGAGATCAACAACAAAACTGAAGAATCAGAAAGCTCAATTCAAAGGCAAGAGAACAGAACTGGACAAATGGAAAACAGACTTTCTGACTTGGGAGACAGAACTACTGACATCAGCATTTTTGAGGAGAAATCAGAAAAGCCACAAGAGAAATGAAGAAGCGTTAAGAACCGTGTGACACTCTATCAAGATAAGCAATCTGTGATTAACTGGAGTTCCTGAACAAGAAGGAACACCTGAAAACACAGAGAGGATTGTTGTTGACTTGCTGACAGAAAACTTCCCAGAAATTGTGAAAGAAGGGAACATAAATATCCAAGATGCATATTGATCACCATACAGTATAGACCCCAAAAGAAAGACTCCAAGACATAATATAATGAAGCTTAACAAAATGAAACATAAGCAGAAACTCTTAGAAGCAGTGAGACTCAAAGCAAAGCTAACATTCAAAGGAAAGCCCTGTAGGTTTTGTCTGACTTATCATCAGAAACTATGTTGGCATGGAGGCAGTGGAGTGGCATATTCAAAGCCCTAAAGGAGAACTTCCGATGAAGAATTATATATCCTGCAAAGCTGTTTTTCAAATATGAAAATGAAATTAAGACCCTCACAGATAAACAGAAACTCAGAGACTGTGCAAAACTGAAACCAAAGCTACAAGAAATACTGAGAGAAGCTCCTGGCTTAGAAGAACAAAACCATTAACTTTATATTTTAGGAGACAATAATGGACACATCATGCATAAATGTACTCCGTTAGGGAAGGCACAAAACCCCAACCACAGTTATAACACTCAAACAGATGGTCCAGTAACCATATCAGGAAAACTATGATATCATTAAAAAGAGGGACATATCACAGTAGTTATAGTTATAGTCTGTCAAGATGGAGGGAAAGTTAGTAAGATATTTAGAAATTAAAATCAGGTTTAAACATACATTATTAAGAGGGATTGTAGAGGTAGCTGCAGAGCGCAACAAAGAAGTGACATATCAAAACAAGAAACACAATACAAGAGTCTCAACAAACACAAAACCAACACTGAAAAGGGTGAAAAATCAACCCATAAGAACAATGTCCCAGAATAGAATATTAAGAGCAACAGAGAAAACATCGACACAAAAATAAATATAGCAAAAGGACAGCACTAAACATGTACCTATCAACAATTACATTGAAGGTGAATGGACTGAACACTCCAGTAAAGAGACATCAAGTGAAATCTTGTATCAAAAGATACAACTCCTTTATATGTTGCTTACAAGAAACTCACCTTAGACTTAAAGATATGAACAAACTGAAAATTAAAGGATGGAATAATATATACCAAGCTAACAATATACAAAGAAGAGCAGGTGGTGTGGCAATGCTAATCCCATATAAAAAAGATTATACTGTAAAAAAAAAAAAAACCTCGATAAAGACATAGAAGCCCCTTATTGCAACGGTTAAACAACTAGACCTATCAACATACGCAGAACTTTCTATCCATCATGTTGAGTGAAGTTAGTCGGTGGCACAAGGACAAACAGGATATGAGACCCCTACTTTAAGGACTTGAAAACTGACTGGTACAGAAGAAAAGACTCTTTGATGACTGTAAAGGAGGGGAGGGAGGGAGAAAGGGAGAAGGCTGGTTATAAATTAGATTATAGACATTTGATTGGGTGAAATCAGGGACAGCACACATTAGAAAGAAGATCCATTTAAATGGACTTCAACATAACCTGAAAAGTCCTCCAATCTTTACCCAGTAGGTAAGGACAGAGTAGCAGGGGCTACGGCCCGGGAACCATGCTCTCAGAGAACACAGAGGCCAGTTGGTATAACTAGCCTATTGCTAAAAGAGTCCTATCCATTATATATGTAGATTACTTTGGGTGAAACAGACACTTTCAAAATGTTAAGTTTCCCTATCCATGAGCAGGATAGGTTTCTGCATTTATGTAAGTCTCTCTTGGTTTCTTGCAGTACAGTCTTGTAGTTCTATTTGTATAGATCTCTTATTTCTCTAGTTAGATTTATTCCTAGGTGTTTCATCTTCCTGGGGGCTGTAGTAAACGGTATTGATTTGCTGGTTTCTTGTTTGATGATCTCTGTGTTGGTATAAAGGAATCCTATGGATTTACTTATGTTTATCTTATATGCTGTTACTTTGCTAAACTTTTCTATTATTTCCAGTAGTTTACTCATGGATTATTTAGGATTCTCTGCATATACAATCATACCATCTACAAAGAGGGAGATTTTTTCTTCTTCTTTGCCAGTATGGATGCCACTGATTTCTTTGTCTTGTCTAACTGCTCTCACTAGGACTTCTAGAACAATGTTAAGAGAAGTGGTGAAACAAGGATAGCAAAGACATGAGGGAAAAAGAGCCCAGAAAACAGAAGGACCCAAGTGAATGGGTCCACTGTATCAACAAGTGACCAGAAGAACCAGATGGTGCCCAACCACAATCAAAGACAGCTGTTATGGGGCACAGAGTGTCGAGCCCCAGTGGCAACATGAGAAGAAGAGGGTTGCACCCCAAGAACTCCACTGAAAAGAACACCAGTGGTTGTCCCAAGGCCTGGGGGTTCTCCTGGGAGAATTACCCCTAGACCTGATGCTGCTGCTTATATCCTGTTACCAAAACATTACAAAACATGTGACCCAAAACATTACAAGATCAACTCTTTGGACAGGAATGTATTGGATTAGGGGACACACTGTGACCATATGGTGCGTGTACTTTATGGTTCTATGAATCTATAGGATGTTGTCCTATCGTCCTCTTACTAGAAGGGAAAGGAGAGTGTGCAGAGGAGGGTACAAGAGATTGTGAAGAGCATATGACATGTATAGAATGGAAAGGAGGAGTGTGCTTTCACTGGGCAAGGAGAACAGAAGGATCTGTAGATAGGCGAGCATGAAAATTTAATTTGGATTGTATACTTTCACTCAGTCATAATAAATTGTAAAAAATGTTTAAGTAAATTTTTTTTTTAAAAAAGTGATGAGAGTGGGCAGAAGTCTAGTTCTCATTCTTAGGAGGGATTCTTTCAGTCTCCATTCAGGATGATGTAAACAGTTGGCTTTAGGTAGATGCCCTTATTGTGTTGAGGGATTTCCCTTCTATTCCAGTTTTTCTGAGAGTTTTAAGCATGAATGGGTGTTGAACTTTGCCAAATGCCTTTTCTGCCTCAGGTGAAAAATTAGGTGATTCTTATCTTTTCTGCTATTTATGTGGTTGCTCACATTAATTGTTTTTCTGATGTTGAACCAGACTTGCATTTTTGATATGAATCCAACTTGGTCATGGTGAATTATTTTTTTGATATGTTGTTAAATTCTATTGGCAAGAATTTTGTTGAAGAGTTTTGCATCTAGATTCATCAGTGATATTAGTCTGTAATTTTCTTTTTTAGTGGAGTTTTTCCTTGGCTTTGGTATCAGGGTTATACTGGCTTCATGGAATGAATTTGGGAGTGTTCCATCCCTTTCTATGCTGTGAATTAGTCTCAGTAGTATTGGAGTTAACTCTTTTCTTAACGTTTGGTAGAATCTTCTGGTAATGCCATCTGGGCCAGGACATATTTTGGTTGACGAATTTTTTGTTACATTTTCACACTCCTCTTTTGTAATGTGTTTATTAAGTTGTTCTGCTTCTCCTTGTGATAATTTTGGTAGGTGATATGAATCTAGGAATTTTCCATTTTCTCTAGGTTTTCAAATCTGTTAGAATACAGTCTTTCACAGTATTCTAATATTGTTTTTATTTCAGTTGGATCTGTTTTTATTTTTTATTCAGGTTATTTGTTTCCTTTCCTGCTTTTCTTTTGTAAGGTTAGCCAGTGGTTTGTCAATTTTGATGATCTTTTCAAAGAAGCAGCTTTGGGTTTTGTTAACTTTTTCAATTGTTGTTCTATTCTCTGCTTCATTTAGTTCTACTCTAATCTTTATCATCTGTTTTCTTCCGGTACATGAGGGATTTCTCTGTTGCTTTCTTCCTACTTGTTCAAGCTTTTGGGTTCATTCTTTGGTTTGGGTCCCTTCTACCTTCTGGATGTGTACATTTATAGAGATAAATTGACCTCTGAGTACCGCTTTTGTCGTATTCCATAGGTTCCAATAGGGTGCCTTTTCTCTTTTGACCCCATAAATTTCTTTATTTCATTCCTGATTTCTTCTAGACCCATGGCTTACTGAGGAAGATGTTATTCAGTATCCATTAGTTCAAATTTCTCCCTATTTTTTTCTGCTATTAATTTCAACGTTTATGACTTTATGGTCTCAGGAAATGCTTTGCAATAATTCAAGTAATTGGATTTTGTTGAGATTTGCTTTATGTGCTAACACGTGGTCTAATCTGGAAAATATTCCATGTACATTGGAGAAGAAGGCGTACTTATCTGCTGATGGATAAAAAGTTCTGTATATGTCGATGAGGTCTAATTGGTTAATTGACTCAGTAAGAACTTCTGAGCTTTTTTCTGGACGATCCGTCCATTACTGAAAGTGGAGTGTTGAAGTCTCCAGCTATTAATGTGGAATGATCTACATCATTTTTCAGTGTTGTCAGTGTTGGTTTAATGTGTTTAGAGGTTTTGGTATTGGTGCATGAATATTTAATATTATGTCCTGCTGATGTATTGAACCTTTCAGCAATAAATAGTGATGATCCTTGTCCACGATGGTGGATTTTACATTAAAATGTATTTTATCTGGGATTAGTATTGCCACTCCTGCTCTTTTTTTTCTGTATTGTTGGCTTTGTATATCTTTTTCCATCCTTTGATTTTTCAGCTTATTCATGTCTTAAATCTAAGCTGTGTCTCTTGTAAGCAACCTATAGACCGGTTTTGTCTTTTGACCCAGGTTGTCATTTTTTGTCTCTTTATTGGAGACCTCAGTCTGCTTACACTCAGTAATTATTGAAAGGTACATGTTTAGTGCTGTCATTTTGATGCTTTTATTTTTGTTTTGATGTTTTCTGTGTTGTTCTTAATATTCTGTTGTGAGTCTTCTTTATGGCTTGACGTTTTATCTTTTTCAGTGTTGGTTTTATGTTTGTTGAGACTCCTGTATTACATTTCTCATTCTGATACCTTATATTGTTATTTTGCTTTGCAGCTACCCTTATCATTCACCTTACTGTTCTAAGTTTAAACCCAATTATAACTGCTGCATATCTTTTTAATTTCCTCTCCATCTGAAAGGGTTATAACCACTGTCAAATATCCCTCTTTTTAGTGTGATGATATCATAGTTTTAATGTTATGACCACTGGCTCTATTTTTTTAATATTGTGGCTTTGACTGAGCTTTGTGATTTCCCTAAGTTAGTATGATTCTGGATGCTGTGTCTTGCATTGTCTCCTTAAGTATACACTTAACATTTTTGTTTTTCTAAGCCTAGAGCTTCTTTGAGTATTTCTTGTAGTTTTGGTTTGGTTTTCACAAAGTCTCTAAGATTCTGTTTATCTGCAAATGTCTTAATCTCACCATTATATTTGAGAGAAAATTTTGCAGAATATATAATTGTGCATTGGAAATTATCTACTTCAGAGTTTTGAATGTGTCATTCCCTTGCTTTCTTGCCAATATCTTTCTATGGAAAAGTCAGACAAAAGCCTCCAAGGTTCACCTCTGAATATTAAGTTTGCTTTAAGCCTCTTTGCCTTTAAGTTCCTCTGTTTGTGTTTCATTTTATCAAGTTTGATTATAATATGTCTTTCTTTTAGAGTCTGTTTTTTTTTTTTTTTTCCTGTGGCATTGGATACGTGTCTTGGATATCTATATTGAGTTATTTCATAATTTCAGGGAAGTTTTCTGTCAACAGCGTTT
The DNA here is from genome assembly GCA_028571685.1 of Heterohyrax brucei. Lineage (NCBI taxonomy): Eukaryota > Metazoa > Chordata > Mammalia > Hyracoidea > Procaviidae > Heterohyrax > Heterohyrax brucei. The sequence goes on from CM053153.1 coordinate 67,940,147, forward strand.
CAACAACACTCTGTATTTTCATCTTCCCCTCCTTGTTCAAAAACTCCAATTATTTGTACATTATTTCCCTTAATGAAGTCCCAAATGTTTCTTAGTGCTTTTTCATTTTTATTATTTCTTTATTTCTTCTCGTAAATACAGGTGTTGGTTGCTCTTTCCTTAAGGTTGCTAAGTCTGACTTCTATCTCCTCTATTTGGCTCTTTTGGCTTTGGATTGAATTTTCTGTTTCTGTAATTTTGTTATGAATCTGCTGGATTTCAGATTGTTGATATTGCACCAGTTCAAATAGCTTGCTTAATTTTCATTTTGCTTAGTCTCTAGGAGGGCTGTATACATAATTCTTTTCTACTAGACATCCAATAGTATCAGAAAGCCTTCTTCATCTGGAAAGTTTTTCGATTCTTTATTTTGGTCGACTGAGCCTTGGTCGACTGTTTCTTTAAATGGTTAACAATTGTTTTTTGCCTTTGGGCCATCTAGAAGCTGCTCATTTTATCTGGTATTACCTCAAACAGGAGCTGAGGCATAGCTCTGAGAAGGCAGTTGATCACTTGTCACCTCTGTGTACTCTCATGACTGGCCCCAGTGGACTCTCTAGCGTGGCAGCCTCCACCTCCTGGCTTACATAGATGGCACCCTCCTTATGGAGTCACTGGGGGGCCATCAGCCAGCTCTATGATGTATGTCAATGTGTGTTCAGCAGTTAATTTTTTCTTATTTTAAAAAGCTGGGAACTGTCCAACAGCTGATGAAATCAATCAGGCCATCAGGTGTGGCAGGCTCTAACTTCAGACTGACAACATAAACACCTCTTTGGCTGCCCCCAGATGCTATGTCATAGTTCCAAGTAGCAAAGAGTTACAGCCTTGCTGCCATACTTACCTGGGTTCCATCGCTAAGGTAACACTATCCTAGACACAGCCCTTCTGGTGGAAAAGAGCTTTCCAGACTGGCACTACTCCTCAGCTTGGTAATTATCCCCTGCTGAGGCCTCTGGTTGGGTGACGCTGCCTCCCAGCCAATGAAGATATCATTCTGGCCTAGCTGGCCTTTCTGCCATGAAACTGCAGAATCTGTGGGGCAGCTCAGAAAAGAGAGGGTGGAGTGGCAATGGTGTCCTCAGTCAGCAGCTGGTCTCTCAAAATGTGGCTGTCTTACATACTGTTTCTCCGCTGAGCCATACACTGTTTACTTTAGCTCTGTAGTTCAGTATGTTTGCTGGCTTATGGCTATCCTGCCTCCCAGATAACAAAGAAAGTGTCAGTACCTGAAGTCTGCCCAAGTACTGAGTCAGCAAGAGCAGGGTCTAGCATGTGCTGTCTCATGTTAGAGAGAGGTAGTTTCCCATTTAGCAGTGCACAGTCCACTCTGACAACCCTATACCAAATCCTAGGGCTCCCTGGGTGTTCAGAGTGCTCCATTCAATTATCATTCCAGGCCTTAGTTCTCAGAGAGAGTTAAAATGGGTGTCTAGTTGACCTTCTTGGCACCACTCCCAGAAGGAATTTTCTGACCACAGTGCAATAAAAACTAGGTATCAATAACAGAAAGTAATACCAAAATCTCAACACACTTGAAAACTAAGCAGCAAGCTGGGTCAAAGAGGAACAGAAATTAAAACATAAAGTTAACTTAATATAAAAAAAATACAGCACTTGCAGAACACAAGTAAAGAAGCACTAAGGGGAAAATTCATAGCATTGAATACATGCATTTGAAGAGACGAAAAACTCAAATCAACTATTTTAACTTCTATTCAAGAACATAGAAAACCAAAAAGCAAAGTAATCCAAAGCAAACAGGTGAAAGCATGAAGATAAAAAGGAGAAATCTGTAAAGTGGAGAAGAGTACCATGTGGAAAAAAAGCAATGAGACAAATAGCTGGTTGTTTGATGAGATTAATAAAAATTGACAAACATAAAACTATATTGGAAATCCTGGTGGTGTAGCAGTTAAGCTGTATTCCTGCCTATATTTCTGATATTGGTAATTTGTGTCTTCTTTTTTCTTCATCAGTATTACTATACCAAAAAAAAAAAAAAAAGAAAGAAAAAGGAAGAAGAAGAAAAAAAGGTATTGCCATCAAATTGATTTTAACTCTTTTCGACCCTATAAGACATAATAGAACTACCCCTAGTAGTTTCCAAGGAGAACCTGGTGGATTCAAACTGCTGAACTTTTGGTTAGTAACTACTATGCTACCAGCGTTTCCAGTATTGCTATAAGCCCTCAAGTTGATTCTGACCCATAGCAACCCTGTAAGCAGAGTAGAACTTCCTCATAGAGTTTCCAAGGAGTGCCTGGCAGATTTGAACTGCTAACCTTTCAGAGAATATCAATAAAAAATCTTAAAATACTACCAAATGGAATTCAGCAATATGTAAAAACAGTTATATGTCATGATAAAGTAGGGTTCATTTTAGAGCTATAAGGCTGGTTCTATTTTTGAAATCAACCAATATAATCTAACTAGCATATTAACAGGTTAAAGAAGAAAACATCATATAATCTTATCAATTGAAGCAGCAAAAACATTCACTCACTACTGTCGAGTTGATTCTGATTCATAGCGACTCTATAGTACAGAGTAGAACTCTCCATAGAATTTCCAAGGAGCACCTGGTGGATTCTGCTGATCTCACGGTTAGCAGTTATAGCAGTTAATCACTACACCACTATGGATTTTGCAAGACTATTAGGAAACATTAATGCCAGTTCCTGATAATACTTTCAGAAAAATAGGGAGAAAATTAAAAAAAAAAAATGATAATTATTACAGTTTTAGCAAATATGTACTGAGTTTGCCAGCACTATTATAAAATGAATACATTTTGTATTCATTGTAACTTTATGATACTTTGGGAAATACTTTTTCCTTGTGTCAGCAATATATTGGTAAAATATTTTTAATCAGTGAATTTTTAGTCACCAGCATTGTCTGTTGTCATTTAGCATGGATGTATGCCGAAAGTAAACATTACTTAATTATGGCATGTACATGTGTTCTGTGTTGAAGAGTTTGATTCTCAACAAACACATTTAGTAAATAGAGAAAAACACTCAAATCTCGAACATGCAGAATGTACTTAATATAGGCAGAAACACAGTGTCTGTGTTTAGAATTCTTCAGTTCAGGGAGAATCAAAATGTCCACAATTCTAAAATTCAATAGTTTCAATCAAATTATTCATTTTAATTTTTTCTTTGTGTGTGTATGTTTCTAGATTCGTACACCTTTGGATCTTTTTGACACTTCAGACTGCTCAGCTTCAAGTAAGTCTATTTCTTTTTCAGAGTCACAAGACTTCTGAATGACCCACAGATGGAAATATCCCTCAAGCAAACCTGTTTGTTAGCATACCTGAGCACTAACTTGCCAGGAGAAAGCATTTCTCAAAAGTTTTTAAGCACTGACAAACTCCAAGGAAAACTTGCCTTAGCCAAGATGATGAACTAATACAACATCTGGGTATAGAATATTCTTGGAGGACGTCCCTCAACCATTTTCATGCTATCTAACCTCAACTGGGTCTCATGACTACTGTGTAGTTATCCTGTCTTAACTTGGTATTGCGTTCTTCACAGCAGCTCCTCCAGACGTTTTCCATCCTCAAATTTCCCAAGTGAACTTACGACCGTACCACCAAATCTCACTTATTATTGAGACTCTCCTATTTAACTGAGAAGATCAAAGTTTCTAATTTTTTCAGTTTCCTTCCTTAATATTTCTCAGTATCTTCACTCAGGTTCACTTCTTCCTTATCTGTCTAGGAGAAAGAAATCTTTATCTTCTCTTGCTAAGATGAATCTCTCCATCTGTGCTTTTGAGCCCATGTTATCTCAGTTTCTCTGGCATTTTATCAATTATCTCTCATTAACTTACATCTTTAATCCTGCCTTTTTCATTAGCTTATCATCTGCAAAAAAAGTCTTGCATAGAGTCTAATCACTAAAACTACTTTCTCTCCATTTCTTTTTCTTTATTTCCCTCTCAAGTGCATTTTATTTACTTATCACTTGTTTCTTTATTTACTTGTCTTTTTTTTCCATCGCTGCCCCTCCCCTCCCTGGTAGCCATCAAAGATTGCTTCTCTGTATGTATAAATCTTTTCATGAGTTTTCAAAGTAGTGTTCTCACACAACACCTGTCCTTCTGTGAATGACTCAGTTCACTCAACATCATGCCCTCAAGTTTATTCCATGTTAAAAATGACATCAAGTTTCACCAGCACCATCTGACAACCTATAAGGCCATCTTTTCCCCATTTAACTGACTTTAAGCCGTCACTATCTGGTGACTATAGGTAGATAGATTTACATCTGGGTTCTCAAGTCTGTTCCACTGATCAGTACATCTGCTCTCCTGTTGTACCAGTAACAGATGTCTTTGTTTCTAAGGTTTCTCTTGTAAACAACATACTGGTGGATCTGTCTTGTTTTTCTGTCTTGTTTTGTTGTGCTTTCAGTTTGTCACTCTCTGTCTCTTTATGGGTTCATTTAGGTCATTTACATTCAGTATAATTATTGATAGCTGTGAGTTTGTTGCTATCAAGTTTGTAGAGCTACTTCTGTGTTTTTTTTGTGGTGCTGACATTTTCTTTGTGCCTTTCACTCTCCTATGCTGAATTCCTTTGGTTTGTGGGTTTCTTTTTTATTTCTTTCACTTTTGTAGATTTTGTTTTTATTGAGACTTTATGTTTTCCTTCTTTATTTTGAGTAGATTTATTAACTTTGTTTATGTATATCTTGAAATTTAGCCTTATCTTCCCAGGGTTGACATTCTGTACCTACACCATCTATCCCTTCATCTATTGCTCTGACATTGTTGTTTAGAGATTAACCACTCTGGTTCCTGTTGTAATTCTTTTGGTTATGATTAGTTTTTAACAGCTCATTTCCAGTGTTGATATCTAGCTGGTACAATCTTGCACCCTAGATTCAGGCTGTAGCCTGCTATTGTTTGTTCTCAGTCTGAAGAACTCGTTTTAAAAAGTCTTGCAAATTTGGTTCAGTTTTTACATGTTCTCTTAATTTCTGTTTACCTGTAAGTGCCGTAATTCCACAATAGTATTTGATCAAGTGTTTTGCAAGATATGTTACTCTTGGTTGACAGTTTTTTCTTTCAAGGACTTACAGGTATCCCGTTGCCTTCTTGCCTGCATGATTTCTGCTGAACAACTAGGACTTGGTCTTACTGTTTCTCCTCTGTATGTGACTTTCTTTTTTTTTTTCTGAAGCTGCCCTCAGAATTTATTCCCTGTCTTTGTTTTTATCGAGTTTAATCATGATATGCTTTCTGATTTTCTTTTTTTTTTAGTATCTATCCTATTTAGGGTTTGTTGAGCTTCTTGAATTGTCAGCTTTCATCTTTCTTGATACTAGGGAAGTTTTCTATCAGCAATTCTCCTATGATCCTCTCTGTATTTTTGTTTTCTCCCCTTGTTTTTGAACTCTGATCATCAGCAGACTTTTGCTTCCAAATGTACTACACAGAATTCTCAGAGTTTCTTCATTTTTCTTTGTTCTTTTTATAACTTCTTTTTTTCCTCAAACAGAACTGTTTCCAAGTGTTTATCTTCAATTTTTCTGATCCTGTGTTCCATCATTGCAAACCTGTTCCTCAACTCTTCTAGGACACTGTCCATTTGTAAAATGTTACTGTTTACCTTTTGGGTTTCTAATTGTTGTTTTTGCGTGTTTCCTAGATGGCAATTTATCTTGGCATTTTTTTTCCCTGTATTATTTTCATGAATGCTTATGTGAATTTGTCTACCTTTTCCATGAATTTGTTTATTATTTCTTCATTTCCGTCTGCTTTTTGTTTTGACTCTTGTGTAGCTCTGAATATTAGAGAGTTGAATCCCTATCAAGTAATTCTAGTGCCCTTTTTTCCTTCTGGAAAGTCATCTGGTATTTAATTGTGGACACCTATTGAAACTTTTCATCTTTTTTTTTTTTTAACTGTTTTAATCTTGTCTGCTGTCTTTGGACCATTCAGTAGATATTTTCTTTGTTTATTAATTATAGATGTTTGTTTCATCTTGCTTTTTGTTTCATTTGGTTATGTCAGAGCAGGCAGGCTGCACCTTCTTCGTTGTTTGCTCATTCAGGGCCATGACATTTTTCACCTTCTTGTCCAATTTGCAGGACCAGTTGGTCAGAGATGGTGCAGTAGGGCAGGTCCAGAGGGTAATCCGTGTCCTGCTGGGAACTTTGGAAGGTGCTTCCTCGTGCTTCCCAACTGCCCATCTCTGATATGTGTGTGGCGAATCCAAGTAGCAAGAACACAGTATTTCTGTCTGTCTGAGCCACTTCAGGTACACAGGAGACACTGGAGACATATTAGATATTTTAAATGTTAAAGCCTTATGTTACCTAGTGAATTAACTTCATTTTAATAAATCCTGAAAATAGGTGTTACCCATCATATCTGGATAGAAATGTCCTTTAAAAAGCACATTTTGAAATTTTGTATCAAACTAAGTCACTCTACCTTAGAATGTCTATGATTATATAATTACCTTCTTCATATTTTTCAAAAGGCATTATTTTTTGCACAAATAAAAATTTTCTATGAATACTTGAAAAGCAATATAGTATTCAGTGACTTCAAAATTTTCCTTTTGTTTCTGACCAAGGTAGCCACCAAAAGAAATTAAAGCCAGGAAGAAAGTAAATTCCTCAGTAGGCAGAATGATTTGACACGCCTTGGTATTGGGGTCAGATACGTTATACCTTATTGAAAACCATAAGGCAATGGTAATGCTATTTACATTTTAGCGTTTCTGAAACGTTCTTTTCTTTTCATTGAAGCCTAGGGGAGATGATGTAATTAATAAGTATAATACACACACACACACATATATATATTTAAGAGACTGTTTTGTAGCATTAAAAGATAGGCTTTCGAATGTACTCATCTTCTTTTCTTTTTGTTATTCTCTCTGAAACCAAAGTAACTGCTTTTTGTTTATTCTTTGGCTATACCATCAAACTTATTTTGAAAGTAGCCAGAGAAAATGCTGTCATGGAAAATAAGAGGTACTTGTAGACCAGGTGTTATTAATTAAACACTTAAAGCTAATTTAAAATAATACTATGCTCACAATAATGAGACAGCTTTCACTCAAGACCACTAGAATGCTTTCAGCGGTCCCCTCAGAATATGATGGTAGTGGAGAGTAGCTGTCCCTTGGCAATTTGACCTTCGTAAGTGGTGACTTGCAAGATCTATTCGGTATTAGCATAACTTCCACTTTTCTCTTTCTCTTTGACTATTTGAAATAATATCAAACTTTTGAAAGAATTTTTTAAAAAGTGGTGTAGTGGTAAAGTGTTATGGCTTCTAACCAAAAGGTCTACAGTTCAAATCCACCAGGTGAAACTTGGAAACACTATAGGGAAGCTCTACTCTGTCTGTATATCAGAATTGACTCAAAAGCAATGGTTTTGTTTTTTGTTTTTTGTACTTAAAGATACAGAAAAATCAAAAAAGAATATTACAAATTGACACTTTTTATTAACAGGATAAAATAAATCTGAGTGCATTTTTGAGTCATCTTCATTAAATTATTAGTGTGATATTTTAGGAACATAACAGATTTAAATTATCTAATTAACATGACAGCACATTTTTCTTCAAAATTATGGGACTGTGTGAATCTTTCCTGTTTCATATCCTACTACTTCTTCTCTCTGAAGTTTTCCTTAACTAATTTGTCAATATGACAGTATGTTAACAAAAATTTAGATATACTTGAATTATACTACCTTGAATATTAATACCTTCATCCATTTGTATTTAGATATTACTATTACCTAAAGAGTTAGTGTTCTGTGGTAGTTATTAATTTGATAATCAACACAAATTCATTAAACAGAGCTAGTTAGACAACAAAAAGAATCACTTGCTAATGAAAATATTTTAATCTGTTTTCATAGTATGACTGAGGATCACAGTCACAGTATCTCTAGATTAGCACTTTATGATATTATGATATTCATAAATGAAAACTTTCAAAAGATTCCATGAGCTAGTAAATTAGACAAATACAAAATTAAGAAAAGTTTTGTTTATCGTTTGTTTCATTTTTTCACTGTACAACTTCTCAAGGTTTTTATTCAGTTGATGAACATATGAAGTGGAACACACTCCGGGAAATTCCAGTCTTTTCACAACATTTGCAGAAGGAAGGGCTACCTGTGTTGAAGCATATAATCTACATAACATCCCCTTTTCCAGCAAGAGTGTGCAAAATTGCCTGATGAAGTTGTCTGGCTCAGCTGTATAAGAAGAACATTTAAAAGAAACATTTTTCAAATATCATTTCTGTTGTGATATTTGATCCAAACTATTTCATGTCTCCCATTTAACTTCTTGAATAAGAAATTAAAGCTAAAAGCAGATCTAGTAGAGGAGGAGAGCACAGAGGGCTGAAGCTAGGCTAGTGGGCTCTGTTTTTGAAGCAGCCTTTTATTTCTGCATCTCTGATATCCAAAGCAAAGCTTTCAAAAACACTTCTCTTGTGGCTAGGTTGCTTTTATCTTTCCCATTTTATTAAAAGAGCTAAATGGGAGCTATCCTGAAACTCCAATTTAGCTTTTATTTTTCAATAAAAAACGACAGTCAGAAAAACAGTGTAGCCACAGGAGAGACAGGGCAACCTGGCACAGAGGGGGTGAGTACCTGCAGAGCTGGGACTACAAAGTGTTTGGATAACAAACTCCTCAGGTTTTCTAAATATCTTGGTGAGACACTGTAAGAGGAGGGCAAATAATAGCCTTCATCTTTCCATTCACCAGAGCTCTCTCCACTGTCATGAAATTTTTATTTAAAGACATCTAAAAAAGGAGACTATTAGAATAGTTTCTTCAATATGCTAATATTCTTGTTTTAGTTTAATGTGCCTTTGTGCTACAACTTAGAAAGCTCAATTTTCACTTCTTTTTTAAGTGAAATTGCTAGTGCCCTGGATCTCTCTAATGAATCATAATGCTCATTCAACATCACAGCCTTAAGTAATATTTACTGAATTTATACAGTGGTGTCCTAAATTGCAAGTACGCAAGTATGCACTGACTCCATAAATAACCTTCTTCCATAATGCGGTAAACTTAGAAGTGTTTGGGTTTGATAAAAGTTCTATAATCTTTTCAGTGATTTCAGAAAAAAATATCACAATGCTGTTTTCCCAGTGTGAGCAAAAGATGTTTATCAGAAATGAGGCATTGGTTTATTACTTTATTTGTCATTTGTTTTTACCAGCACAATATAGGGCCAACGATTGTCCTGTTTGCTATTTATTGCAAGGAAGTTGTGTATACATGATAACACTAATAATTTGTAAAAAACTGTAGTATAGAAGGGTTCATACTGAGTCAAATAATCTGTAACATATTTTGTAAACATTGTCACTCATGCTTGGTCAAATTCTCAATGAGAAAAGAATTAACTTGAGCATTGTAAAAAAGATACTTGAGGGTAAATGGGAGAAATGTGAAATGAAGTAAGGAGCAGAAGGGAAAGGAGCCTTTCCATAGGTCAGCTTTAGGAGAGACATGGAGTCAGACATCTAGAACTTTAGGGCTTCGCTCTAATCTGTAAGCTCAGAGACTTGAAAAGGCGATTTCAGTGTTCTACTTGGCTTTCTTTCTTTCCTGAAATAGGAGACTCTGAAGCAAGCTAAAGGTGAGTAACCCTAGGTTTAGAGTATGAATTTGGAGCAGTCTCCTCCTGAATTCAGGACTTTTTACTTAGATAAACCAAAATGAAATAAAGGGTCTTCCAGTAAGGATGTCCTATTTTTGACAGCTCATGGTGGCCATATTTGGGAAGCTATAACAGCCATATATATCAAGCTTTTTTTTTTTGATTAATCTTGACAAATAGCTGTGAAAGTTACATGGATCCACAATGCATAGAAATTATTAAAGTTTATTATTGAAATCAGTGTTCCTTTTGCCAAACATTCCATGCCTTACTTGAAATTTACAAAGCGTAGTCATCCCACTGAGAGAACAATTCAACATTTAATCAAAAACTTTCAGACAGCTGGGGCTGTTGCTAATCAGACAGCATCTGTGCATTAATAAACTGCATGCTCCAATGAAAACACCGCTACTGTTCATCAGAGTGTATGCAAAAATTCATCCCAAACAACTTTTCCCTACAGCACAAGAACCGAGCCTTTAGTCGAACACATTTGGCAGAGTTTGCATCTAGACTTGATGCTTTACCCTTACAAAACTGTTCTAACTCAAGAACTAAAGTCCAATGACCAAGCATTGTGCCATACATTTGCTGACTGGGCTCTGGAGCCATTGGAAGTGGACCCTGCTTTTGGCAGAAAAATCATCTTTAGCAACAAGGCCCACTTTTGGATGAATGGTTTTGTTAACAAACAAAACTGTGATATTTGGAGTGATGAGAATACAATGTACATTCAAGAACATCAGTTCACCCACAAAAAGTTAACTGTCTGGTGTGGATTTTGGTCCAGTAGAATCACTGGCCCTTATTTTTTCCAAGATGCACAAGGAGAGGCTGTGACTGTCAATGGTGAATGATAGTGAGCTACGATGTTTGGTCCCATTTGGAAGATGCAGAAGTGGTCATTTACCTGGCGTTCCTTTCCACATATAATGCTATCAAATGAACTTCAAAATAATAAAAACAAATAAAACTGTATCATTTACACAACTTGCTTTATTCAGGTTCAAAGATAGAACACCTTAATTGGAAGACCCTTAATTAGCGAGAATGCTTTTCTGTGAGAAACATCTGAGTCTCCACATTTCTCTGTGGCTTAAAGTAATTGCTGGTGAGATGTGGGTGTTAGCAAATACGAATTTATTTCCAATTTCTAGCTTAAGAAATCACGTGTTACATTTTGTCAATCAATTAACATGCTGAGATGGACACGAACATCATGAATCTTTGTAGAACCATTAATCCATAAGCACTAAAGAATGGCTTTTAAGAATTCACAGCTTAGTGTTAAGCTGGTTGAAGTGGTTTCTCTCCCAATGCTGGAAAGAAAAAAAGGCATCACAAGTGAATTATTTTATTCTTTGCTTAAAAAGATAGCTTTTGTAGGGCACACGTCTAACCCAACATGTAGAAGTTAAGACGTTAGGCTCATCAGCTAGACTCTCTAGGCTTAGAATCCTACTTTTTAGCTGCGTGACTTTGAGCAAATTATTTAACCACTCTGTGGTTTGATTTTCCCGTTTGAAAAAGGGGATAATAGTAACATAAATTGAGAGATATTCTACAGTTTTTACAGGGCTGGTACTAATAAACTACTTTTAAAATATCTGAAACATGGGGCTGCCTTAATTGTTCAGTGGAGTCCCTGGGTGCTTCAGCTACTAACAGAAGTTGAAGATTGAAACCCACAAAGGAGCACCTTGAAAGACAGGCCTGGTGATCTACTTCTGAAGGGTCATAGTCATTGAAAAGCATATGAAGAACTGTTTTACTCTGACACATTTGGAGTCACCATGAACAGGCACTGACTCCAGGGAAACTGGCTTCCTGTTTTTTAAATATTATATTATAACACTCAGGACAAGGCTTACTCTTTTTTCCCTGATTATCAGACTCATTCATTGGCAATTTCCCTCTCAAAACAGTTTTGGTAAAAGCTATCCCAAACACAGAATTTTTTACACAATTGTTTTTAGCAGTACTTATAATCTCACCAATAATAAAATTAACAGAAAGACTGAAATAAATAGGATGAATTTTTTCAAAGAGTTTCATGAGACCAGTATATGAATATTGAGTGCATGCTATACATCTCTTTCAGAACTGTGTTTTTCTCCTTGTGCCTCAGTGTATTCAGTGTGTGCTTTGTTTTCAGTATCTACCTGACCATCTAATGCACAGATAACACTTTATAAGTATTTGTTTAATGTGCGGAAGAATAAACTATTTTCATTAGTGCAGAGAAAACTGAAAATGACAAGTAGCCTCTAAGTATAGTGGACAAAACTGGCCTTATACTTGAAATGTAAATGTAAAACTAGATACTTTAAATCAACAATGACTGCATCAAATAGCTGTGAATATAAAAATATAACTTTGAAATGTTGACACTTTTTTTGTGAATGTCTAAAGTTAAATAAAACAGACATACCAGGTAGATTACTGAACGTACATTAAAGAAACAAGATTAACTCTTACACCCCTCCTTTCATAATGAAGGAAGCCATCTGTTTTATTCAAAAAGATTCCTGGAATTGTGGCCTCTAATTTGGTTCTTCTGTTGTACTTTCTGTTTAGTAACATTGAGTAATTAGTGGATTGATTGTCCTTTGTCTATTTTGACTTTATAGAATGAAAGCTTCTTAAGAGATGTGATAGCACCAGAAATAGTATTATCACAAAGAGCAGATGATTCTATCACCTGAGATAACTCATTACATGGCCAGAGAGGGTTGCTATTAAGGATGGAATATAAGATGCAGAACCTTTATGACTGTTTTAAAGGCATTTAAATTTCAACCTATCTTACTTCCCACTGCCTGAGGAAGTGGGAGAATAAGGTTATTGCCTAGATAATTTAGACTAGCCTTTCCCTTTGCCAGAATGATCTGGAAAATTGTATCAATTTTATTTCTTCAAGTTATAAAGCTTTTTGCTGAAATCTGAGAAATACTGTTTTGACTAGTTGGAGGCATTCTGGAAATTTTGACTTCTTATCACTACTAAAAGGTGCTTTTCCTTTTGTGATTTTGGCACTTTATCAGTAGCCTAAACACTAAACAAGTTCAATGTTTATTTTTTATTATGAAAATAATGCACAATTATTAGGAAAACCACCCAAGCAACACCAGATATACAGGGCGATTAAAGTAAACTCCTCTCCATTATAAGACCCTTGACCTTAGCTCCTCCTCAGAACTAACACTGTTAACTAACTTACTTTCTTACAGAGTTCTTACTTGCCACTAATTTTTAGAGCTCTTTCTATGTCAGTGCAATTATGCCATATTGTTCCAAGCAATTGATATACCACAATTAACTCAAAACTTCCTCTGTTAAGGAACATTTTGGTTATTTTAATCTTTGTTACTCTATACAGCAGTGTAGTAAACTCCTTATACATACACCTATGTGCGTATATTTTAACACTTTGACAAATTGCTCTGGAAGCGGGCTGAACAAATGCCTGTCCCTAGCAAAAGTCAGGCTCTTTTGTACCAACTGTCTAAGTCGTCACTGCATCATATTTTCCATCAGTTGATGAGGAAGCAAAAACTTGTAGCACAGATCTTGGACAAGAAAAGATTTTTTGAGCTGAACTACGACTTAATTCAAAAATGTAGGTGTATGAATTGATCCGGGAAATCTGGGGAAAATGACTCAGGTGGAGCAAATGGCACATCAAAAATCTAGAATCAAGAGATCATCTGGTCTATAACGGGACAGAAATGTGCTCAGGGAGGAGAGGTTTCAGAGTGTTCAGGGAGTCAAGTGAGATGAGATTCAAGGGTTAAATAGAATGTGGGACATGCAAAGCATTCTAAATAATTTTAATAAATGTATACTTCATAAAATCAGCAGGCAATGGAAGTGTTAAATTTTGTTTTTAAGACAATTATCTTGTTGGAATGTATAGTGTGGATTAGAAGAGGGTAGGCTTAGAGACACAGAGTCCAAGTCAGAAACCACTGCAGTAATCAAAGTGAGAGATCATAGCCCAAATAACGTTTTATTCATAAGATTTTCACTGGCTCATTCTTTTTAAAAGGAGACTACCCAGTCCTTCTTCCTAAAATAGATGTAACGCTGAAAGTTCTTACTCATCTATGCCAAGAAATTTGGAAGACAACTACGTGGCCAACTGACAGGAGGAGATTGATATTCGCACCCAGTCAGAGGAAAAGGGAACGAATCAAATGTGGAAATTATCAAACAATATCATTAAAATCATACGTAGGTAAAATGTTGCTGAAGAGCTTTCAAAAGTGAAGCAGCAGTGTATTGACAGGGGACTATCAGAAATTCCAGATGGATTTAGAAGAGGACTTGGAATCCAGGGTATCATTATTGATGTCAGATGAATCTTGGTTGAAGGCAGGGAATACCAGAAAGATGTTTGTCTATGTTTTACTGACTAGGTAAACACTTTGGACTGTGTGGATTGTAACAAATTATGACAACTTTGAGGCGAACAGGAATTCCAGAACACTTAATTGCATCCATGAGGAATCTGTGCATGGATGCAGAGGCAGTCATTTGAATAGAAAATGTGGACACTGCATGATTTAAGGTCAGGGTAGGTGTGCGTGAAGGTTGTATCCCTTTACCATGCCTCTTCAATCTTTATGCTGAACAAATAATATGACAAGCTGGAATATCTGATGAGAAACAAGGCATCGGGATTGGAATAAGACTCATTAACAACTTGGAATATGCAGATGACAGCTTTGCTTGCACAAATTGAAGAGGATTTGAAACATTTACTGATGAAGATCAAAGACTGCAACCTTCAGTTTGCATTGCACCTCAGCATCAAGAAAACAAAAACTGTTATAACAGACCAGTAAGAAACATCATGATAAATGGAGAAGGGATAGAGGTTGCCCAGGATTTAATTTTGCTTGGATCCACAATGAGTGGCCATGGAAGCAGCAGTCAAGAAATCAAAGGACACATTGCTCTGAGAAAATATGCTGCAAAAGACGTTTTTAAAATGTTAAGAATCAAGATGTCACCTTGAAGACTAAGGCATGCCTGACCCAAGCCATATTTTCAATCGCATCATATGCATGCAAAAGTTGGACAATGAATAAGGAAGACAGAAGAAGAATTTACACTTTAGAATTGTGGTGCTGGATAAGAATATTGAATATACCAGGACTGAGAGAACAGACAGATCTGTTCTGGAAAAAGTACAATCGGAGTGCTCCTTTGGAAACTTTTCAGGGCAGTTCTACAGTATCCTATAGATTTGTTAGAAATTAGAATCTATTTGAAGGCAATGGGTTGATTTTTTGCTTGTTTTAAGTTTGTATTAGTGACATGGAGAAAATAAAGAGATAGAAAAATATATGTATAACAGACTTTTTTGATTATTTGAATAGATAAGGAAATATATAGATAGCTGAATGGATAATATTATTCACCTAGATTGTAAACACTCAAGGGAAAAGCAGGTAAAGTGGGGGAAAAGATAAACTCAGTTTCATAGCCATTGCGTTTTTGCTGCTGAGAGATTTGAAGCAGAGCATTGCAGTAAACCTAAAATTCAACAGAAAAGTATAGGTTACACATAAAGAATTTGGTGTCACAACATATAAATAGTAAATTAAGTCATA
This sequence comes from Heterohyrax brucei, assembly GCA_028571685.1. Lineage (NCBI taxonomy): Eukaryota > Metazoa > Chordata > Mammalia > Hyracoidea > Procaviidae > Heterohyrax > Heterohyrax brucei. Next base: position 67,955,476 of record CM053153.1, read on the forward strand.
TACTTTAATGAATGTATAGAGTTACGGAGGGTATATAGAATAGAAAACTAGGGCTAGCATTGTAGCATGCTAAAATTAAAGAATTTGACATGGAATAGGAAGAATACATATGAGGTCTGACAATTAAGTTTGTGAACGCATTCTAGAAAAAGTGCTGTGTACCTGATCGCTGAATACCACTATGGTCACCTTCAAAGTATGCCCCTTGGGAAGCTATACACCAATCCCAGTGCCTAGTCTGCCCTTCAAAGCTATTTTGGAACTCTTTCTGAAATGGCCATCACAGTTCTTGTCATATTACCCTTAATGACCTAAATGTCATCAAAACATCTTCCTTTCAATATTTCCTTTATTTTTAGGTAAAAAAAAAAAGTCATTGGGGGCCAGATCAAATGAATAGGTAGGTTGTTCCAATACAGTTACTTGTTTACTGGCTAAAATGTTCCTTACAGTGTCGTGTGAGCTGGTGCATTGTTGTGATGCAAGAGCCATGAGTTGTTGGTGAAAAGTTCAGGTTGTTTTTGTCTAACTTTTTCATGCAATCTTTTCAGCACTTCCAAATAGTGAACTTAATTAACTGTCTAGCTGATACAAATTCATGATGAACAATTTCTCTGAAATTAAAAAAGATTAACAACATTTTTTGACTCTTTATTTGTGGAGATTGGCTGACTTACACTGTTCACTTTGAAGCTTTGCTTTAGGGTCATACTGGTATACCTGTGTTTCGCTACCAGTGATAACACAGACAATACCATTGTCTTACCTCTCTGAAAGTTCTTGGCAGACTTGGACTCTCCTTTGCTTTTTTGTTCATTGGTCAAGTCCTTAGGGCCCATTTTTGCACACACCTTTCTCACACCAAGATTATCAGTTAAGATTTTCCTGATTGTTTCTCTATCAATGTTTACTTGGTCTGCTACACTTCTCCCAGCCAGCTGAGGATTTTGACACACAATTTGATGACTTATTGCATTTTTTTCATCAGTTCTGCTTGCTACTGGTTGCCCTGACCCCACTTCATCAGTGACACTATCTATCCCTTCAGAAAAACATTTAATCCAGTCGTCCTCAGCCATTTTCTTCATGACATTATTTCCATAAACTTGCACTAGCATGTCTTTGATTTCACTTCTATTCTTGCCAAGTTTAACAAGAAATTTAATGTTTGTTCTTCACTCTAACTGAAGCTCCAACATTCTCATGATGGCATGCTAAAACATGCAACAATAATAATAAATGCCACTCAGCAAGACACAGCCACATATCGACATAAACACAGCTGTGAGATATTGATATACCAAGGTTTGGAAACCTTACTGAGTCGTTTGTACAATGGTGCCAATGTACGTGCATGATGGCAAGTTCACTAACTTAACTGTCAGACCTCTTGTGTGTGTCTGTGTCTTGTGTCTGTGTCTGTGTCTGTGTCTGTGTCTGTGTCTGTGTCTGTGTGTCTGTGTGCATATTTCGTGATAACACAGCACTGGGAAAGCTTCCAGAATGAGAGACTTGCCCGCAATGTCAAATGCTACTGAGAATTTAGGAAAAAAAAAAGAGAATTCAGAGTATCAGTTAAATTAGATGACAAGGCAGTATTCGATCATAAAGGGTTTCAATGTTATAAAAGCAGAAACCTTTTGTTGATGGGTAAGCCATAAACAAAAACCATATAAGTGAAAAGAAAAGGTAGACATTCCCTTCAATAATGTTGTTGCTGTAAAAACTAAATTAGTGGAATCCTCTACAAAAATATATCACAATAAAAAGGGCATGTTTGGCAAACTAATTGAGAAGGTGTCTATAATTTGTGTAAAAACATAGTATATTGTAGGGCTATTTAAATGTGGACAAAAATTGAATATATTTAAGTAATGTCAACCAAAGAAATAACAACTAGTTATATTCTGATGCTCTAGGAAAAATGGAATTAATGAGAAGCTTAAGTCCTAAAGAAACAGAAGACAATTTGTAATCTCTGTGTCCAGGTCTATTCTCTTTGAACCCTGCCACTAAAAGCTACTTCTATTGCTCCTTCCTATACTCATCAACTACTAGCTGTGACTTGTGTTATGTCTCATCCACTGATCAATACTTAAAATTCAATTTTAATTAAAATTCATTGTCGTTATGTGGCTTTGAGTCAATTCCGACTCATAGCATACTCAGGTAAGAGTGGAACTCCCCTCCCATACATTTTACTTGTCTGTAATACTACGTCTTGCCCTAAAATACCTTCATGGACAGGACAGTTTAGACACTATGAGGCTGCTTATTTGTGATTATTGGCCCACAAATGATGCTTTGCTAATTGGTGTTAATGCTGAAATTCTAATGAGAAAGAACTAGAATGCTATTCCTTGGCAACATCTGTTTTATGCTGGGTATTCTCTGGAAACACCACCCACTTCATTCTTCATGAATTTCATGATGGAAATTACAAAGCAGAAGGGCAGTTGATGACTGGTTGACAATTTTACTAACATGGATCATTTTGCCACCTCGTAAATCACATAGCACAAAGATAATAGTTTTTTTTCCCCTCTCCTCTCCGCAAGGCCAAATCTTGCAGCACAAAGTATTTGCAAGCAAGAGTAGTAGCACTGAAAGTCTAGATAACTCTTGCATTAACTCTACATGGAAAGATGATTAAGTAAATAAAATTTAAATTGAGAGTAGTAATTACTGAATATTTGATGCATTATCAGCTTGATATTTTTATTACAAAGTAAAAACCAAGTAGGTTTTAATATAATCTTAGCATGGCTCTCATTATCAGACTAGAAGCTTAACTAACTGCTTATATGTTTCATAAAAAGCAATACATGTTTCTACTAATGTGTTTGCAATTTTATACTATGCATTAACTTGACAGCAATGGGTATTTTATAAAGTGCACAGATTATTAAGCTGTATACTTAACATCACACACAAAAGACAATTTGCTGAAGACAATTCAAAAACAGGTGCAACAGCACTTTGACTGGGAACCTACAGAAATTTGAGCTGGATTCAGAAGATGATGTGAAATGAGGAATAATATTGCTGATATCAGACATATCTTTGTGCAAACTAAAGAGTACCAGAAAGATACCGTTATGAATTGAATTGTGCCCCACAAAATGTATACCAACATAGCTAGGTCCTGATTCCCAGCACTGTGTGGTTATCCATTATTTCGTGATCTGATGTGATTTTTCAATATGTCACAAATCCTACCTCTATGATATTAATTAGACAAGATTAGAAGCAGCTATGTAAATAAAGTAGGACTCAATATACAGGATTAGGTTGTATGTTGAGTCAATCTCTTTTGAGATATAAAAGACAGAATGGAGCAAATTTGTTCTTCCTGGTAGTTTGTGGTATCCTGTCGAGAATGAAGAAATAAGATGGGAGCATGTCCTTTGGGTCCAGGCTCCCTGTGCTGAGAAAAACTAGATCAACAGAAGACTGATGACAAGGACTTTCCCCCATAGCAACAGAGAGAGAAAGCTTTACCCTGGCACTGGCACCCTGAACTCAGACATGAGAATACATTTCTCCTTGTTAAAGCTATCTACTTGCGGTATTTTTATCATAGCAGCATGAGATAACTGAGACAAGTTTCTATCTGTGTTTTATTGATCGTGCAGGCATTCAACTGCCTGTATTATAACAAATTATGATAACATTGAGAAGAATGGGAATTTAGGAATACTGAATTGTAATCAGATAGAAAGTATACAAAGACCAAGATACAGCTATTCAAACAGTTGCAAACAGGAGTATACCATGTGGTTTAAAACCAGGAAAGTATGCGTCAAGGCTGGATCTTTTCATCGTAATTACAGTCTGTTTCCTAAACAAATAATCTGAGAAATTAGACTATCTGAGGAAGAAAAGGGCTTTGGGATTGGAGGAAGACTGATTAATAACCTGAGTCATGGAGATGACACAACTTTGCTAACTGACAGCACCGAGGACTTGAAGCACATATTGATGATGATCAAAGACCACAGCCTTCAATACAGGTCACACTTCAATGCAGAGACGATTCAGATCCTCACAACTGGACCAATAAGTAACATGATGACAAATGAAGAAAAATACTGAAGTGATCAAAGATTTCATTTTATTTGGATCCACAATCAATGCTTGTGGAAGCTGTGAACAAGAAATCAAATGATGAATTGCATTGTGAAAATCTGTTGCAAAAGACTTATTTAGAGCACTAAACAGCCAAATTATTTTGAAATCTAAAAGACAGAATCAAGCAGATTTGTTCTTTTGGTAATTCATGGCATACCATTAAGAATGAAGAACCAAGAGGGGAGCATACCCTCAGCACTCGGGCCCCGTGTACTGAAAACACTAGATCAAGCAAAGACAGATGACAAGGACCTTCCACTAGAGCCAACAGAGACATCATTTTGAGGACTAACTTGTGCCTGACCCAGCTGTGGTATTTTAAGTCGCCCCATATGCATGCAAAACCGGGACAATGAATACGGGAGACTGAGGGAAAGATGGTGTCCTTAAATTACGGGGAAACTCTGGTAGCATAATGGTTAAGAGCTATGGCTGCTAAACAAAAGCTTTGGCAATTCACATTTACCAGGCACTCCTTAGAAACTCTGTGGGGTAATTCTACTCTGTCCTATGGGTTCACTATGAGGCAGAATCGACTGAACATCTTTTCTTCTAAATGATGGCGTTAGTGAAGAATATTAAATATACTTAATACTATCAGAAGAAGGAAAAGCCTGTCATGGAAGAAGTGTATCCAGAAGTGCCTCAGATAGGAGAAAAGCCATATTTCTTTGGAAGTACTTTGTACTCATCATCAGGATGAGGATGTTGCTCTACTCTTACTAGACCATCACTAGAAAATAATGGAAAGAGCTTTTCTTATGTTCCTCATGCAAGGAGAACACATGCCCCAGTCATAGTGTCCCGTCGACACTGAAGTAAAGACACTTCTTATTTAACGAGATTATATAAATGATCATAATATGAACAAAAGTGAAAATACTTCGTGTTTTTGACCAACATATCTGTAGGAAACCATTGTGACTACCATTTATTTATTTATTTATTGCTTAAGATTATCATAAATATCTCCAGAAATATATACACAGCCCAAACGAAAATAACATAAACATCAAGCCCAAGGGCCACATATTTTATCCATTTGCACCTATCATTTATTCCTGCATTTCATACTTGCCATTTTTACATAGGATATTTTCTTGGTTTTGCATTGTTATAAAACTCAAAAAGACTTAATCCCTTTGATGTAGGAGGTCACTGGCTGCATGATGGGCACAAGTAATGACAAAAATTCTACAGATAGAGGCAGGGCTAAGATAAATAGTCAGATGCTTCCTGTGATCTGTCTAAAATCAAAGACCCAAAAGAATAAATGAAACCATTATACATGACATTTTAGGAGCCCTGAGCATCAAAGTGAAAGCTGAGAAATCAGACTGAGTGACGGAAAGGAAGAGCAGGTCAGAAGTACATAGGCCTGGCCAGACCTGACATGTCAGGAAAAGGCACCCCACTGGTGAATCCACTGAATGATCACGGTCAGGAGAGCAGTGATGTTTAGAAAGCATCTTCTGCAGCAGGAGAGACCCAGAAGTGGACATCTCACTCGGACCTCCAGAATCAATGAAAAACAGCAGTTGATCATCAAAAGCTACGTAGCTTGCATCTAACAAACTGTATGGTGGAACTAAATCTTTCCTTCTAGATAATCTTTTCTCCATTTTCCCCACTTCTTTCCCTTCCCTTCTCTGCATGGCACAAAGCTGGCTCCAGAAACTGACAAAACAACTAGGTTGTAGGATCCATTATGAACATCTTGAGCCATTCTCTCTGCGTTGAAGTGGGAACAGTTTAACTAAAGACGGGGAGAGATGGATTCTGGTGGCTCCCCTGAGCCTAAAACTTAGGTCATAAACAGTTCCTTTGCCTAGGTGCAGGTGCAGGAGGTCCATGGAACTTGAATATCTGTCACCTCTGCATTCAACATCCAGTGCCCATAGTGAATTGCAAAACTGAAGCACCTAAACCCCCTAAGGAACAAGGAAATGCTTTCCTCAGAGACACTCATCCAGGACTGTCAGAGCCAAGCCTTTCTCAGCGTGTGCAATCATGTAACTGTGACTACACCAATCACTCCTGCCCGTGTAAGAGTACAGGGGCAAGCCTGCACCATATACTTATTGACTGACTATCTGGGCAGCTGAACTGAATACTGATATAAATTTAAATAGAATCCTACATCTACAAGCCTAATAACAGCGCTATCCACCTGATGACAGGATACTAGAGGTTCAAAGGCACTGCTAATCAAACTAGCTCATACAACAAGCCTAGTTGGCCATTTGAAAACAAAACAAGAAGATAGAACATGATAAACAAACAAAGTAAATAAATACAATGGCTTAATGATGGCTTGAAAACAATAGTAAATATCAAATCACATAAAGAAGCAGACCATAGTGGCTTCAGAAAGCTTCTAAAACACAGAATCAATAAACTTTTCAGATGAAGAGAACCTTCTGGAATTATTAGAAGAATACAAAAGATTAATACTTAGAACTCTTCAAGAAATTAGGCAAAATGCAGCAGAGAATAATGACCAACAAAACAGGCTTCAGGAAAGTCCAAGGAGACAGGAGATAGAAATTAAGAATATTTATAATAAAATTATAGAATTAGGAAACTCAACAAAAAAATCAAAAGAATGGAATTGAGGCAACAGAAGACAGAATTAGTAAGAATGATGATAAAAACACTTGACACCGCTATATTAAAAGAAAAATCAGACAAAAGAATTAAAAACAATGAAGCAACACTAAGAATTATGAGGAACTGTATAAACAGGAAGAATCTTTGAGTGATTAGAGTACTAGAACAGGGAGGGATAATAGAAAATACTAAGAGAATTACTGAAAATTTGTTGGCAGGAACTCCCCTGATATGAAAGATGAAAAGATACCTATCCAAGATACTGATCAAACTTCACAGAAAGTAGATCACAAAAGAAACACATCAAGACATAGTGTAATCAAACTTGCCTAAACCAAAAATAAGGAGAGAATTTTAAAAGCAATTAGAGAAAAACAAAAAATAATCTACAAAGGAGAGTCAATAAGACTAAGCTCAAACTAAGCAGAAACCATTCAGGCAAGAAGGCAATGAAATGACATATACAAAGCCTAGAAGGGAAACAACTGCCATCCAGAAATTGCATATCCCACAAAACTATTTCTCAAATACCACTGCAAAATTAAGACATTTATTGTTAACAGAAATTTAGGAAATTTTCAAAAACCAAACCAAAACTACAGGAAATACTGAAGAGTGTGTTGTGGTTAGAAATTCAGTGATATTAGATAACAACCTTAGAGTATAATTCAGGACAGAGTAATAAGATATCAACTTAGATAAGGGAAATCACAAAAATAAATCAAATTTAAAGTACTAAAAATAGGGGAATGAAGGTGACATTGTGTGAAAGGATGACAATATTATAACAAAATAGAGGAACTAAAAAAGAAGGCACATGAAACCTTCTCCCGAATAGACCACATATATAGAGCACAAAGCGTTCCTTAACAAAATCCAAAGCACTGAAATATTTCAAAGTATCTTTTCTGATCACAAAGCCATAAAAGTGTAAGTCAATAACAGAAAAAGCAAGGAAAAACATCAAACACATGGAAACGCAACAATGATTTGCTCAAAAATTACTGGGTTATAGAAGAAATCAAGGATAAAACAAAGAAATTCACAAAATCAAATAAGTATGACAACATATTCCACCCAAACATTTAGGATACTGCAAAAGCAGTGCCAGAAATCACTTTATCTCAATAAATGCACACATTGAAAAAAAGGAAGGGCTCAAATCAAAATATTGACTGTACAACACAAACAAATAGAAAGAGAGCAGCAAAATAAACCCTTGGGCATGAGAAGAAAATTAACAAGAATCAGAACAGAACTAAATAGATTTAAGAATAGAAAGTGTTTAAAAGAGTTAACCAGACCAAAAGCTGGTTCTTTGAAAAGATCAACAAAATTGATATACTACTGGCCAAACCGACAAAAGAAAAAGAGAAGAAGAAAATAACCTAAGTAAGAAATGATATCAAAATGGAACAACTGGAATTAAAAAATAATAATGATAATAACAGAATACTATAAAAAATTGTACTCTAACAAATTGGAAAACCCAGAGGAAATGGACAAATTTCTGGAAAACCACTAGCTACCTAAACTAACACAAAAAGAGATAGAAAAACTAGATAAACCCTTTGCAACTAAAGAGATTGGAAAAGTAATTAAAATAACTCCTGTCATGATAGCTTCACTGGAGAATTCTACCAAACTTTCAGAGAATATCACTATTACTAAAGGTATTTCAGAGTATAGAAAATGATGAAATACTCCCAAACTCATTTCATGAAGCCAGCATAACCCTGATATGTAAACCAGGCAGAGACATCACATACGAGGACGGCCAGTTAAGGTCATGAACTCATCCTAGAAAAAGTGCTACATGTCTCATTGCTGAATATCACTATGGACCCCTATGAAATAGTCTCCTTGGGAAGCTACATGCCTAGTCCACCCTTCAACTCAATTTTGGAACTCTTTCAGGAGTGGCCATTGCCCATGGTGGCAAGGTGACAAGTTTGCGAACTTGTATGTCTGTGAGGAAGTTTTAGCTAGTGAAAAAACAACTGTATTGGAACACTCTCTCCACTCACTTGATTTGGCCCCAAATGACTTTTTTCTTTACCTAAAGGTAAAGAAGTATTGAAAACAAGACATTTAGGACATTTAGGACATTAATGGGAATACTATGACAGGTCTGATGATCTTTCCAGAAAAGGAGTTCCAAAATTACGCTGACTAGGCACTGGCATTGGTGCATAGCTTCCTGAGGGGGTACTTCGAAGGTGACTATAGTGATACTCAGCAGTGAGGTATGTAGGATTTAGAACAATTAAGTTCACAAATTTATTGTCAGACCTCATATGAGGGAAATTACAAACCAAAATTTCTCATAAACTTAGATGCAAAAATCCTTAACAAAATTTTAGCCAATAATTTCAACAACATTTAAAAAAAATAATTCACCATAACCAAATAGGATTCATTATGGGATGTAGGGAAGTTTCTACATTACAAAAACAATCAATGTAATCAATAATATAAATAAAACAAAAGACAAGAAGCACTTAATTTTATCAATTGATGCAGAAAAAGCATTTGACAAAGTCTAGCACTCATTCATATTAAAAACTCTCAGTAAAATAGGAACAGAAGGGAAATTCCTCAACATAATAAAGGGCATTTATACAAAGCCAAAACCAACATCAGCCAAATGGAGAGAATCTGAAAGCATTTCTGTTGAGAATAAGAGACAGACAAGGATGCCCTTTGTTGCTAATTTTATTCTATATTTTCTGGCGGTTCTAGCCAGAGCAACCAGACTAGTAAAAGAAACAAAGACACCCAAACTGATAAGGAAGGAGTAAAAGTATCCCTATTTGCAGATGATACAATCTTACATACAGAAAACTTGAAAGAATCAATGGAAAAGACTACTGGAACTAATACAAGAGTTCAGCAAAGGGTAAGGATAAAAGATAAGCATACAAAAAGCAGCTGGAGTCCTCTTCATCAACAAAGAGAATATCAAGGATGGAATCACTGAATCAACACCATTTGAAGTAGCCCCCAAGAAGATAAAATACTTAGGAATAAACACAACCAGAGCTGTGAAAGAGCTATACAGAGATTACTACAAGAAACCAGAAGAGATCTATGTAAGTGGAGGAAACTGCCTTGCCCATGAATAAGAAGACTCAACATTGTGAAACTAACTGTTCTATCCAAAGTGATCTATAGATACAATGCAATCCTGATCCAAACTCCAATGGCATTTTTTAATGACGATGGATAAACACCAACTTCACATGGAAAAGGAAGAAACCGGGGATAACTAAAGCACTATCAAAGAATAAAGAGGGAGACCTCACATCACTTGACTTTATAACCTATTACACTGCTAAGGTAGTCAAAATACCTGACATTTGCACAACAACAGGTACACAGATCAATGGAACAGAACTGACAATGCAGACATAAAGTCATCTACCTATTATCAGTTAATATTTGACAAAGCCCCAAAGTCAGTCAACTGGGGAAAAGACAGCTTCTTTAACAAATGGTGTTAACATAACTGGTTACTTATCTGTAAAAAAATGAAATGATACCCACATCTCACATCATGCTTGAAAAACTATCCCAAAATGGATCAAAGTCATAAATACAAAACTATAATGATAAAAATCATGGAAGAAAGAATATGGACAATGCTGGGAGCCTTAACATATGGCATAAACAGACTACAGAATATTACTGACAGTGTACAAACACCAGAAGATAGAACAGATAACTGGGAATTCTAAAATCAAACACTTATGCTTATCCAAAGACTTCACTAAAAGAGTAAAAAGACTGGGGAAAAAAAATGACTGTGACAAATCTGAGTGTAATACCGTCTCTTAAGTCTACCGGTGCTGCAAAACCTCAACAAGCAAAGAACAAATAATCCAGTTTAAAAAATGAGCAAAAAACACATGAGCTACAGACTATATCAGCAGGAAGCCAAAAGAACTAGATGGTGCCACCACCAAGGACCGCCGTGACATGGAGCACAATGTAAAGTCCCCGACGTAGTTAGAGAAAACTGGGTGTGTAGTTCTAGAACTCGAATAAAAGACCACACTTGATGGTCCGTCAGACTGGAAGGTCTGCTGAGGACACAGCTCCGGCACACTCTTTTAGCCCAGATCTGAAACCAGCACCAAAACCAACTCTTCAGACAAAGACAGGACTGGACTGTAAGACACAGAATGATGCTGGTGAAGAATATGCTTCTTGGCTTAAATACATGAGCCTGCCTGAGCAGCTCCTCTGTAGAGGCAAGATAAGGGGATGGAGAGGGACAGCAGTTCACTAAATAAACATGGGAAGTACAAGTTGGAAAGGAGAAGTGTGCTGTCTTGGGGTGGCAGTAGGGGAGAGCAGTTAGAGTGGCACAGTGGTGTGTGTTTGGGGTTTTATATGGCAAACTGAATTGGACTAGAAAATTTTACTTGCAGAACAATAAAATATCTTTTTAAAAAGGGCAGGTAACAGGTACCTGTGGAAACACTTAATACTGTTAGCCATTAGAGAAATCCGAATCAAAACTACCATGAAATACCATCTCACTACAGCAAGACTAGTATTAGTTCAAAAAACACAAAATAAACCTGTTGGAGAGGGTTTGGAGAGACTGCAACATGTATACACTGGTGGTAGGAATGTCAAACAATGCAACCACTTTGGAAATCAATTTGGTACTTTCTTAAAAAAATAGAAATAGAAATACCATATAGTCATAGAGAATATGTCCTAGAGAAAAGATAGCTCCCATCCAAATAGAAACATGAACACTGATGTTCACGGCAGCCCTGTTCACAATTGCAAAATGATGGAATTAACCTAGATGCTCATCAGTGGATGAATGGATAAACCAAGTATGGCACATCCATACAATGGAATACCATGCATAAAGAAGAACAATGTATTTGGGAAACATCACCTAACATGAAGGAACCTGGAACAAATTATGCTAAGTGAAATTAGTCAGTTGTAAAAGGACAAATATTGTATGTGACCACTATTAAAAGGATTCAAGGTAAGGTTTAAATGCAAAAGAAAATTGTGTTTGATGATTACGAGGGCAGGGGGCAGAGAGGGATACTTACTAATTAGACAGTAGACAAAAATTACTTTAGGTGAAGGGTGGAATAACCCATGGTAGAGAAGTCAACACAGCCGGACTAAACCAAAAGCTAAGCACTTTCCTAAATATAACCAACACTTCTAGGGACAGAGTAGCAGGGAACAAGGTCTGGAGACCGTGGTTTCAGGGGATTCCTAAGTCAACTGATATAATAAAACGTATTAAGAAAATGTTTTGCATCCTACTTTGGTGAATATTAACAGCTACCAAGCGACCTTCTAAGAAGCATCAATTGGCTCCAACCCATCTGGAGCAAAAGAGAACAAGACCAAAGACACAAGGAAAATATGAGCTCAGGAGACAGAAAGGGCCACAGAAACCAGAGATTACATCAGCATGAAACCATAAAAACTAGATGGTGTCTGGCCACCAGGAATGACTGCCCTAACAAGGAACACAACAAAGGGTCCCTGACATAGTGGGAAAAAATGGGATGCAGAACTCAAATTATTGAAAAGACCGGACTTTATAGTCTAACTGAAAAGTCCCCAGAATACATGGTCCCCAAACTCTATTATCCCAGAACTGAGACTATTTCCAAAGCAAACTCTTCAGACAAAGGTTGGTCTGTATGTGTTTCTTGACTTGAGATACATAAAACTAACTGAGCATCTCCTTTCTAGAGGTGACATGAAGAGGCAGAAGGGGACAGGATCTGGTTCAATGGACAAGGGACATATAAGATGTAGAAGAATGTGCTGCCACGGTGTGGGGAAAGCAACCAGGGTTACATAACAATGAGTGTGTAAGTTTTTGTATGACAAATGTCTTGAATTATAAACTTTCACTTAAAGCACAATAAAATATTTTTTTAAATACTACGAATAATTTTGTAGCTATTTAATAGGAATAAAAGGAAATGGAAAAGAGAAAAGGAAAGCAAACAAAAGACTTACTAGGTAAATTTGGAACCTCTGGTGTTGTAATGTTTAAGTGCTATGACTACTAACCAAGTGGCGGGTGGTTTGAATCCACCAGGTGCTCCTTGGATACTCTGTGAAGCAGTTCTACTCTATAGGGTCTCTGAGTCAGAATCAACTTGATGGTAATGAGTTTCATTTTGTTTTGGAGGCAAGCTTAGAAAGTGTATGAAAAACTCAATAAAACGCTAGCATTCTCAAGTCTTAACGAGAGACACAGTTTCAAGACTAGTTAGAAATAGGTATTTATGTCTGTGACAAAACAATTGTATTCCCGTTATTTCTTAGTTCCTGTTGAGTCAGCTCCAGCTCTTGGAGACCTCATGATTGCCAAGCCAAAGGGAATGAAATATTGCCTGGTCCGGCTTCATATTCATAATTGTTGGTATATGTGAGTACACTACCATGGCCATTGTGTAGCACCTTCTGATCTGAGGAGGATGGGGTGTCATCTTCCAGCATGGTATTGGATAACAGTTTTTTGGATTCATAAGCTTTTCATTGGTTAATTTTTGAAAGTAAATTTGCAAGCCTTTCCTTCTAGTCTGTCTTAGTCTAGAAATTCTACTGAAACTTGTTCATCATGAGTGACTTCTGGCATTTGAAATACAAGAGTCATAGCTTCCAGCATCATATCAATAAGCAAGCCACTGCAGTATGGTAAACTGAGAGATGGGGTGGGATTCAAAGTAAGTATTAATACGTCAAAGAGGCGTGTTATAAGTCCTAGCATAATCGCCAAAGAATGACAAAGTAATATGTAAACTAACAAGCTAGTGGAGGAGAGAAATGAAATAACATAAGTTCAATCATTTCAGTATCAATGAGGCATGTGTGCAATGTTTTACTCTTTACCCCAAATGAATGCCAGATACCGTGACTTACTCTTTGTTTCCTTTCTCATTCTCTGGTCAGTGACTCTTAGATTCTTCCTGCTTCACATTTTTTCCCCTATTATTCCTAAACATTTTTCTCAGCTATTCTCACAACAAATATTAGGTACCTTCAGCTTTGTCTGTGCCTCTTGTTTATTGACAATTTTTGCTTTTTTGTTCTCTGTATAGTCATGTTTGTGATAAAATTCTGACTGATGTTGAAGCAGTAGAGTAAATTTGATCTCGTCTTCAGGCCTTGAGACTCAGGTCTGAGGAAGAGATGACGTCAAGGAAGAGAGAAGGATTTACAGACTTCATTTGATGATAATCGCTTTTTTAAAAATAAATATATATATTAAAATTTATGCAAGTACATATCTACTTATTGCTATTAGGTTTTAGAAATTTCATTGGGGTCAAATATTTATACCAAAAAAGCTAACTTTTCAAACATTTCTAGGTGTACAGTTCAGTGGCATTAATTACCTTCACCATGTTTTATAACTATCGCTGTTATCTGTTTCCAAAACATTGTCATCACCCCAACCAGAAAATCACTACTCCTTAGACAATAATTCCTCATTCTCCTGTTTGCTCAACCCCTGGTAAACACTAATAAACTTAGTTCCCTACACATTTCTGTATATTAGATATTCCTATGAGATTTGAGATTTGACAGCATCAAAGAATAGAAGAAAATTACAATCTTCTTAACAATTTCAAAATAATAGATCATTAGGTTCAAGTTAGCATTAAAGGTTCTTTCCTCTTGGGATAACAGACTATTATTTTCTCTTCATTAAATAAATTTAGAGTTATTTAAACACATGCCTGAAAATTAAAAATCTGTAAATGATTACATTACCTACAAACAGAAAAATCTGTCCTGTCATATTTTCACAAAAACTATTCCTCATATATTTGAGGCAATATCAACAAGTGACCAAAAGGTTGTATTTCAACATATATTTTTATTTCCCCAAAGAAAGTACAAAAATCATAAAGATAAACCATGACAACATATTTAATTTTTGTAATTTTCTTGCTTCTTTTTTTAATCCACCCTGCTAATTGCTAATAGTTACTTGAAATATTTTTATAAATAAGTACTCCTGGTCACTCAGAAGTTTATTATTGAGAACAATTTCTACTTATGAATGTTTTACTGAGATTTAAAGCAGAGTCCAGCTCAACAATCAGAAGTCATAGCTCTTACAAAAGTAAAAAATAGAAATGATACAATCTTGGGAATCAAAAATAGCAGTTTGACTTATACCAAAGACAGGGGCTGTAGTAGTTAAGTGCTATGACTGCTAACCAAAATGTTTGCAGTTTGAATCCACCAGGTTCTTCTCAGAAACTCTACGGGGCAGTTCTACTCTGTCCCTCCCGCAGGGTTACTATGAATTGGAATTCACTCGACAGCAGGGAGTTTAGTTTTTTTAGAATTCTCTTACCTTTTACAGATCTTAGAGTTGAAATCAACATCAAAACATCTTGTGTGGAAAGATTTGTTGTATAATAGGCACTTCATACTGTCTTAAACTGTTGAAAGACAGTTGTTCTAAAGCAATTTTACTAATTGGAAAACAAAAATCAGCACATTTGTTACTGTTGATGTTAGGCGTGTCAAGTTGGCTCTCACTCATAGCAACCCAATGCACAGCAGAAAGAAACACTGCCTGGGCCAAGCCCACAGCCGTTCTTATGTTTAAGCTCATTTGCAGCTACCGTGCCAAACCATCTCCTTGAAGGTCTTCCTCTTTTTCACTGATCCTCCAGTTAACCAAGCATGATGTCCTTCTGTAAAAACTCATCCTTCTGACAACACGTCCAAAGTGTGTAGGATGTAGTCTTGCCGTTCTTGCTTCTAAGGAGCACTCAGTTTGTACTTCTTCCAAAACAGAGCTGTTTGTTCATTATTATTTGCCAACACCACAGTTCAAATGCATGAATTCTTCTTCTGCTTTCCCTATTCATTGTCCATCTTTTTGCATGTGTATGATGTAACTGAAAATACATCTTTGTCTTTAATGTGAAGCCTTTACTTTTTTCTTTCTTTCTTTCTTCCTTGCTTTTGTTTTGTTTCTTTGTTTCTTTCTCTCTCTCTCTCACTTTCTTTCTTTTTTTTATTGTGATTGACTGAAAATGTACACTCCCATATAAATTTGCATGCCCCCCTGTATGCAGCTCCCTCTGATCTCCCTGCCCAGGGGAAGCACATTCTTCCTCTCTGCTCCATACATGTCCCATCCTCCCAACAATCTCCTATCCCATCCTCTCCATCCACTTCCCAACCTCCAGTAAGAGGTCAGCAGGAGGACATTCTATAGACGCATAGAATCATAAAGTGCATACATGATACAGTCACTCTATGTCACCAAGTCCAATCCATTCCTGTCCAAAGAGTTGACCTCCATTATGATTTGTGGATTGGGGCAGCATCAGGGCCAGGATCCATGCTCCCAGGGGAACTCCGAGGCCACTGGACCACCAATTGTGGTCTTTTAATAGAGATCTCAGGGCGCACCCTTATTTATTCTCCTGCTGCCTGTGAGACTCAACTTTGTGAGCTCCATCATGGCTATCACTGGTGGTGACCGGGAACCATCTGGTTCTTTTGGTCACAAGTCGAGGTAGTCACCAACTCACATGAGTCTCTCTGTCTTCTATGTTCTCTTTCTTCCATGTCATTTTGGTCCTTGGTGATCATCCATTCCTGCTGAGTTGGGACCATTTGTTGTGCCCTCAGATGGCAGCTTGGTAGCTTTTAAGGCCCCAGACTCCACTCACCAATGTGGGCTGCAGAGGGGTCTAAGAAAATGCTAGTTGTGCCAATTTGCCTCAATTTCCCCCGAGAGCATGGTCCCCGGCCCTCTGCCCCAGCTACTCTGTCCTTGCAATACTGAGCTAAGATGGGAGGAGTAATCAATCATGTTATGTGGAAGTCCAGTTAATATTGATCTTCTTTCTAATGTGTGCTATCACCAATTTCACCCAATCAACTTTCTAACAACTACCTAACCAATACCCTTCTCCCACCACCCTCCCGCCCTCCCCACACTTGCAGCCATCAAAGAGTTTTTCTTTTTTGCATGAATCTGTTTTTAAGTTTTTATCATAGGGGTCTCATACAATATTTATCCTTTTGTCACTGACTGCTTTCACTCAAGATAATGTCCTTCAATTGAAACCAGGTTATGAGGTATTTCCTAAAATCATCCTTGTTTTTTTGTAATTGCACAGTGCTCCACTGAGTATATATACCATAGTTTATATATTCATTCCTCTGTTGTTGGGCATCTGGGTGGATTGCATCTTTTTGCTATTGTGGACTGTGCTGCAATAAACATTCGTGTGAATGTATCAGTTAGTATGAATGGCCTTGATTCTGCAGAATATATTCCAAACAATGGAATCACTGGGTCGAATGGTATATCTGGATCCAGATGTTTAGGAAACATCAGATTGCTTTCCAAAGAGGTTGCACCATTTTGCAATCCGAAAAACAGTATAGGAGAGTTCCACTTTCTCCACAGCCTCTCCAGCATTTGCTGTTTTGCGTTTTTCGGATCATGGCCAACCTTACTGGGGTGAGATGGTATCTCCTTGTAGTTTTTGTCCCCTTTTCGTTTATTTATTTATTTATTTTATTATGATTGAATGAAAATGTACATTGCCATGTAAATTTGCATGCTTGCCTATATGCAGCTTCCACTGCTCTCCCTGCATGGTGACAGCACACTCTTCCTCTCTGCTCCACACATATCCAATCCTCCCAACAGTCTCTTATCTTCTCCTCTCTACCCATTCCCCTTCCTCCAGTATGAGTTCAACAGGACAACATTCTATAGATGCCTAGAACCATAAAGTGCCCACAAAATATGGTCATTCTGTTTTGCCAAGTCCAATACATTGCTGTCCGAAAAGTTGACTTTCACTATGATTTATGGACAGGGTGGCATCATGGAGAGGGGCCCTGATCTCAGGGGAACCTCAAAGCCCCTGGACCACAAATTGTGGTCTTTTAGTAGAGACCTTACGGTGCACCCTTATTTATATTTGTGTTGCCAAAGGGAATCAACTTTGTGAGCTCCATCATGGCTATCACTGCTGGTGGCCAGGCACCATCTGGTTCTTCTGGTCACAAGTTGATGTAGACATCCACTTACTTGGGTCTCTCCCTCTTTGGGATTCCCTTTCCCCCATGTCATTATGGACCTGGGAGATTGTCCATTCCTGCTAAGTTGGGACTATTTGCTGTGACCTCAGATGCCAGCTTGGCAGCTTTTAAGACCCCAGATGCCTCTCACCAATGTGGGGTACAGAGAGTCCTCATTAGCAAGTTGTGATAATTAACCTTGATTTCCCCTGAGAGCACCGTCCCTGGCCACCCAGCCCAGCTACTCTGTCCTTGCAATATTGGGTTAAGATGGGAGGAGTACACAGGTTGTGTTGAAGTAAAGTTAATATTGATTTCCTTATTAATGTGTGCTGTCACCAGTTTCACCCAACCAAATTTCTAACAATTACCTAATTTAAACCCTCCCCTTCCACCCTCTGGCCCTCCCCACCCTTGCAGCCATCAATGAGTCTTTCCTGTTATGCATGAGTCTGTTTTTAAGTTCTTATCATAGGGGTTTCATATAATATTTGTCCTTGTGGTGCTAATTTCACTAAACATAATGTTCTCCAGTTGAAACCAGGTTAAGAGATATTTTCTGCTATCATCATTGTTTTTTATCATTGCATAATGTTCCACTGAGTATACATACCATAGTTTACCTATGCATTCTTCTGTTGTTGGGTATCTGGGTTGATTCCATCTTTTGCTATTGTGGATTGTGTTGAGATGAACATTCAAGTGCATGTATCAGTTGGTGTGAATGGCCTTGATTCTGTAGGATCTATTCCATGCAGTGGAATTACCTAGTCAAGTGGTATATTTGTATCCGTTATTTTAAGGTAGTGCCAGATTGCTTTCCAAAGAGGTTGTACCATTTTGCAACTCACCAACAGTGTAAGAGAGTTCCAATCTCTCCACTACCTCTCCAGCATTTGTTGTTTTGTGTTTTTTGGATCTTGGCCAATCTTGCTGGGGTGAGATACCATCTCATTGTAGTTTTGATTTGAATTTCTTTAATAGCTAATGATCATGAGCATGTCTGCATGTATTTTTTGGCTGCCTGGATCTCCTGTTTAGAGAAGTGTGTGTCCATCTTCTTTCCCCTTCACTTAATTGGATGGTTTATCTTTTTCTTATTCATATTTTGCAGTACTGTATAGACTGTGTAGATCCAGCATCGGTCTGCCATAGAGTTGCCAAACATTTTTTACCATTCTGTAGGTAGCCTTTTAATTCTATTAATGAAGTATTTGGATGAGTAAAAATGACTGATTCTTAGTAGTTGCCATTTATCTATTTTCTCTTCTGTTGTTTGTGGTTTGACAGATTTTGAAGTCTGTCTCCATTGTGTATTGAACCTTCCATTGCTGTTCCTACTTTTTCTTGGATGAGCTTTATCGTTTTAGATCTTTTATCCAGTTTGAGTTGGTTTTAGTATAAGGGGTAAGTTATGGGTCTTGTTTTAATTTAGTGCAGAAGGATATCTAGTTTTGCCAGCACCATTGGTTGAAGAGATTGTTTTTACCCCAGTTTAATGTCTTACGGCCTTTGTCAAATATCATCTGTTGATATGCAGATGATGTCATCTCTGGGGTCTCGATTCTTTTTCACTGATCTATCTGTCTGTTTTTGTACAAGTACCAGGCTGTTTTGACTAATGTGGCAATGTAATAGGTTCTAAGGTCGGGTAATGAGAAGCCTGCCAGTGTGTTGTTCATCTTTAGTAATGCTTTACTTCTCTGGGTCTTCTTCCTTTTCCAGACGCAATTGATGATTTGTTCCACCATTTCATTAAAAAAAATGTCCCTGGAACTTGTATTGCAATTGCATTATGTAAGTAGATTGTTTTGGGTAAAATAGACGTTTTCACAATGTTAAGTCTTCCTATCCATGAGCAAGGTAGGTTTCTCCATTTATGTAAGTCTCTCTTAGTTTCTTGTAGTAAGGGTTTGTTGTTCTCTTTGTAAACGTCTTTTATTTCTCTGGTTAGATTTATTTCTATAGCTATAGCAAATGGTATTGACTTGGTGATTTCTTCCTTTATAATCTCATTGTTGGTATAAAGGAATCCTACTGATAACTTATGTTTATCTTGTATCCTGAGACTTTACTGAATTCTTCTATCAGCTTGAATAGTTTCCTGAAGGATTCTTTGGGATTCTCTGCATATACAATCATATCATTTGCAAATGGGAGATTTTTAGTTCTTCTTTGCCGATGCAGATGCCCTTTATTCCTTGGTCTTGTCTAATTGCTCTAGCTAAAACTTCTAGCACAATGTTGAATAGCAGAGGTGAGAATGGGCATCCTTGTCTAGTTCCACTTCTCAATGGAAACTGTTTCAGACTCTCTCCATTCAGGATGACGTAAGCAGTTGGCTCTGGATAAATGGCCCTTATTGCACTGAGGAGTTGGTCGTCTATTCCTATTTTACAGAGAGTTTGTAGCATAAATGGTCATTGGACTTTATCAAATGCCTTTTCTACATCAATAGACAAGATCAGGTGATTCTTGTCTTTTATGATATTTATGTGGTTGATCGCATTAATTGTTTTTCTGATGTTGAATCAGCCTTACATCCCTAGTATGCATCCATCTTGGTTGTGATGGATTATTGTTTTGAGATGTTGTTGTATTCTGTTGGCAAGGATTTTGTTGAAGATTTTTGTATCTAGATTTATGAGTGATATTGGCCTGTAGTTCTCCTTTTTGGTTAGGTCTTTCCCTGGCTTTGGTATCAGGCTTATGCTGGATTCACAGAATGAATTTGGGAGTATTCCATCTCTTTCTATACTGTGAAATAGTCTCAGAAGTATTGGGAATAACTCTTCTGTAAAAGCTTGGTAGAATTCTGCAATGAAGCCATCTGGGCCTGGGCTTTATTTGGTTGGCAATTTTTGGATGACTTTTTCAATATCTTCCTTTGTGATGGGTTTATTAAGTTGTTCTGCTTCACCTTGTGATAATTTTGGTAGGTGATATGAATCAAGGAATTTGTTCATTTCCTCTAGGTTTCAAATTTGTTAGAATACAGTCTTTCATAGTATTCAGCTATGATATTTTTGATTTCTGTTGGATCTATTGTGACAACTTCCCTCTCGTTTCTTATTTGGGTTATTTGTTTCCTTTCCTGTTTTTCTTTAGTAAGTTTAGCCAGTGATTTATCAATTTTGTTGACCTTTTCAAAAAACCAGCTTTTGATCTTTTCAGTTTTTTCAATTGTTCTTCTATTCTGTAATTCATTTAGTTCTGCTCTCATCTTTATGATCTATTTTCTTCTGGTGCTAGAATGGTTCCTCTGTTGTTCTCTTCCTGCTTCTTCAAGCTGTAGGGTCAGTTCTTTGATTTGGTTTATCTCTTCCTTCCAGATGTGTGCATTTATGGAGATAAACTGCCTTCTTAGCACTGCTTTGGCTGCCTCCCATAGGTTCTCGTAGGAAGTGTTTTCGCTCTCGCTGGAACCTGTGCATTTCTTTATTTCATCCTTGGTTTCCTCTATAACCCACAGTTTTTTGAGCAAGGTGTTGTTCAGTCTCCATGACTTCCACTTTCTATCTTTGTTTTTTTCTGCTATTGGTTTCGACTTGTACAGCTTTGTGATCTGAAGATGCTTTGCATTGATTCAATGGTATGGATTTTGTTGAGAATTACTTTATGTCCTAACACATGGTCTATTCTGGAGAATGTTCCATGTGCACCGGAGAAGAAGATGTAGTTGTTCGCTGATGGATAGAAAGTTCTGTATATGTTAATGAGGTCTAGTTGGTTAATTGTGGCAATAAGGTCTTCTGTGTCTTTATTGAGCTTTTTTCTAGACAATCTGCCCAACATTGAGAGTGGAGTGTTGAAGTCTCCTGCTATAATTGTGGAGTGATCTATCTTCTTTTTGAGTGCAGTCAGTGTTTCTTTGATGGATTTAGGTAATCTAATATCAGGTGCATAAATATTTAATATTGTTAAGTCCTGCTTGTGTATTGAACCTTTCAGCAATAACTAGTGTCCATCCTTGTCCATGATGGTGGATTTTACATTAAAATCTATTTTAACAGAGATCAGAATTGCCACACCTAGTCTTCTTTGTGTACTGTTAGCTTGTTTTAAATTCTTCCACCCTTTAATTATGAGTTTTTTCATGTCTTTAAGTCTAAGATGAGTTTGTTGTTCGCAATGTATGGATGCGTCATGTCTTTTGCTCTACGATGTCACTCGTTGTCTCTTTACTGGAGCATTCAATCCATTCACATTCAATGTAATTATTGATAGCTGTGTGTTTAGTGCTGTCATTATGATATGTTTATTTTTGTGTTGGTGTTTTCTCTGTTGTTCTTATTAATCTATTCTGGAACATTCTTTGTGAGTTGATTTTTCATCTTTTTCAGGGTTGGGTTTGTAGTTGTCGAGATTCTTGTATTACGTTTCTTGATTTGATATCTTGCATCTTTATTGTGCTTTATGGCTGTCCCTGAGATATCCCTTAATAAATTAGGTATAAAACCAATTTTAATTACTACCAGTCTTATTAACTTCCTATCCATCTGGAAGGACTATAACAACTGTAGTACATCTCTCTTTTCAGTATGATGACATCATAGATTTCTGATATGTTCACTGGAACATTTCTTTCACTATTATAGCTTTGATTGAGTTTGGAGCCTACCGTATCTGAGTAGGTTTCTGGGTGATGTGTCCCATATTTGCTTCTAAAATGTAAAGTTAGTGGTTTTGTTCTTCCTAGCCAAGAGATTCTTTTAGCAGTTCTCATAGCTTTGGTCTGGTTTTTACAAAGGCTCTGAGTATTTATCGGTGAATGTCTTAATTTCATTTTTGTATTTCAAAGATAGTTTTCCAGGATATATAATTCTTGGTTGAAAGTTCTTCTCCTTCAAGGCTTTGAATGTGTCATGCCACTGTCTCTGTGCCAGTATGGTTTCTGCTGAGAAATCCAACAAAATCCTATAGGGTTTTCCTCTGAACGTTAGGCATGCTTTGAGTCTTGTTGCCTTTAAGACTTTCTGCTTGTGTTTCATTTTGTTAAGCTTAATAATAATATGTCTGGGAGTCTTTCTTTTGAGACCTATATTAAGTGGTGTTCAATTGCATCTTGGATATATAAATTGCCTTCTTGCATAATTTCTTGGAAGTTTTCTGTCGGCACCTCAACCACAATACTCTCTTTGTTCTCAGGTGTCTCACCCTGTTCAGGAACTCCAATTAGTCATAGATTGTTCCTCTTAATAGAGTCCCATATTCTTCTTTATGCTTTTTCATTTTTCTTGTTTCTTTTTTTTAGATTTCTCCTCATAGATGCTGGAGTCAGTGACTCTGTCTTTCAAGTCAGAAAGTCTATTTTCCAATTGTTTCGTTCTGTTTTCTTGGCTTTGAATTGAAGTTTCTATGTCTTTGATTTTGTCCTTGATCTCTTGGATTTCAGAGTACTGGTGTTCTATCAGATTGAATAGCTTTCTTATTTTTTTGTTTTCCTCTGCTGCATTTTGTATAAGGTCTAGGAGGGCTCCCTATATAACCCTTTTGTATTCACCTTCTGATAGTTTCAGAAAGATTTCTTCATCTGGGAATTTCTTTCGTGCTTTGTTTTAGAGGCCTTCTGAAGCCATGGGTGATTTCTTCATTATGCTTTTATCCAAAGTTTGTTACTTTGGGGGCATCATATGAGTCAACAGAGGCTGGGAGAGATGCTGTGGGGATGGACCACAGTTGTTTCCCTAGGCCATCTTAAAATGAAAAGTAAAAGGTATCTGACAACTTCCAAAGTCAGTCAGGTAGGCTCTCAGGTGTACAGGTCCCTCTTCCCAGCTGGCAAAATAAGCACCTCTGCATCAACCTGAGATGTTACAAACTATTTCAAAATACAGAAAGGCTACTGCCCTGCTCGCCTCTGTTTTCTAGCCCCAGACACAGGCAACACTGTGTAGAATACTGCTTTCCACCAGAAAAGTGCTCTCCTCCAGGCAGGTGCTGTCTCCCAGCCTAGGAATTAAGTCCTGCTGAGGCCTCCATATGGGTAATCCACCTCCCAGTGGAAGAAGATGACACCCCTCACAAATTCCCCAACTGCCTCTGTACATGCTTCTCAATGGCACATG
The DNA here is from genome assembly GCA_028571685.1 of Heterohyrax brucei. Taxonomy (NCBI): domain Eukaryota; kingdom Metazoa; phylum Chordata; class Mammalia; order Hyracoidea; family Procaviidae; genus Heterohyrax; species Heterohyrax brucei. The sequence continues at coordinate 67,979,364 of CM053153.1, forward strand.
TGGAAAGAGAGGCCAAAGGTGCCGAGATGCACAGAGTCTAAAGCCAGGCTCTGAAAATATGGCAATTTTACCTGCTGACCCCACCAGAAGTGCATCTGAGATTAACTGCTGGTCAAGTCACAGCTCCACCCACCGGCTAATACAGAGAAAAAAAAGTTAAAAAAGTGAGTTACCTTCAGTCTTTGAAAGCCAGCACTCACCAAGTGCAAGGGTCAGTGAAAGAGTAGAAGTTTTCTGTTCAGTGGTATGAAGTCCAAATTAACAGCCGTATGCCATGTGTGTTCACTAGGTTTCCAGAAGGCTCCATTTAATTATCATTTCAGGTCATGGTTTCCAGATGGATTTAGGGAGACATGTGTTTAGTCTGCCATCTTGACTCTGCCTCTGCATCTTTACTTTTCAACACTTTGAAGAGATTATCTGCAGCAGATTTTCCCAATGCAATGCATCTTCTGCTTTCCTAACTGCTGTGTCAATGCATGTTGACTGTGGACCCAAGTAGAATGAATCCTTGACAACTTCAAGCTTTTCTCCCTTTATCCTGATGTTGCTTACTGGTCCAACTGTCAGGACTTTTGTTTACTTGATATTGAAGTGCAATCCATACTGAAGGCTGTGATCTTTGATATTCATCAGTAAGTGCTTAAAATTCTCTTCACTTTCAGTAAGCAAGGTTGTGTCACCTGGGAAGAAGGAACTGATAGTCTACTTCTGAAAAGAATCAGCTAGTGAAAACCTTCAGTATAGTAGTGGAATATTGCCTCAAATCATCTATGTTATAAGTGGTAAAGTGGAAGTTTATTAAAAGTCTGGATACTTGCTAGAGAGTTGTTGATGGTAAAATAAAGGTACTGCTAATGTTGTTTATTAGTTGATACTACAAGTGATCATGAGTTTAAACATATCAGACTAGAGTTACAATTAACATATTCAAGTAGAAATGTTGCCTCTTGAACTGCAACATTTTCTAAGGAAAGTCGTTCATTGAAAGAAGCTTTTTATTATTAGAAAGTGCATTTGGTTTTTGAGGACTGCCAAAAGACATTCAAACCAAACTCATTTCTTGAATCCAAATGAGTAAAAGAAATTACTGGGAAATCCTGTCTGGTTTAAGTGACAGAAAATGGGAGATATAAAATAAAAATAATGACTTATAACTGGAATTTTAAATTTCTATAAGAGTTAAAAATTTGTTTCACAAATTATTTAGTAAATGCCAGTCTCATTAAAGTAAATGTACAGCCTCCAAAATTGAGTACTTTCTGGAAAAAAGAAAACAAACTCTGAAGTATAATTTGTAGCATATTATTAAAAATACAGACTTGCTAGTTTGTAGACAAAGGCATGTTTAATACTAGCTTATTTCACTTATGGTTGGACTATAACAATAGTGGCATGTGGTGAGAGTTCATCCAGAAGAAGAGGAGCACAGTGGGTGAGAACCTGTCTTCTGGACCCAGCTTGTTTGGCCTGGAAGCCTGGATCCCACTCACTACTGTTATGGCCATGGCCAAAGGATTATCTTCTTGGTAAATCTTTAATGAAAAGGGAATAGCGGGAGTTGTATATTTATTACAGGACTTTTATGATGAATATGAAGTCCTTGGATAATCAGTTGAGTAGTTAATGGATACTACAAGCTGTCAAAATGCTTTTTTGCTGAATAAAAGATTGAAGATTTGAGATGACCTGAGCCCTAGTGGGACAATGGTTAACAGCTTGACTGTTAGACAAAAGAGAAGCAGTTTGAATCTATCAAACACTCTTTGGAAACCCTATGGGGCAATTCTTCTCTACCCTACAGTTACTCTGAATTGGAATCAACTGACGGGTAACTTTTCTTTCTTGTTTTTTGAAGAAGCATCTTGAGAGAAACATCTCGTGATCTGCTTCAGAAAAATTAGCCATTGAAAACATTGTGGAGCACAGTTCTGCTCTGACATACATGAGGTTACTGCAATTCAGAATCAACATCATGGCAGCTGTTTTTTTATAAGGCATACTTCGGTGAATTTTTGTAAAGCACTTAAAAGGAGCATAAAATCCAAAACCAAACTCCCTGTCTTGATCTAATTCTGACTCATAGCAAATTTCTGGGACAGACTAGAACTACCACATAGACCTCCCAAGCAGTAGCTGATGGATTCAAACTATCGACCTTTTGGTTAGCAGCAAAATGCTTAACCACTGTGACACCAGGGCTCTGAAAACATTATATGAATGTTTGCAAGTGAATCTGAATTTCTTAACTCTGGGTAATATAGAAATGGTGAAGTTGTCTTGAGTGAACAGCACATGCCCAGAGTTTTGATGAATAGAGAAAAATGAGGAACAAGAAAGTTGTTTACTGAAAATTTCAGTGTAATGTTTCCTAGATAATATTTTTAAGATGTGTTTAAATGTGTAAGTAAAACAAATAGGAAAAACATTTGAAACTCCAAATTACAGCATGTTTGAAAATTCCTCTCTCATTTAAACATCTTTAGATACATTATATTGTGCCTTCTTGTGACAATTTATTGTACCTAACTATTTATCTAGTTAAAAGTTTTGACCATTCTATTGGATAATAATCTTCATACAAAACTACAAATAAATTCCCTTCCTTGAGTTTCTGGCTATTTTTATCCCATAAAATAGTGATTAATGACCTCTTTAAAGCTGGCAATACTTCCAAAATGTTTCAGGTTTACTCTGTTTTTGAAGCCTTCATTTCACCACTAAGGATCTCATTAGCTTCCAATTTATAAGCAATGTTCTCAAAATGAAACTATTTTCTTAACATTGTAATCACTTGGCTAGCAATAATCCATTATTGTTTTTAGTTTTTCTTTTTAATTTGTCTCCATTACAAATTGTTCTTTTCCACCTACTTGGAGATCAGTTGAGACTTATCAATATTAATGGTTGGGATCATTGCATTTGTTATTATTTTAGATTTTAGAATATTATTTCACAATATTGAATTCAGTCCAGTAACACCAACTTTTATTCGATACCTATTCAGAACGACACATAGTGCTAGGGCCTATCAGGGGTTTAAAAGGATGAAAAGAATATAGTCCTCTGCTGAACTGGTACAGAGCCTGATGAGAGAGAATGATATGTGCATAAATAGGTTTTTTTAGGTGAAAAAAATAGTTTTAGACTATATATAAATGGCAACAGATAGAAGACAACTCCTTGAATCCCATACACAATTTCATTGGAATTAAATCTTTTCATCTCTTACTTGCTTCTTGGTGAAAATTACATCTGGTGACTTCATTTTTTTGGTAAGGAATCAGTACTGAGAAAAGACATAATTTAGCTCTCTCCAGAAATCATTCTTTTTCTTCAGACTCACTATTAAGAATCCTCACACTGTTCATTTCCTTTTATACCCCTCAAAATAACCATTATATTTATCTATGGAGTTCCATATTATAGTACGCTGAATTTATTTTTAAACTCTTCATTTCTCTCCTCCACCCCCTAGTAACCACTGATCTTTTGTTTCAGTGAAATTTCTTATTTGTGATATTTTATTTAAGTAGGAACGTGTAGTACATGTCCTTTTGTGTCTGGCTTATTTCACATAACATGTTTTCAGTATTCTTCCAAGTAGTGGCATAACTTCATTTTTCTTTACAGCTGAATAATATCCCATTGTGTGTATATACCACATTTGTTTTATTCATTCATCTATTGATGGGCTTTTTGGTTGGTAATAGCTTTTTAACTATTGTACAATAATGCTGTAATGAACGTTGGTGTACATGCATCTGACCAGCTGCTTTCAATTATTTTGGATATAAGCCTAGGAATAGAATTTCTGGGTCATAGAATAATAACTGTTAGTGGTTCTTCCACTAACAACCTACCACCTGCAAATGACACAACCATGGTGGATGAAAGTGAAGGAGACTTGAAGCATTTACTGATAAAGGTCAAAGAACACAGCATTCAGTATAGAATACACCTGAATGTAAAACAAAAATTCTCACAAATAGGCCAATAAGGAAAATTGTGATAAAAAGAAAAAAGATTGATATTCTCAGGAAATTCATTTTACTTGAATTCACAACCAACACCCATGGATGAAGCAGTCAAGAAGTTAAAACATCCATTTTATTGGATGAATCTGCTGCAAAAGACCTCTTTAAAGCATTAAATAAGCAAATGTGTCACTTAGAGGACTAAGGTGCAACTGATCCAAACCATGGTACTTTCAATGACATTGCATGTGCTAAAAAGCTGCACAAAATATAAGGAAGATGGAAGAAAAGATAATGGCTTTGAATTGTGATGCTAGTGAAGAATACTGAATACCATGGACTTCCAAAAGAACACACAAATCTATCTTGGAAGAAATACAATCAGAATGCTTTCTAGAAGCAAGGAAGGTGAGACTCTATGTTAATCTCTGATCAAATAGACTTTAAAGTAAAACCCACCACATTGGAGAAGGAAAGACACTATATAATGATTAGAGGATCAGTGCTCCAGTAGAACATAATCATATTAGCTATCTGCATACCCGAGCAACAAGCTTTCAAAATACATAAAGCAAACTCTAACTGTGTTGAAAACAGAAACAGATAGCTCCACAATAACAGCAGGATACTTCAACACACCACTTTCAGTGAAGCACAAAACATCCAGAAAATAGCTCAATAAAGACAGGGAAGATCTAAATGGCACAATCAACCAACTTGACCTCATAGACACATATAGAATATTTCACTCAACAACAGACAAGAATACTTTCTTTTTTACTGTACATGGAACATTTCCCAGAACTGGCTACATATTAGATAACAAAGCAATGCTTAACAAAATTCAAAGTACTGAAGCATTACAAAGCTTCTTTTCAGATTATAAAGTCATAAAAGTAGAAATCAATAACAGAAAAAGGAGAGAAAAAATCAAGCACATAGAAACTGAATATCATTGTCTTACTCAAAGACTACTGTGTTGCTGAAGAAACAAAGGATGGAGAAAAGAGATTGATAAAATCAAGTGAATGAAAACACATCCTATCAGAACCTTTGGAACACAACAAAAGCTGTGCTCAGAGGTCAATTGGTTTCAGTAAATGCACACATCCAAAAAGATAAAAGGACCCAAATCAAAGCATTAACCCTTCAACTTGAACAAGTAGATGGAGAGCAGCAAAAGAACCCCTCAGGCACCAAATAAAAGCAAACAATAAAAGTTAGAGTATAAGTAAATGAATTAGAGCATAGACAAATGACTGAAAGAGTTAACAAAACCAAAAGCTGTTTTTTTTTAAAACAAAGATCAACAAAACTGATAAACCATTGACCAGACAGACAAAAGAAGAACAAGAAACAAAGCAAGTAATTTGGATAAGAAATGAGATAGGTAATATAACAATAGACCCAACTGAGTTTTAGAAACAAAACAAACAAAAACCGCAATAGAATACTACACAAAACTATACTCATATATTTGAAAATGGACAAAACCTAGAGGAACTGGACAAATTTCTAGAAACACATGACCTGTCTAAACAAACAAAAATAGTATTTGTTGTGGCTGTTAGATGCCATTGAGTCAGTTCTGTCTCACAGAGATCCTACGCACCATTCCTGTGCCGTGCCCACAATCGTTTTATGCTTAAATCCATTGTTGTAGCCACTGTGTCAATGCATCTTATTAAAGGTCTTCCTCTTTTTCACTAATCTTCCACCAAGTATGATATTCTTCTCCACGAATAGATCCTTCAAGACAATGTGTCCAAAGTGTATAAGGTGCAGTCTCATCATCCTTGCTCTCAAGGAACACTCTAGTGTACTTCTTCCAGGACAGATCTGTTTGTTCTTTTGACAACTCATGGTGTAGTCAATATTCTTCTCCAATACCATACTTCAGAGGTGAGAGTTCCTTTTATGAATTCAGCCTCCTGGCTGACAAAGATGACAGCCTACTTATGGAGTCTCTCAGGGGCCCGTCAGTGGACGCTATGGTGTGGCCCAGTGAAGAGAAAGGGAAATGGCACTGAAACACTTAGCAGCTAGCCACTGCTACATTCTCTAGATGTGATTTTCTTGAGAACTGCTTTTCTGCTTAGAGGGGTGCTGTCCAGCAGCAGCCAGTACCAGCTGGGCCTTCATGGGTGGCAGGTACTGCCTCCTAGATGACAAAGATGTTGACCTACTCATGAAGTCTCTCAGGAGATGTATCAGCAGACACTATGATGTGGCTCAAAGAAGGGAGGGATAAAGATGCTGCCACATTCAGCTGCTAGCCAGCACTGTGTTCTCTAGATACAATTGTCTTAAGGGCAGTGTTTCTCCTGAGAGAGGTACTGTCTGGTTAGGTGCTGTTGCTCATTGTGGCAGCCAACCCCAGCTGTGTGGAAGGGTATTGGTACCCTCTGGTGCCATCTGCCTCTAGGTTCTTTAGAGTGACCATTTTAAGTACAGCCTCTCTGCTGAGAGAGACGCTGTCTACGTAGGTACTACAGCTCAGCACGGCAACTGGTCCCTGACAGGCTTTCAGGCTTAGTGGTCCCAGTCCCAGTCTCACAGTTAACAAGGATGACACCCATACCTGTAAGCTTCTCAGCTACTGCACCAGCAGAAGCATGGCTCTTCAGCCGTCTTGCCTCCAACAAAGATAGTTTTCCCTTTCTTGTTACCAGCCCGATCTTACCATCCTCCACCTGATGTTGGGGATCCCAGAATGTCCACTCTGCTCTCTGCAATAGTTTTTCTAGGCCTTAGTTCTCAGAGGAAATCAAGGAGACATGTGACTTGTCTGCCATCTGGGCCCTGCCCACAACTTTTCTTTTTCAATGTATATATCCACATCTGTTAATTTCCTTCTGAGTACAGCCTTTACTTCATTCCATAGATTTTGGTCTGTTGTGTTTCCATGGTTATCAGTCTCTAAGTATTTTATTATTTCATTTTTGATTAATTGGTTATTTAATAGTTGTCTAATTTTGAAATTTTTGTGAAATTTCCAGTTTTGTCTTTAGCTCTATTACACTACAACTGGAGAAGATATTTTGTATAATTTCATTTTTTTTTAATGTATTGAGTCTTGTTCTGTGGCCTAATGTATTGCCTATTCTGGTAATTGATCCATGTGTACTAGAGAAGATACGCTTTAGTTGAGTAAAGTGTTCCATAAATGTTTGTTAAGTCTAGATGATTCACAGTGTGATTCAGAGCCTCTATGTCCTTATTGATCTGTCTGGATGTTTTGTATCATTGAAAGTGGAATGTTGGTGTCTGCAGCTATCACTCTGGAATTATTTCTCCCTTCAGTTTTATCAGTGTTTGCATCACATATTTTGGGCTCCACTACTAAAGCCAAAAAAAAAGTCACTGCTGTCTACCTCATTCTGACTCATTGCGACCCTAAAGGTCAGAGTAGAACTTCCCCATACACTTTCCAAGGAGTACTAGGCAGATTTAAACTGCGGACCTTTTGTTTAACAAGTATAGCACTTAATCACTGTAGCATTGAGATCTCCAATAAACAAAATTGATTTAGATTGTATACTTTCACTTAATCACTCTTAAAAAAAATAGAAACTCTGTTTGGATTTACATAGTATTATTTCTAATTAATTGAGGAGGAGCAGGACTGTAACACAGGTCAACACATACATTTTTATTTAGCTTATTATGAATTTTTTTAGTGTTGTTCTTAGATTTTATAGCTTTGGAAATCTGGTACAAAGTAAGTTCTCTGAATGCATTTAAGTAGTCCTAGGCCTTGGTGCTTTGTTTTCACTTATTTCTTTTGTTAAGAATTCCAGCTAATGACACTGGAATGAGGGCAATTCATGTTTGTTTACAAACTTCCTGCTCAGTTGTTAGTAGGAAAGCATCAGGCTGCACCACTGATCTTGAGTTGCATTTCTACCACTGAAAAATAATTCATGGCTAATATTTGTGTCTCCTCTTAAGAGACTACATATATATATGTAGTCTCTTAATACCACTCATGAACCTAAAGCAAAAATCCTAGCTACCAGCTCCTGTATCATTAGACTTAAAAAAAAAAAGATACAACACCAAGTAACCAGAGTATCGCCATTAATTCAGATATGTTTGAGGAACAGCAAAAGGATATTCGGAAAAGATACTAAAATTATTCGATTTTTAGTTTACAGTTCTTCAGTTACCTTAGTTGTTTTTGTTTATGACTTTAATTCTTATGGATCTCAGTGCTATATCACAAAACACTGAAATTACCCTACATAAAAATACTGCTGTCGTTGTTAACTTCTCTGTAACTTCTGATGCTCCAAAAGAGGAAACCAGGTGACTAGTTGGAGAAATTTACCTGAACTCGAACTCTGCTGATGGAATAAAATTGCTAACACACTATTCTTCATTTTCCCCTTTCTCAGTCCAGATGAAGGAAAATACTGGTTTTAGTCCTAAGTCTGAGGATTCACATTGTTTCTTGTTTTATGTGTATATTTCACCAATTATTAAGAACCAATGGTCAATAAACATTTACTGAACATATATTACATGTTAGACACATTGACACTTTCCATCAATGTTGTTTAAGTTTCTATGTTAATAGAGTGACTTAGATTGACAGGGTTAGTAGTTAGCAGAATGAAGAAATGCAATAATTCTCTGGAAATACATCTATGTCCACTGATCTCATGGAAATTAACAGTAGTACTGAGATATCCTGAGGATCTTTCTAAATACAAGTTTTAAAGGGCTGTGCTTCTATTTGGTATTCATAGCAAAACGTAAGAGAAGATACGTGGACTTAAAAAGGAACTGTACAAAATAAAAAAAAACGAATGTTTGAAAAATTCTGTTGTACAAACTAAAGATACGTGTTCTAGAGCTTTCACCATTTTAGAAAACATCTCGTAACATGGTCTCATTTGGAAGAGATCATGCTGAGTGAGATCAATCAGTGTCAAAAGGACAACTTTGTATGAGACCCCTGTTATAAGGACTTAAAAAGAGAATCATCCACAGAAGAAAATGACTGTGTTGGCTTCAAGGACGGGTTAGGGCTGAGGGTTTTTCATAGATGAGATAACTGATAGATGTTAGACATTTTAGTCTTTTACTGTAATTAATAAAAAAAATAAAATTAAAAAAAAAGAAAAAGAAAAAAGATAAAGCCTGTGACTGATGGAGCTAACCAATTACCACAGTAGGAAGCCCTTCAATTTAGCCTGTAAGGGACAGAGGCAGGGCAAAAATGTAGAAAATCTGCCTCTTAAAATTCTACAGGCAGAAAATAGGCCATAGGAGATGTATTTGTTTTCCTCCAAGAAAAGAAAAGGACCATCCCTGAAGCATCTTAGAGATGAGCAGAGCGGTTGAAAGGAGCGTGGGAAACAAGGCTGTCTTGGTTTCCAAGGGTGGAGTCATCAGTCTCCCAGGTTTCAAACGGTGGATCCCTTAGTCTCTTGGGTTTCAGAGAGTGGAGCTATGCCATACTGCGTCCCCAAAGATGGAACAATTATCTCCTAGGTTTTGAAGTCAGATCTTCACCAGCTTGGTTGTATAGGATTGCTGCTATTTGGGTGTGCCAAGATGATGAGACCGTAGCCCAAGGCTGAGGGGGCAGGCTTGCTGAGCCCTAGGATAACGGGGATAGGGGGCATGTTCCACAGCTGAGGAGAATGGATCCTGCCAGGGTTGAAGAATGGTGTCACTGTGTGAAGAACATGGAGAATGAGGTCACCCAAAACTGAGAGTACAGTGACTATCCTAGTGGGCCTGAAAGGTGGTTTTATGCCCAGAATCTGGAGAACATGATCAATACCCAGAGACGTTCCAGAAGCACAGAGATTTATTTTCAAGTCTTGAGAGCTAATGTAATTTGTTCTGTTGGGTTTTAGACATGTTTGGTGTCCATTATCCCTTCTTTCCCTAGAACATTTCCCATTTATAATGGAAATGTCTACATTGTGCTTGTTTCACATTATACTTTAGAAGCAGATTACTGGCATTCTGGATTTCACAGGTTCACAGATGAAGAACTTTGCTTCAGGAAGAACAGGAAGAATTACTCCTAAAGTCTGGCCTGTATTTGCTTTAGATGCTTCAGAAAATGAGATTTTGTTCTTGGAGTTGATTTCAGACTTTTGGGATAGTATAATGGGGATAATGTGTTTTGCATGTAGGAAGGACATGGTTTTGGGGGATTCAAGGTGTGAAATGGCATGGACTGAATTGCATCCCCTCTCTTTTTGAAAATTCTAACCCCTGTATATGTCATTACAGTCCTACTTTTTTTTTTTTAAGTTAATGAGGCAATATTTTTTGAAGAGTGTGTTTTAAATCAAGCAACAGATAAGCAAGCACAGACAGGTGAAGATAGAGGCTATGCCTCAGTAAGATCACCAAGGAGGCAAGGAAGAGAAGCCGAAAAGAGATAAGGACCTTTCTCCAGAGCCAACAGAAAGAGAAAGCCTTCTCTTAGAGCTGGCACTGTGAATTTGGATTTAAAACCTCCAAAAATATGTGAGAAAATCAGTGTCTGTTTATAAAAGCCACCAATTAGGATATTTCTGTTATAGCAACACCAGGTAACTAAGATGTTGGTCATGCTCTAGATTTTCCTGGAGTCATGGTGGCTCAATGAACCCCTGAAATTATTGCACTAAGAAAATCTTTAAGTACTAAACCAAAAATATTTCCTGAAGTCTTCTTGAAACCAAACAAGAATTTCTTTTAATTAGTGGAAAAAAATGTCTACTTTGAGTATTATACTTTTTTAATGAACTATTTATATGGGATCAAAATGAGAACAACAACTTGAAAGATTAGATAAGAACTTCAGAGCCAGTGAGCTTATGTTAATGGGGGAAAAACAACTGAGAAAGAAGGGGAGAATTTTCGTACAACTCAGAGAATTTAATCAATTACTGAACTGCATGTATAGAAATTGTTGAACTGGTATATGTTTTGCTGTATATTCTCAGCAACAGGAATGATAACAAAAATACTGATAATGGCAGAGGTAGCATGGTTTAGGGGTTGTCAATGGCAGTAGTTCCTTTACTAATTCTGTGATACTATTTCACTGGTTGCTGCTATAAGCTCAGCCACAGAAGCTTGTTCCTCCAGCCTTCCCAGTAACTGTACGATATCTAATACACTTTGACTAGCACATCCTTGATTAAACTAACCACAGTATATTCTATTCTCTGCAATAAGGAATTTCAACACAGATACAAACATAAAGGTGGGTATAACACAGAAAGAGTATTCTGACACATAATCGAAGGGCTGCAATAAGAATCTATCTTACCAATTCAGTCCTAGTAAATCATTTGCATAATTTAATATAGGTTTCCCTTTAAAACATGTAGTGATGATAATGATGACTGTAAAAGCACATCAGTCTACGAACTGCCTTAGATGGAATTATGAGGCAATAGACCTCCAGAGCACTGGTTTGGCTGGCTGTAGTGACAGGCAATGGCCAATACTTTTGTATGATATATTTAAGCACAGCTGGAGACATGAAGAAATTTTAGACTATTTCATTCAGTTAAAGACTGAATTTTTTACAGTTAAGAAGTCCATAGATCTGAAATGGTGATTTAAGCCCTAATAGAACATACTTACATCATGTATCTCTTATCTCACCGTATGGTGAAAACACTAAATTGTGGGTTTGAAAAACTACATAGTATCCTTAGAAAAATTCTACATCTGGAAAACTTCAAACTAGAACTTAAGCTTTAGGTTATATAACTATATCCATCTGTATCATTTTTATTCAGATTATCTGGTATGATATCTCACTTCAACATCAAGAAAATAAAAATCCTCACAACTGGACTAGTAAGCAACATTAGGATAAACAGAGAAAGGACTGAGATTTTCCAGGATTTCATTTTACTTGGGTCCGCAATGACCACGGAAGCAGCAGTCAAGACTTCAAAAGATGCATTGTGTCGGGAGCGAAAAGAAACTGCGCCATAAAGATGGCGCCTGTTATCAGGAGCTCCTCCCCGAGACACTCCCGGTCTGATGATTAGCCTGCTGACGCAGTTCCTTGCTGGTGCGTGAACAGCTCGTGATCAGCTTTCTGATTGCTGGCCTCTAGAGCCCATAGCCACTCAGCTTCTCTTTGCAATGCTATGTTCTGCTCATGCACTACACATGAATCAGCTGTGCCTTATGATTGGTGGGATTGGACTATATAATGGGTGAGGGACATTGTAGTGGGGGTAAAGGGGATATATGGGTAAAGGGGATATATGTGTAAAGGGGTATAAAGAAGTACAGAGAAGAACATAGGAAGTAGACTAGGTAGTAGAATAGGAAGAAGAATAAAGCAAGTAACTTGCAAGGTGGCTCATATCTGTGTGTCCTGTCTTCCTTCCGGGGGCGGATAGTTAGGCAGCGACAGCATTGTATTCGGAAAATCTGCCTGAAAAGACCTCTTCAAAATATTGAAAATTAAAGGCGGTTCGTTGAAGGTTAAGGTGCACCTGGCTCAAGCCATGGTATTTTCAATCACATCACTTGAACGTGAAAGCTGAATAATGAACAAGGAAGACAGAAAGATTGATGCCTTTGAGTTGTGATGTTGGAGAAGAATACTGAATATATCATGGACAGCAAAAACACAAACAAATCTGTTCTGGAAGAAGTATAACCAGAGTGCTCCCTGGAAGCAAGGATGGCAGGACTGCTTCTTACATACTTGGACATGTTGTCTGGAGGGATCAGTCCCTGGAGAAAAATATATTGCTTGGTAGAGGGGCGAGTCATCAAAAAAGAGTGAGATCCTTGATGAGATGTATCAACACAGAGGCTGTAATGATGCGCTTAAGTATAAAGACAGTTGGGGGCATGGCGGAAGACTGGACTGTTTCCTTCAGCCGTGTATAGAGTCCCAAGGAGTTGGAAGCAACTCAGTGGCACCTAACATCAACAAGCCTGATATCCAACATACAACTGATTTTCTACAATTATTTATTGAATATATGAGTGAACAAACACAGATCAAACTATATTGAGAAACACAGGTTTTTAAGAAGCTAAGTGTTATAAATTGAATTATTTGAAACCCCAAATGTAATATTTCTGATTTTATGGAAGACAAAGTAAATTATGAAACAGATAAAAAATTCACTCTTATGTATCATATCGAAGCATCCACATGATAAATGTCATGAATTGTATGTCCTAAAAGTCAATTCTATGAAGTATACCATATTACAAAACTGATGTCATTATTTTTACTTCATGTTTTTATAACTGATTGTTTAAAACTCAAGCAAATATAATTGTACAGTCATGCACAAAAGTTATCAAAGTATCAAGCATCATTGCAGTTGCTTCTGTTGAGCCTCTGCTCTTTGGCTATGAGGGGACAAGTCAAAAACAAACTTTGTGACAGAAACAGAGAAAACACTCCTAGGCTGAGTCTCCCAAATAAAGACTATCTACTCCACTTTTGCCTGAAACATTTTCTCTCTATTTCTGCCCTTGAATATGTCACCAACAACATCTTAATGTATAACAAAATACATTCTAAAGCAGAAATTCATTATCCTAATCCATTAAAGTATTTCTCAAGGTCATAAAAACCAAAGGGATGTAACAGATCTCTAAGATTCTTTTTCTTCCAGCCTCCAAATCAAGTACGAAAAGCAAGTCACTTGAGAATTACAGTGGACATGAAACCTCTAGTTTAAAAGGAACAATTACAGAAACCAGAATTCATCAAAAATATTCTCAGGGACTAAATTTGTGGTTGTTTCTTGATTTCTTTCTTCCTTCAAGATTCATCAGCATTTGACTTTCTTTTCTAAGACATCTTCTTATCACAATTTCTCATGACAGTCGTTTTCACATGACATCGAAGTGACCGAATATACTAAATTCAGACAAATGTAGCTCAAACAAGGACTATGTAAGCACAATATAATTCCAAATATCTTCCTACTCAGCCCCTACTCATGCCCCAGTACCACTACTATCTCAGTAAAACATAGTGAACAGTGAATCATAGTTACAGATGAGGCAAGGATGAGTTATTGATGTAAACTTTGGATTTGAAAGACTTAAAGTCTACTTACTCCATTATTTAATATCTGTATAACCTTAGATAAATATTAAAACATCTTAACCCTGTGCTTCTTTATAAAAGTATTGATAATTAAAAACAAAAATGCTAACAGTGTTATGAAACATCACTAGGATAAAATGAGAGTATATGGCAATCTATAAAATTATGTTCTACTGTTAATTATTACTGCTAATCAATCAGAAGTTATTTATTTGTAGGTATTTCCTGAAAACAGAATGCATAAAAAATACTAAACACTGTAACCACAATTATATGTCTTCATTCATTTTTCAAAACACCAGTTTTTTATTATGGAGTAGTCCTCACACATACCCTTTTAAAGTTTCCTCAAGATACTAAGTTTTCAATAAATATTTCTAGGAAGACTAGATAAACATATTCATAGCCTTTATAAAACTAGATGTGATATTTAATTTTATTATTGTTGTAAATGCCTTTGTAAAACCTTCTGAAACAAATTATTAAGAAACCACTTGGGAGTGTAGTGGATATTTACATGACATTTCTTTTTTCTGGTCATCATTTTCATATTTATTCCCTTAATTCCCTTTTCTAACCCTTAACGACTTATTTTAAAACTTTTTGGTTGCATTTTATGATTGAAATTTGATCTATCTTGTTTAAAACTCCAATCTCCCAGCAGACTTAGAGCCCTTCTCTTTCCCACTAGCTAAATGATTGGCTGAACTTAAGAGCCTACCATTTCTTAATTGCTGCTGTTGTTAGGTGCCATCGAGTCAGTTCTGACTCATAGCGACCCTATGAACAACAGAACAAAACATGGCCCAGTCTTGCGCCATGCCCACCGTTGATTTTATGCTTAAGCTCATTGTTGCAGTCACTGTGTCAATCCATTTCGTTGAGGGTCTTCCTCTTTTTCATGCTTGTAGACTCTCCGCTCTACAAGCATGATGTCCCCTCCAGGGACTGATCTTTCCTGACAACATGTCCAAAGTCTGTAAGATGCAGTCTTGCCATCTTTGTTTCTAAGGAGCACTCTGGTTATACTTCTTCCAGAACAGATCTGCTTGTTTATTTGGCAGTCCATGGTACCATCAACATTCTTATCCAACACCACAATTCAAAGGCATCAATTCTTCTTCTGTCTTCTTTGCTCACGGTCCAACTTTCACATGTTTATGATGTGATTGAAAATACCATGGCTTGGGCCAGGTGCACTGTAGTCTTCAAGGTAACATCTTTACTTTTGAACCATTTCTTAACTAGTCTTTTTTTTTTTTTTCCTGCTTCTTAGCAGCTGTTGACCGTAGATCATTTCCTCCTTCTAGAAATAATTTATTCAAAGACTTCTTGGACACTACAATCTCTTGAGTTTGTCATTTTCCACTGGTTATTGCTTCTGTGGTCTATCTCTTCTGCTACATTTTGAATACTAGTTTGCTACAGAGTTTTATCCTCACTGTTCTTTGTTTCTCTTATTTACACTCACTTTCAAGATAATTGCTTCCTGGGAGTCGGATCCGACTCGATGGCACTTGGCTTGGCTGGCATAGCTTTAAACGTTGCTCATCAAGATGACACACAAACATATTTCTCTTTGATTTCTAGATATTTTCAACTCTCCCATATCAAATTATTGGTACAGAACTTAAAATGACCAGGTGGAACTCTTAACTTCCTTTCTCCTCTCATCATTCTCTCACCTCTGTAAATGATCACAATTCACTTAGTTAGTGAGACCAAAAACTGAGAACCAATCCTGATTTCACTTTTTCCCTTGTGTCCCACGTCCAATTCATCATAAAGCTCTTTTAGCTCTATCTTCATATTTATCCATATTCTCATCACTCTCCACTTTCTCTGCCCCCCCTCCTCCATCCACAATACCATCATCTCTCCCTTACAGTACTGTACTGTGGGCAGTCTTGCTCCACTTTCATTGTACCATTATTCTAAAATGATGTCCTGTCCTGGAGGGGCTGGAAACTAAAAACTGCATTTTCCAGATTTCTCTGAAGCTAAGTTCCTTAAGAATGAATTTGCTTTTACAATTTGATTGACTTGTTCAAAATTTGAAAGGAGTGAAGCAGAGGCTATCCTCCTGGGTCATTGACCCTTTCCTCTCCATTTGCCTCATAATTAGCCCTGTTATAAAAACTGAGTTTCAACTTCAGCAGCATTTTAGAGTCATTCTCCCACTTTTGGGCTATAAAGGCCATTGTGGCATCGTGCTGATCCATGGATCACAGCTATGGGAGTAGATTCTTAATTCATGAGTTCCCGTGAGGCCTTGAAAATTGGCAGATCCACTAATTAAACAGTTCTCTATTGTCTGGTAGTCATTTCTGAAGACAGCTGTTGGCTCACACTTTGAATCACTTCAAGGGATTTATATCCTCCTAATTCCCTGAATTAAACTTCCTTAAGTTTAAAAGTCCTAGAACTATTTTAATTTCTACACAATAAAATTTTTAATAGACATTTCTACTTTTACTCTTGCCCCTTAGTGATGACTTCACATAGTAACTGCAATGATCAAGCCATCTCACTCTCTTCTCAAGACTTTCCAATCACTGCTCATATTCTCATATTCTTTAAAAGAAACTCCATACTCTTTACTGTAACCTAGAAACTCATTCTCAATCTGTTCATGATCACTGTCTGAACATATCTACCAGTTTCCTCCCTGTTCATTACATTATGACTACTCTGATTCACTGGCTGCTCCTCTAAAGGAATCAAACTTGTTTCCTCCAAGATGTTTGAGGTTTTCTTCATCTTCTCTACCCTTGAATGTTTTATCTTCTGATTGTTCTTTGTTTTCTTTTGCACTTCATTCATGTCTCTCTATAAATGTCACCTTATGAGACAGAATTTCACACTTTGAGTTTATTGCGTTTTTTTTTGGAAAGGGGAATTCCATCTCTCTTACCAGAAAATTAGTTTCATAAGGATGAAGACATTTCCTGTCTTCTTTGCCACTGTATTCACGGAACCTAGAACAATTTCAGGTACATGGAAGAAAGTACAAAACAAACAAAAACTATGTATATGTGTGCGTGTGTGTTTGCATGTGCATGAGACAGAAACAAATAAATAAATAAATAACATCAGCTTTGGCAAAACCTCTTAGCCAAGAAGAAAACATCTGTAAAATGTCAAATTTCATCCTTAAAATTGTAATATAGAGGCAATAGTTGGAGTGCTACCAGTGTATCTTACTTGAGGTTGAACATGTAGATGTTCCTTTTTTTCTACTAGCTAAAATTTGCTAGTGTTTAAATGCTTTGACCAGGACTGAAGTTTTAATGACAGCCTAGTCATTTACTTGGTATTCAGTATGTATCTACTTCAACTATTTATAAATGTAAGTTAGATTTATAGGTCAAAAATAATATTAAAATAAATGGAACATTTGGTGTGCACTGTTTCATTCACATACACATTCTGCTTCATCACTAACCTCTCCTTTAGCTTTGTAAATAGAAACACTTCTTGTGGGGATCAATTCTATAGCTCTTATTGAGGTCATTAAAGGCTTCTGTGGGAACACTGCTGGAGTAAAGGCTGCAAGGTCAAGTCCAAGATGACTTCTTCACTTGGAAAATGAGAAATGCTCTAAGATGTAAACACATAATGTAGACTTTAAAATATCCAGAGGTAGTTATTGTCACCCCATGAGAAGGAAAGAATATACACTTAAAAGCATTATGATCTTACTAAAAGCCCAACCATCATAGGTCCTCGGTCTTATTTGAACCCTAGTTTATTTTTCATGATTGCTTCAGAATCAGTTAAAAAGAAAGAAAGAAAGAAAACCCCAAAAGACTAACACAATTCAGGTAACACTTCCTTTGTTGTTTTTATTTTTGTTAACAATAAAACCTCAAGACATCATAGTCTTATTCATTGTGTAAACAATGCACTCTGCTCAAACCAAGAAGAAAAGGCACACATAAGAATGACTAAAATGTTTTATTAGTTTAAGTATATAACAATGTAACGGTGTATTGCAAGTAGAGTAAGTCAGCATCCTCTTAAATTTTTAACCTCTACCATAAAAATTGGGTTTATTTTTTAAATATACTGTATATGTACTTGTCATAAAAATCAGAATATAAACATCTTCCTCTGTGTGATATTATCTCACTTTTAATTCCAAGCAAGTTCCAAGAAAAACAGAAAATGATACTTAATTACTGTCCTAATGATGCCAAAAATCAAGTAATTGGTTTTGGCCAGCATTCTCCGGTATTCCAATAGTCAAAACTACCTAGTTATTTCCTGCCAAGCCAATATGCTTGGAGTATAATGAGCCTGACACAACGTTGAACCATTTAAAATCAGTTGATGAACAGGTTCCAAAATGACATTATTTTGTGGTCAACAAAATCTGTTGGAGAGAAATCAATAGGAAAATAGTCTTTGAGAGTTAAGCCCTACTTGCACCAGTATCTTTGTAAGAAAATTTTCTCTGCTTGTCACCACAGTCACCTAAACTAGATAAAGACTGAAAATTTTAAGTAAAAAGTCAGCTGACACATCTAGACTAGAGATTGAGAGTATTAATTAGGTAGAAATATTCTGTATCAGGGGCTTAAATGGTGGATATCTCCTTGATTCACTCTGAGAACTAAGGCCTAGAAAAGAAAGTGAAAAGAGCAGTGTGAACATTCTGGGAGCTCCAAGATCCGGTGTGGGGTCATGAGACTGGACTGTGCAACTGGAAGGGGGAAAATACATTGTTGGGGAGACGTGGCACAGTGAGTACTGCTTCTTCTGGCACAGCACCTGTGAGAATTATAGGCACAGATGACTTCTTTGTCAGCCAGGAGGCTGGGACTGTGTCTGCCAAACCTGTGAGCCTGGCATGGCCTGGCTACTTTGCTGATCTACAGTGCCTAAGTAAACAGCATATTCCACAGCAGAGAGACTGTGCTTGAGACAGCCACATTTAGAGTAACAGAGGATGCCAGTGCCCCTCCCTCCTCTCTTCTCTGAGTTGCACCATAGATTCTGCTGACTCACTATAACAGAGGAGGCTCAGACGGGATGCTATCTTGGTCAGCTGAGAGGCAAAATCAGCCTTGCCTGAGGGCTCACTTATACTGAGCAATAGTGCCTGTCTGAATAGTGCTTCTCCCAGCAGACAAGCTGTTTTTAATACAATCATACCTAGAAAAAGTAGTGATGGCTGGTGGCGGAGTGCCCCAACACCTCCGTTCTTTAAGCCACATCATGGTGTCTGCTGACTGTCAGTGCAGCACCATTTTTGTCAGGCAGGAGGCAAGGTCTACCACCCCTGTGGCCCTATCACTATCAGCTTCACCTGGTCAGCACCTCTCTCAGCAGAAAACTAGGTTGTGAACTAATAGAAGCTAGAGTGCTGCAGTGGTGACTGGCAGTTGACTGTGGGGGCACCATTTTGACCACCCTTCATTAAGCCATGTCATAGCATCTGCTGATGGCCCCCATAAGTAGGGTGCTGTCTTTGTCAACAAGGAGGTGGGGACTGCCACCCCTGAGGACTTGACTGCTTTGGGCTGCCTCTGGACAGTGTCCCTCTCAACAGAAAAAAAGCATTTTCTGAGCATGTCTAGAGAACACAGTGGTTCCTGGTGGCTGAGTGTGGTGGTAACTCTCCCTTATCACTTCTATGAGGTATACCATAGTCTCAACTAGTGTGATGCCAGAGAGTCAGCACAAGTAGCTCACAACATTTATCAGCTGGGGGGGAGACCTGCCACTCTTGAGGGCCCAGCTGGGGCCGGTCACCAAGTCAAGCAACACTTCTGGGCTTGACAGAGTTTATATTTCCAGAGAAGCTTTACATAAGTCAGCTGCACCTAGAGAACAAAATAGTGGCTGACAACCAATTCAAGCAGTCCCCTTACTCATTTCCTTCTTAGACCTATGCCACAGCTCCCATTGGTGTAACACAGGAGAAACTGAACACCTTCTGGATGGCACAAAGACAACAATCAATATCTAATTGTTTAAAGAAGCATACCACCATGGCTCTGGAAAACTCCTGAATTAAATATTCAAACAACTTTCCAGATGAGGAAGCCTTTATAAAATTATCAGAGGTAGAATATGTATGTACACAGCCCTTCTAAACATTAAGCAAAATGCAGCAGAAGAAAATTAAAAATTAAGTCGGGTGCATGAGCTACTGGAATATCAATGATTTGAAGTCCAGCAGATCAACAATAAAGTTACAGAATTAGACAGCCAAGCCACATGCCATCGAGTCAGATCTGACTCATGCAAAACCAAAGGAGCAGGATGGAGGAACTGTAATGCAGAATTAGTGAGCTTGAAGATAAGGCAACTTATGTCTGCATTTATGAGGAGAAATCAGAAAATAAACAAGAAAAATGAAGCAGCATTAAGGAACACGTAGGACTCTATCAAGACGAATAATCTATGAATAACTGTAGTTCCCCAGCAGGGAGGGATAGCAGAAAATGCAGACAGAATTGTTGAGGAGTTGCTGACAGAAAAAACATCCCTGACATCATGAAAGAAGAAAACACAGATATTGAAGATGCTTAGTGAACACTGCAAAAACTAGACCCCAAAAGAAAGACACCAAGACATATTATAATCAGCCTTAGTAAAATGAAACATAAAGAGAGGCTCTTAAAGACGGCAATGCTAAAAGCAAAACTAACATACAAAGGGAAGCCTAAAGCCTTTGTCTCACAGTGGGGCCTGTGGGCAGCAAAGCTACCAGCAATCTCACAGGAAGCTCTAAGCCTAGTGACTCACCAGGCCCAGTGGGCAGAGCAGGCTGTGGAATTACAAATGCAAAGATTTCAGCAGTAGAGCTGGCACCTTGAGAAGGCTCCAGGAGGAAAATTCTGATCCAGCACAGGAAGAAAGTGAAGTGATTAAATCATGGGCCCTCTAGTCGAACAGCCTGGGGTTATCTAGCCTTGTCTCCTCAAAACTTTCCTGCAGAGAAATAATCCATAACTGGACTCATTATAGTAATGAGTATATCAGTAAATCTTAGCTGTTATTATTTCTATGATCATATTTTTTAAATTAAGAAACATTGAACAAATTGATGAAAAAAATTCTTCATTTTCACATGATGTAGATTTTCATATAATAGCCTGGCCTTTGGAAACTAACCATGTTTGTAAGTGAAGACTTTTTGTATATATACACATATACATGCATATATAGCATACATATATGCACACACATATGTATGTGTTCATAGCATATATATGCTATATATGTATATATATTTAACACCACATATAGAAGGTCTGAAAATTAAGTCTGCAAACTTAATTGTTCTAAGTGCTGCATACCTCCTTGCTGAATATTACCATGGTCACCTTTGAAGTACTCCCCTTGGGAAGCTATGCACCAACTCCAGCACATAATCTACCCTTTAAAGCAGTTCTGGAACTCTTTCTGAAATAGCCATTGCACATGGTGGCACAGTGGCAATTTCATGAACTTAATTGTATAGTTGTCTGTAAGGGAGTTTTTAGCCAGTAAACAAATAACTGAATTGGAACACCCTTCCTAGCTACCTGATCTTGTACCCAAAGACTTTTTTCTTTACCCAAAGATACAGAAAATATTAAAAGGAAGATATTTTGATGACATCAAGGACGTCAAGGGTAATACAATGACAGCTCTGATGACCGTTCCAGAAAGAGTTCCAAAATTACTTTAAAGGGTGGACTAGGCACTGGTGTAGGTGCATAGCACCCCAAGGGGAGTACTTTGAAGGTGATTGTAGTGATAGTCAGCAATGAGTTACATAGCACTATTTCTAGGATGAATTTGCAAACTAAGTTGTCAGTCCTCAATATGAACTACCAGTCAGAAGTGCCTGTAAGGCATTTAACATATTGTTAAGTGCCTTGGAGTCACTTCTGACTCTTAGAGACTGTGTACCACAGGATGAAATATTTCCCAGTCCTGTGTCATGCTCACAATCATTGTTATGCTTGAACCTGTTGTTGCAGCCACTGGGTCAATCTATGTCATTGAAGGTCTTCCTCTTTTCCACTGACCCTCTACTTTACCAAGCATATATGTTTTACTTTATTTTGAGAGACAAAACTAGTCATAAGGATCAGTCTAACTGAATTAGCACAAATGTGAAGCCTAAATGTGTATTTCTTTTCAGTATGTCATAATGTGATTGTATTTTAATTGCAGGTTCTTTTTGGAAACTAGGCAGGTTAAAAAAATTACAGAGAAATATGTAGAGATTTTACAGTTTGGCAGCAATAACATCAACCAAAATGTTTTTATATGTAGGTTCAATTTCTTTTCATTGGCAGAAAAGAGCTCGGCTTTGGTGTCCAATCAAATTTCAATCTCTTTAGCCAGGGCTTGCTGGAGTATCATTTCTTGTCTAGAGCTTCAGTTATGCCACAATTAAAGGCAATGAAGGCTGAAAGATAAATAATTGAGTACAATGAATCAACGTACAAAAAAGAAACTATGCTGTTTTGAAAACTTCAGTACAAGACAATGAGAATGAAGAGCCAATATTGGGAACATTAAAATGAAGTGCAATAGATACACACAAGATGGGTCTATAAAAAATATCAGGAAAAAGGACCACACTATTTGTAGCTGGGTTTTGTGTGTTCTGTGTGTTGTAAATGTGAGGCAGTCTTCATTCACCTAAGAGCAAGTTGATGGGAAGTCAGCCAAGTGCCATCAAGTTGGATCTGACTCACGGCGACCCTAGGGAAGTAAGCAGAATAAAACTATACAGGGTCTGACAATTAAGTCCATGAACTTAATTGTTCTAAGTTTTGCATACCTGATTGCTGAATATCACCATGGTCACCTTTGAAGTACTCCCCTTGGGAAGCTAAGCACCAACTCTAACACCTAGTCCAGCCTTCAAAGCAATTTTGGAACCCTTTCCGGAATGACTATTGTGCACAGTGGTGGTACAGTGGCAAGTTCCCAAACTTAATTGTATAGTTGTCTGTGAGGGAATTCTTAGCCAGCAAACAATTAACTGAATTGGAACAGCCTCGCTTCTCACCTGATCTGGCCCCAAACAACTTTTTTTCTTCACAATTTTCTTTACAAGATGGGTCTATAAAAAATATCAGGAAGAAGGACCACACTATTTGTAGCTGGGTTTTGTGTGTTCTCTGTGCTGTAAATGTGAAGCAGTCTTCATCCACCTAAGAACAAGTTGATGGGAAGTCAGCCAAGTGCCATCAAGTCGGATCTGACTCATGTAAAGAAAGTATTGAAAGGAAGACATTTTGATAACATTCAAGACATCAAGGGTAATAAGATGACAGCTCTGATGGCCAGAAAAAGAGTTCCAAAATTGCTTTGAAGGCTGGACTAGGTACTGGCACCGGTGCACAGCTTACCAAAGGGAATACTTTAAAGGTGACTATAATGATATGCAGCGACATGTATGTAGCACTTTTTCTGGGATGAGTTCATGAACTTAATTTCAGTCCTCACTTACATGGAAGAGACAGAGCAAAATAAGAGGCCACATCTTGGACATAACTTGAACCACTTTTGATTTTTAACTCTGTGTGTAATCATGAGTCTATTGTTTCCCCCTGGTTCTCTTAAGGTTAAGGGCTAATCTGTACTCTCTTTACTCATTGCTGTCAAGTCAGATCTGACTCAAAGCAGCCCTACAGGTCAGGGTAGAACTGCCCATAGTTTCCAAGGAGCACCTGGTGGATTTAAACTGCTGACCTTTCGGTTAGCAGGTGTAGCACTTAACCACTACTCTCTTTAAGACTATGAAAAAACAAATGATAATAGCTAAAAACCGTAAAAGAAAACAAAGGCATCTGCCTTGTGACTGGGAATTTATACAATGGCCAGATCACCTCTGGGCCCAAAATACTAATTAAGATATCAGCATATCTGGGACGTGACCATTTTGACTACCTAAAGAAGAATTAATCTTCTACAAATTCCTAGAACTCATGATACCTTATTCTCTTTTTCTATAAAATCTCTAGCTAAAGTCTATTTCAGGGAGACAGACTTTAGGAGAATCTATCCCCTCTGTCTCTTTGTATATGAGTACATAATAAAACACCTTGCTTCTCACCTCACCCTGTCTCAAAGACTGGCTGCTTGAGGCTGCCAGGTGGTACAAACTCTGCTTAGGTTTGCCATAACATAAATAACTCAAAAAGCAGCAAACAATTGTGGAGCTTGTTTTAAAACACAATTCACAAATACAGTGTAGTCAATATAGAATTTGTTCATCCTGAAACTTGCCCTTTTATTTGTTCAAATTATATTTACTGAATTCCTAGTACAAAGAAATTCTTTACACTGGATTAAATTAAACATAGGTCAAACCTTACCCAAATCAAGCACACTGCTATCAAGTCAATTTCAACTAAAAGTGACGTTATGGATAGAGTAGAATTGTGCCAAAGAGTTTCCAAAGATCTCCTAGAAAATTTGGACTGCTGATGTTTTTGTTTGCAGCCCCATCCCTTAGCTATTAAGACATCAGAGTTTCCAGATCTAACTTCAGGGAGGTTTTAATTTACTACAGGAAGTTAGATAAGTCAAACATACCTAGATTTAATAGGTAAATGTGATTGTCATGAACTGAATTGTATCCCCCCCAAAATATGTGGAGCTATTTGGCAAGGCCGTAGTTCTTGGTATTGTGTGAAGTTGCTGTAAGTTGTAAATCCTGCTCCTATGATCTTAATGAGGGGGGATAGGCTGTGATTGTGTTAGTGAGGCAGGACTCAATCTATAAGGCTGTATTATCTATGTTATCCTTTGGGGCAATCTTTCTATATAAAGGAAAAGGATACAAGCAGAGAGTTGGAGACATCATACCATCGGGAAACAAGCAATTCCAGGAGCAGAGCATGTCGTTTGGACCCAGGTTCTGTGAACCTCAAAGGCTCCCAGTTCAGGGCAATTGACAACAAAGACCTTCGTCCAGAGCCAACAAAGAAAGCCCTCCCCTGGAACTGACACCCTGAATTTGGACATTTAGCCTACTTTTCTAGGAAGAAATAAATTTCTCTTCGTTAAAGACATCAACTTGTGGTATTTCTGTCATAGCAACACTAGATGATTAAGACAACAATAAATGCCACAGGAGATACATGGAAAAGTTACGGAAGTTCACAGAAGAATGAGGATAGTACCAGAAAAGGCTTCACAGATGTTATCATAGTTGACCTAGACATCAAAGAAAAAATATAAGAATTCCTAGATACAAATGAAGAGAAATCATTAATGCTAAACTTACAAATTCTGTATATTGTTTTATTTTGAATGCTATCAGTGTGAGGAAGAGTTGGCACTGGTGGTAGTGGCAGTTGTAAACAACAACTGTATGTCATTTTATAACTTCGCTGCTACAATGTGCATTAAGATATGTAGTTAGTATTTTGGGAATAATAGTCATCATGTGTAATCCTTGACTATTTTGATTATGTTTTATATAATCAGAGTTTAACAAATTATAGGAAATGTTCCCGTCGAATCAAGAAATACAAGTTGTCTTTAGTAAAACGTAAAGGGACAGACAATAAAAAGATCAGTGGATCCCTGGGTTCAGGAGAAACCTAAGAGGGAGGATAGGGTCAAGAGCATTTTAAGGGCAGTAAAACTACTCAGCATGAGACACTAATGGTGGATATGTGACAATGTATTTTATCAAACAGCACTTGGCCTGGCTTGGCATATACCTGTGCAAACACAAAGCATGAGTCCTAATGTAAACTATAGGGTTTAGCTAATAATGAGAAGCCCTGGTGGTGCAGTGGTTAAGTGCTCAGCTACTAACCAATGATCAACAGTTGGAACACATCAGCCACTCCACAGAAGAAAGATGTGGCAGTCTTCTTCCATGAAGATTGTAGCCTTGGAAACCGTATAGGGCAATTCTACCCAGTTGTGAGTTAGAATTGACACAATTGTAATAGCTATTTTTAGTTAATAATAATGTGTCAGTAACTGGATCATCAGTTGTAACAAATGTAATACAGTGATGCAAATACTTTCTTTCTTCCTGAGCAGTAGTCAGCACTACCTTCTTTACACTGTGTGCTGTGATTCTCCACCAGATTCGCCATGGTAGTGGTTAGAAAGGATTTAATCCTCTGTCATGGGACAGACAATTTGCACCATTTAGGAGAAGAACTCAGTAACTAGAGGTTAGGCTAAAGGGCCTGCTGGCCAGCATCTCCCTTCCAGCTCATCCTGTAAACACAGGATGAATGACATGCTCATTTATTTCTTTTGAAATACTTATTAGTCACAGAAGTGGGATTTTCCCAGGAGCAAATAGATGACCAATTCTTTCTGTGGTTTAATAGAACTCCTTGGCCTCAGGGATCACTCTAACTGGGGATTCCACTTGAACAGGTACGTGACACTGCCAAGGAAGAAAGCAAAGGTGAACTCTGCCTTTACCTGCCCAGGTCTCTGTAGGTGACCTCTCAATCAAGGAGTGAAACTCTTTGACTTAGTGGCGTTGCCCAAATGAGATCGTGACCAACCGAAATCCTCAGAGGAAAGAAGATATTGGGAGAGGTGTTTAAACTCTGCCTGACATGCTTAGTAACTCAGGCAGTGTCTCAGCTTGGGAAATTATGGACATGTCAGATCCTTGCAGAGGGACTGAGCTTTTCTGCTTGTTTTCATTAAAATGAAAATGAAAGCTGAACCTTTTGGTTCAGCTTTTGGACAGATGTCCTACTATGTCACATATATTATGAATTTGTTACATGAAGTAACTTACATTAATTAAAAAATGACCACGTGAAAGATGCTAAGCTACTCTCAGACAAATGTTCTATGTTACAGCTTTTCTTTCTAACTATCCTGTGATATAGCACCCACTTTCTCAGTTTTTATTGCTCCCTTATATCTGATTTGTATAGTATGGAGACTGTAAGTTGCATGAAGGTAGGGATTTTTTCTGGCTTGTCATTGCCCAATGACTCTCTAGTATAATGCTTGATTTGATAGTTAGTGCTTAAAAACGCTCTATATTTAACTAAATTACTGAGTCGTAGGTTCATTTATTTAGGTATTGCAACGTTATTAAATGTTTTCCTTAAGTGAATGTCCTTCTAGAAGGTTGCAGGCTGTCATGGATCGAATTGTGTCCACCCTAAAATATGTGTAGACATGTCGTTGGGCTATGATTCCTAGTATCTTGTGACTGTCCTCCATTTGGTGGTTTTCCTATGCTGTATGTTAAAGGATAAGTGTGGGACTGTAAATCCCTTTGTAAGATCACCTCTCTGCTTCCCTGTAAAGGGAGTTTCCCTGGAGTATGGCTTGCCCCACCCTTAATCCTTTCAGACTGCAAGAGATAAAAGGACAGAGAAACAGGCAGAGAAGTGGGAACCTCATACCATCAAGAAAGCGGCACCAGGAGAAGAGCACATCCTTCAGACCTGAGGTTCCTGCACCAAGATGCTCCCTGGACAAAGACAAATGCAATACTGGACTTCCCTTTTGAGCTGACAAGGGGAAAGCCTTCCCCTGGAGTGGATACCCTGAATATGGACTTGTAGCCTACCGGACTGTGTAAGAATAAACTTTCCTTTGTTAAAGCCATCCACTCTGTGGTATTTCGGTTAGAGCAACCCTAGCTGACTACAACACAGGCCAAACAACAAATCTTCTCTCTCCAAATTCTCTATGCTGAGAGTAATGATCCAAGTGGGAAATTTAAGGATCTTTTTCAATCATAGGAATGTGAAAATTTGAATTCACATATTTGGCAAGTATCTATTAGCTTCCTACACATATGCAAAATGGATAACACTAAAATGCATAAATCTCATTGCCTCAAGCTGACAGAATAGTTCTTAAAACGAAGTATGGATACAAGAACAAATTATTTACAGAACAGTTGATCTACTCATTCTTCTAAGCTCTTTATGTACTTTACCTAATTTTATCCTTAACAAAAAGGAGGTATACACTGTTGTACTGGTGAGAAAACTGAGTACAGAAAATATAAATAGTTGTCCAGTGTTATTCAACCAATTATGACAGTCAGATGGACTGCAGATCCCCAACTCCGCTTAACTGCTGTGATAGTAATTTTTCTTGATGTTGTACACTGACTGAGCTGAAAACATCTACTGGGTTAATGTAAACAAACAAACAAAATCAAAGGGCTAAGTATTTCATTGCTGAAAGTTTCTTTGAGAGTCCAGAAATGTCCACAGACCTTTTGGGAACAAAGTCAAATTAAGGTGCATACCAATGTTCTTTGCAGCATTATTCACAAAAGTCAACCAGTGAATGACCATCAACAGATGAAGAAAGAAATAAAATGAACTACATAGGAGTTATACAACATTATTCAGCCATAAACAGAAATTAAGACCTAATACATGAGTGAAAGCATAAGTGAAATAAATTAGTCATAAAAGGACACATATATGAGTCCACTTATATAAAATCTAGAATAAGCAAGTATAGTGCTGCTTTAACAGAAATACCACAAGTAGATGGCTTTAGAAAAATAAATTTCATCTTGTCACAGTCCAGTAGGCTAAAAGTCTAAATTCAGGGTGTCAGCTCCTCGGAAAGGCTTTCTCTAGTGACTATGGAGGAAGGTTCTTGTCATCAATCTTCCCCTGGACTGAAAGCTTCTGAAGCACAGCACCCTGGTTCTTTCTAAAGGATATGCTCAGCTTCAGGTACAGCTTTGTTTCTTAATGGTATAAAGTCCCCTCTCTTCTGTTTGTTTCAACTCTCTGCTTGTTTCCCTCTCCTGTGTTTCCCAAAAGATTGCCTCAAGGTGCAACACAATCTTACACATTGAGTCCTGCCCCCACCAACACAGCTGCTGCACATCCTCCTCATTAACATCCTGGAAGCAGGGTTTACAATATAGAAGAATATCACACAATACCATGAATCATGGCCTAGCAAAAAGGCTACACACATTTCTGGGAGAACACAATTCAATCATGACAATTAGTGATTACCAGCAGCAGGCAAGAGGAGAGAAGAAAGAAATACTCATTGCTTGAGGGACACTGAACTTGCATTAAATGTGTTGGAAAAGTTTTAAACAGTAATAGACTGCCTGAGATTGATTGAATATGCAATCAGGATGCATTGGTAGTTACTGATGATTGGAATGTAAAAGTTGGAAACAAAGAATGTAAAAGTTGGACATCAACAGAAGAGAAAATAAATAAATGGGAACTACAAAGAATCAAACACTTTTGCTCATCCAAAGATTTTATAAAAGAGTTAAAAGACAACCTACAGAATGGGAAAAAATATTTGGCAACTATGTGTTGGACGAACATCTAATCTCTATAATCTACAAGGTACTGAAAAGTATGAACAAGATAAAGGTTAATAACCCAGTTGAGCTACAGGCAAAGGAGATTGGCAGATACTTCACAAGAAAGGACATCCAGGCAGCCAAAAGACACATGAGGAAATGCACATGATCATTAGCTATAAGACACATCCAAATAAAAACTACAATGAGATACCACACCACCCCAACAAGATTGGCCATAATCCAAAAATCACAAAACAATGAATGCTAGAGAGGTTGTGGAAAGATGGGAACTCTTCTGCACTGCTGGTGGCATTGCAAAATGGTACAACCTGGCATTTCCTTTAAAAAGCTGGAAATAGATATACTATTTGACCCAGTAATCCGACCGCTTGGAATTTATCCTACAGAAACACAGACTGATGCATGAACAGACATATACACATGAATGTTTATTGCAGCACAATCTACAATAGCAAAAAGATGGAATCAATCTAGATGCCTGTCAACAGGTGAATGGATAAACAAACTATGATACATATACTCAATGGAATGATAAAAAACAGTGATGATTTTAGGAATCATAATTTCATAACCTGGCTTCAACTGGAAAACATTATGCTTAGTGAAATCAGTCAATGGCAAAAGCACAAATATTGTATGACACTCCTGCTATAAGGAATTAAAAATAGACTTATGTACAGAAGAAGAGACTCTGAGAGCTACAAGAGCAGGAAAGAGGGACAACGGTTGATCACAGGTTAGTTGACAGAAATTTGGTTAGGTGAAAGCAGTGACAGTGCACAGTAAAAAGTAGATCAGCTTAACAAGACTTTGCCATAAAACGAAAGCTGTTCTAACCTCAACCCAATATTGCAAAGACAGAGTAGTGGGGGTGGAGTCTGGGGACCATGCTGTCAGGGGAATTGAGGTCAAGTGGCATAACTGTTGTATTGCTAAGGGAGTTTTCTTCACCCCATATTGGTGAGTGGTTTCTGGGGTCTTAAAAGCTAGCAAGCTGCCATCTAAAGTACACAAAATGTTTCCAACTCACCCAGAACAGTTGATCACCAAGAACACCAAAGACATGAGGGAAAAAGAGCCCAGGAGAAAGAAGGGCTCCTGTCAATGGGAGACTATATCAATATGTCACCAGAAGAAGGAGATAGTGCCTGGCCAACACCAAAGACAGCCATGATGGGGCATGTAATGTTGAGTCCTTTTGGCATCATGAGAAAAAGAAGGGTGTAGCTCAAGAACTGTAATAAAATACCACAATTGATAGTCTAATAGCCTGGGGGATCCCTTGGGAGCACAACCCCTAGATGCACTGCTGCCCCTGTCTAGAAAACCCTACTGAGGTCAACTCTTATGACCAAAATGAACTAGACTCAAAGACACAATGTGATCATATGGTGGGTGTACTTTATGGTTCTATGAATTTATAGGAGACTGTCCTACTGGTCTCTTTGTAGATAGGAGAGAAGAGGGTTGAGAGGAGGGGGCGGAAGTTTGTTAAGAGGATACGGCAAAATGAAAAGGGGGAACGTATTGTCACAGGGCAAGTAGAGCAGATGAGCTATAGATAGGTGAGCATGCAAAATTGATATGGATTGTAGACTTTCACTTAATCGCAATACAAAAAAAAGAATGCAAAAGTTGGAAAATATGGCCTGGGGTAATAGAAACAATTCCAGAGATTGTGTGATAGAATTTGGTAAGACCAATAACTTCTTCATTGCAAAGATCTTTTTTCACCAATGTAAATGGCAACTACACACATGGGCCTTGTTAGGAGGAATACACAGGAGTCAAAGTGAACTCATCAGTGGAAAGAGACAATAGGAAAGTTCCGTAGTATCAGGCAGGACAAGGGGCTGACTGCAGAATAAACCATGAATTGCTTATACGTAAGTTTAAGTTAAAACAGAAGAAAATTAGAACAAATCCACGAGACCCAAAATACGAACTTAAGTATAGTCCACCTGAATTTAGAGTCTGTCTCAACAATAGATTTGATGTGTTGAACACAAGTGACCAAAGGCCAGATGTGTTGTGAAATGACATCAAGAACATCACCCATGAAGAAAGTTAACAGTCCATTTAAAAGAACAGGAAGACAAGACTCACCAAAATGTATGTTGGGAGAGACTCTGAAACTTGCTCATGAAAGTCAAGTAACTAGAGTAAAAGGAGGATATAATGAAGTGAAAAAAACTGATCAGAAAATTTCAAACGGAAGCTTGAGAAAACAAAGTAAAGTATTATAATGACATGCTCAAAGAGGTGGAGATATAAAAACAAAAACAAAAGGGAAGAACATACTCTATACTACTCAACCTAAAAGAACTGAAGAAATAATTCAAGCATCAAATTGCAACAGTGAAGAATTCTATCAATAAAATACTGAATGACACAGGAAGCACCAACATGAGATGCCAAGAATTCACAGTCATTATACCAAAATTTATTGATCAATGTTCAGCCATTACAAGAGGTAGCATATGATCAGGAACCCACAGTACTGGGGGAAGAAATCCAAGCAGCAGTGAAGGTGTTGATGAAAAAGAAGTCTCCAGGAACTGATGGAATATGAAGTGAAATATTTCAACAAATGGATGTGGAGCTGGAAGCACACTCACTCCTCTATGCCAAGAAATTTTGAAGACAGCTACCTGGCCAATGGACTTTAAGTGCTCTGTATTTGAATTCGCTCCAGAGAAAAGTGATCCAACAGAATGAGGAAATTACTGAACAGTATCAATAATATTGCACACAGGTAAAATTTTGCCTGAAGATCATTCGAAATGATTGCAGCAGTACATTGACAGGAACTTCCAGAAATTTAGGCAGGTTTTAAGAGAGAATGTGGAACTAAGGATGTCATTGCTGATGTGAGATGGATCCTTGTTCAAAGTAGAGAATACTACAAAGATGTTCACCTGCTTTTCTTTGACTATACAAAGGCATTTGACTGTGTGTCATAACAAATTATGCATAACATTGCCTAGAATGGGAATTCCGGAACACTTAATTGGGTTCATGAGGATCATGTGTTTAGATAAAGAGGCAGCTATTCAAACAGAACAAGAGGACACCTCAAGTTTTAAAGTCAGGAAAGTTGTGTGCTGAGCAAATAATCTGCAAAGCAGGAGTATATGAAGAAGAGTGGGGCATCACGATTGAAGAAATACTCATTAACAACTTATGTTAAGCAGATGACACAACATTATTCACAGAAAGTAAAGAGGACTTGGAGGTGGAGTCAAGGTGATGGACTAAACACATGTTTCTCTAAATCCCTCTGGAAACCAAGACCTGATATGATAGTTAAACGGAGACTTCTGGACACCTAGTGAGCCCTGGGATGCAGCATAGGGCTGTTAATTTGGACTACATACCACTGAACACAAAACATCCTATTCTTCACTGACCCCACTCTTGGAGAGCACAAGCTCATGCAGACCAAAGGTAACTCACCATTTGGATTTTTTTTTCCCTGTCTTGGCTGGTGAGCAGAACTGGGACTTAACTAGCTGCTGGTCTCGGACGCATTTCTGGTGGGACCAGCAAGCGTAATTGCCAGGTTCTGAGAGCCTGGCTTTGGACTCTATGCACCTCGGCTCCTCTGGCCTATCAAGAAACAGACAAGCCCAGGCAGAGGGCCTGGCTGGACTTAGTTTTTAGGCTGGGATGTGGCTCCTGCTGGGGGGAGAGTGCTTTTCTAGCAGGGAGGTGGTGTTTTGCACAGTGTCGCCTGGGGCCAGGGTCCAGCAGCAGAGCCTGTGGACTCTTGGAGTACTCTCAGTACTCTTGGCCAGCTAGTGAGCTTACTTGGGACGCCATCTTGTTTTGCTGGGAGTTGGGGTCATCAATATGGAAGCCTCAGCTGGACATAATTCCTGGGCTGAGAGGCAGTTCCTACCCAGGAGATTTCTACACAATATTGCCTACAGCTGGGTCCCGACAGCACAGGCCAGCAGGCCAGTAGCCTTTCTGTATTTTGAGCTAGTTTATAACATCGAGTGTTCAATATAGAGGTGCTTACTTTGCCAACTGGGAAGAGGGCTGTAAAACCTGAAAACCTGACTGACTTTGGAAGGTGCCAAGTACTTTTTACTTCTCGTCTTAAGACAGCCTAGAGAAACAACTGTGGTACATCCTCACAGTGTCTCTCCCAGCCTCTATTCACTCACATGATGCCCCCAAAACAGCAGATGTTGGAGAGGACAGTAACCCAGAAGTCACCAATGGCATGGAAAGTCCTTGAAAGAAACTACCTCAGAAGTCCACAGACAAAGAAGCTTTTCTGAAACTATCAGAAGGTAAATAGAAGAGGATTATATACAGAACCCTACTAGACTTTATACAAAATGCAGCAGAGCAAAACAAAAAATTAAGAAAGCTGTTTGATCTGATGGAACATCAGTACTCTGAAACCCAGCAGATCAAGAACAAAATCAAAGATACAGAAACTTCAATTCAAAGCCAAGAAAACTGAATGGAACAAATGGAAAATAGGCTTTCAGATTTGGAAGACAGAGCCACTGACTCCAGCATCTATGAGGAGAAACCAGAAAAAAAGAAACAAGAAAAATAAAGAAGCATTAAGAAGCATGTGGGACTCTATTAAGAAGAACAATCTACGATTAACTGGAGTTCCTGAACAGGGCAAGACACCTGAGAACACAGAGAGTATTGTGGCTGAGCTGCTGACAGAAAACTTCCCAGAAATTATGAAAGAAGAGAATATAGATATCCAAGATATGTATCGAACACCACTCAATGTAGAACTCAATAGAAAGACTCCAAGACATATTATAATCAAGCTCAACAAAGTGAAACATAAGCAGAAACTGTTAAAGGCAGCAAGACTCAAAGCAAAGCTAACATTCAGAGGGAAACCCTGGAGGCTTTCAAAGGATTTCTCAGCAGAAACCATGTT
Organism: Heterohyrax brucei; assembly: GCA_028571685.1. Lineage (NCBI taxonomy): Eukaryota > Metazoa > Chordata > Mammalia > Hyracoidea > Procaviidae > Heterohyrax > Heterohyrax brucei. Next base: position 68,013,617 of record CM053153.1, read on the forward strand.
GGCATGGAGACGGTGGCATGACACATTCAAAGCCTTGAAGGAGAAGAACTTCCAACCAAGAATTATATATCCTACAAAACTGTCTTTTAAATATGAAAATGAAATTAAGACATTTGCAGATGAACAGAAACTCAGAGACTTTGTAAAATTCAAACCAAAGGTGCAAGAAACACTGAAAGAATCTCTTGGTTTGGAAGAACAAGTCGGCTAACTTTGTATTTTAGAAGGACACATTATCCATAATCCTACTCAGTTAGGGAAGGCTCCAAACACAATCAAAACTATAATAGTGAAAGTGATCATATCATGTAAACTATGATATCATCATAGTAACAAGAGGGATGTGCTACAGTTGTTATAGTCCTTCCAGATGGAGAAGAAGTTGACAAGACTGGTAGCAATCAAAATTGAGTTTATATATAGTTTATTAAGTGGGATCATGGGGCAGCTGTAAAGCATAATTAAGAAGCAACACACCATATCAAGAAATGTAGTACAGGAGTCTCAACAACCACAAAACCAACGCTGAAAAAGGTGAAGATAACTCGCAAAGAAGAAGGTCGCAGAACAGGTCAATAAGAACAACAGAGAAAACATCAACAGAAAAATAAACATATCACAATGGCAACACTGAACACATACTATCAATAATTACATTGAATGTGAATGGACTGAATGCTCAAGTGACATCTTGGATCAAAAGACACGGCTTATCTATATGTTACCTACAAGAAATTCACCTTAGACCTAGAAATACAAACAAACTGATAATCAAAGGATGGAAGAACATATGTCAAGCTAACAAGGAACAAAGAAAAGCAGGTGTGGCAATTCTAATCTCTGATAAAATCGATTTCAATGTAAAATCCACCATCATGGACAAGGATGAACACTATTTATTACTGAAAGGTTCAATACACAAGCAGGACTTAACAATATTAAATATTTATGCACCTAATACTAGAGCACCTAAATCCATCAAAGAAAGACTGACTACACTCAAAAAGGAGATAGATCACTCCACAATAATAGTAGGAGACTTCAACACTCCACTCTCAATATTGGACAGATCATCTAGAAAAAAGCTCAATAAAAACACAGAAGACCTTATTGCCACAATTTACCATTTAGAATCTCATCCAGAAGCAGGTTGTCATATTTTTCTCCAATGGAATGGCTGGTGGATTTGAACTGTCGACATTTTAATTGGCAGCTGAGTGACTTAACCACCTTACTACTCTTGCTCCTTGTGTAATATTTAGAACATGTTAAAAGACAGAAATGTTTATGGAGAAATGTTCATAATTAGTTCATCTTCCCTCAGTTTTTAACTAAAATTTTGATCTCTGTGTTATGTGAACTGCATAATAATATCTGGAGATTAGTGCTTTATGAAGATGATACAACTTGTTGATGATGATTAAATCTATACTCGGATTACAGCTATATGTGCATGTATATCACACTTTGTCCAATCACATAAAACTGGCTCCATATGCAACTCCTAGTGCTTTTGTTTTATTCTGATTGAGTGAAAGTATACAATCCAAGTTAAATTTGCATGCCCACCTATCTGCACCTCCTTCTGCTCATCTTCTCCAATGATAGCTCACTTTTATGTTCCACTCTACACACATCATATGCCCTTAACAATCTCTCCTGTCCTTTCCACTCCACCTTATCCTATCCCTTCTAATAAGATGCCAATAGGACAGTACCCTGTAGATGTATAGTACCATTAAGTGGACACCATATGATCCCTTCTTGTTCCTGAGTCCAGTCCATTCCTGTCTAAAGAGTTAACTTCAAGTAATGACTTATGATCAGGGGCAGCAGCAGATCAAGTGGCCATTTTCCCAGGACTATCATTTGTGGTAGTTTAGTGGAGTTATTGAGGTGCACTGCTCTTTTGCTTGTGGTGCCAGTGGGACACAACATTGTGTGCCCCATTACGGCTGTCATTGGTGGCGGCCAGGCACCATCTGGTTCTTCTGGTCACATGCTGATACAATCACCCATGCATGTGGGTCCTTCTGTCTTCTGAGCTCCTTTTCCCCCAAGTCTTTGTTGTCCTTGGTGATCATCAGCTACAGCTGAGTTGGGACCATTTAGTGAACTCAGATGGCAGCTTGCTAGCTTTTAGGACCCCAGATGCCACTCACCAATATGTAGTGCAGAGGAGTCTCTTAGCAATAAGTTAGTTACGCCAATTGGTCTCGATGTCCCCTGAGAGTGTGGTCCCTGGACTCTCACCCCTGCTACTCTATCCTTGCAATATTGGGTTAAGGTTAGAAGATTTTTCAGTTTATGTTGAAGTCCAGTTAAGTTTATCTTCTTTCTTTATCTCATTGCATTCTCACAACAAAATTTCTATCAATTATCTAATCTAAAACAAACCCTCTCTCTCCCTACCTCCCCTCCCTTGTAGCCATCAAAGAGTCTTTTCTTTTACCCATGAGCCTGTTTTTAAGTCACGGGTTTCATACAATTTTTGTCCTTGTGTCACTGACTGATTTTGCTCAACATAATCTCTTTCAATTGAAACCAAGTTATGAGATGCTTCCTAAAAACACCGTTGTTCTTTATCACTGCGTAGTGTTCCATTGAGTATATGTACCATAGTTTCTTTATCCATTTATCTGTTGCTGGGTATTTGGGTGGATTCTATCTTTTGTCAGTTGTGGACTGTGCTGTAATAAACACTCATGTGCATGTTTCTGTTTGTGTGACTGCCGTTGCTTCTGTAGGGTTATATTCCAAGCACTGGCATTACTGGATCAAATGATACATCTATTTCCACCTTTTTAAAGAACTGCCAGATCATTTTGCAAAGAGGTTGTACCATTTTGCAATCTCACCAGCAGTGTAGGAGAGTTCCCATTTCTCCACAACCTCTCCAGCATATGTTGTTTTGTGTTTTTCAGATCATGACCAACCTTGGTGGGGTGAGGTGGTATCTCATAGTAGTTTTGATTTGGATTTCTTTAATAGCTAATGATAGTGAGCATTTCCTCATGCGTCTTTTGGCTGCCTGGATGTCCTCTTCAGTGAAGTGTCTGTCCATCTCCTTAGCCCATCACTTAACTGGGTTATTTACCTTTTTCTTGTTGATATTTTGCTGTACATTGTAGATTATGGAGATCAGATGTTGGTCTGGAATATAGTTGCCAAATATTTTTTCCCGTTCTGTGGGTGGTCTTTTAATTCTTTTGATAGTCTTCAGATAAGCAAAAGTGTTTGATTCTTTGCAGTTACCATTTATCTATTTTCTGCTGATCGAGCTTTGTTTGTCAGGTTTGGAAGTACGTCTAAGTTGTGTATTAAAACTTCCATTGTTGACTCTATTTCTTCTTGCATGATCTTTATCTTTCCACATTTGTTATTTTGGTCTTTTATCCAATTCGTGTTGGTTTTTGTGTAGGGTATTAGATATGGGTCTTGTTTCAATTCTTTGCAGATGGATATCCAATTTTGCCTACACCATTTTTTAAGAGACTGTATTTACCCCTGTTTAAAATCTTGGGGCCTTTGTCAAATATCAGCTGTTTATAGGAAGATGGTGGTATCTCTGGGATCTCAAATCTATTCCGCTGGTCTATATGTCTCTTTTTATACCAGTACCAGGCTACTGTGGCTGTGTAATAGGTTCTAAAGTTGGGTAGTGAGAAGCTTCCCACAGTGTTCTTCTACTTTAGTGGTGTTTTGCTTATCTGGGTTTTCTTCCCTTTCCAAACAAAGTTGGTAACTTATTTCTCCATCTCATTAAAAAATGTCACTGGAATTTGTATTGGGATTGCATTGTATAAGTAGATCACTTTGGGTAAAATAGTCATAAGTCTTCCTATCCATTAGCAAGATAGTTTTTCCATTTATGTAAGTCTGTCTTAGTTTCTAGCAGAAAGGTCTTGTAGGTCTCTTTATTAGATTTATTTCTAGGTATTGTATCTTCTTGGGAATTATAGTAAATGGTATTAACTTGGTGAGTTCTTCATCTATGATCTCTTTATTGATATAAAGGAATCCTACTGACTACTTATGTTTATTTTATATCCTGTTACTTTGCTGAACTCTTCTATTAGTTTGAGTAATTTATTTATGGATTCCTTAGGATTCTCTGTGTATACAATCATATCATCTGCAAATAGAGAGATTTTTACTTCTTGTTTGCCAGTGCACATGACCTTTATTTCTTTGTCTTGTCTGACTGCACTGATGAGAACTTATAGTACAATGTTGAATAAAAGAGGTGTTCTCAAGGGGAATTGTTTCAGTCTCTCTCCATTCAGGATGCTGTGGACAGTTGGCTTTGTGTAGGTGGTCCTTGTTACATTGAGGAATTTCCCTTCTATTCCTGTTTTCCTGAGAGTTTTTAGCGTGAATGGGTGTTGGACTTTGTCAAGTGCTTTTTCTGCATCAACTGACAAAAATCAATTCATTCTTGTCTTTGGTGTTTTTTTATGTGGTTGTTCACAGTAACTGTTTTTCTGATGTTGAACCAGCTTTGCATCCCTGGTAGGAATCCAACTTCATCATGATGAATTATTTTTTTTGATATGTTAAATTCTGTTGGCAAGGATTTTGTTGAAGATTTTTGCACCTGGGTTCATGAGTGATATTAGTTTGTAATTTTCCTTTTTTGTGGAATCTTTCCCTGGCTTTGGTATCAGGGTTATGCTGGCTTCCTAAAATGAATTTGGGTGTATTACATTCCTTTCTAAGCTGTGAAATAGTCTCAGTAGTATTGGGGTTAACTCTTCTCTAAAAGCTTGGTATAATTCTATAGTGAAGTCATCTGGGCCATGGCTTTTTTTAGTTGATAGGTTTCTGATGACTTTTTCAATCTTTTCTTTTGTGATGAGTTTATTCAGTTGTCCTACTTCTCCTTGTCATAATTTTGGTACATGATATGAATCTAGGAATTTGTCCATTTCTTCCAGGTTGTCAAATCTGTTAGAGTACTGTCTTTCGTTGTATTCTGTTATATTTTTGAGTACTGCCGGATCCATTGTGACTTCTCCCATCTCATTTCTTTCTTTTTTTTTTTTTCTTGGCTTTAACAAAGAGAAATTTTATTTTGTCACAGTCCAGTAGGCTAAAAGTCCAAATTTAGGGTATCAGCTCCAGGAGAAGGCTTTCTCTGTTGACTCAGGACGAGATCCATCTAGTCAGTCTTTCCCTGGACTGCGAGCTTCTGATGTGCAGGGCCCCTGAGTCCTTTCCAAAGGACCTCTCTGCTCCCAGCACTGCTGCTTGGTGGTATGAGGTCCGGAACTCTCTTCTTATACCCTTTCCTATCTATCGCAAGAGCTTGCCTGAAGGCACAATGTATTCTCACACATGAGTCGTGACCCACCAACCCAACTGCTGCCCATCCTCCCTCATTAACATCATAGAGGCAGAGTCTACAACATGGAGGAACTACTGGTGACCATGGCCCAGCCAAATTGCTACACATACTTTTGTGGGGACAAAATTCAATCCATGACAGATGGAGAGACAGATGGATGGACAACAAACAGATGCATGAATGTGTGAATGTTCAACCCATCGCTTGCAACCCCCTGGGTCTCACAGAAAGCTTGGGGCTGGAGCCTGGCCCAATATTCCCAGCATCAAGTGTGCAGTCACCCTGCACCCTCAGATTGTGCAAACTCTAAGCCAAATGGCAGAGAACTTGAAACAAGCTCATAAAGTCACACAGAGTCTAAGCAAATGAAGGATAATTTGTTCTGTCTTCATTTTAGAACATAAACTGAAGCTTGTGGGGACTATCTGGACCCCCAATGTCTTGATTCTTGTGTTATTCTTGAAATAACACTTTTCTTTTTTCCTGTATCCTAAATCTAGATCATTCTACCAACTTTGTGGTGACCATCCTCCTGCCCTCCAAGTGGTCCAAAGACTACTGGATTGCCAAGGGATCAGCCTCCCTCTGTCAGCTGAATGAGTGACAAGGTGCCGCCTCAGTGCAGACACAGAAGCAGGCCAGAAAGCACTCTGGTGGGGACAAGTCTGCATGACTCATAAATGAGCAAAACAAGTGCTACTTCTGACTCAACTTAAAGGGCAGTACAAGTGGCTTTTACTTCCCACAGAAACTTCAGTAAAGTATTTCTTTTCTTGCTTGTAGTCCAGGCTCTGATGTGAAAGCAGTAGGACTAGCACCCACAGCAGCCACCCCCTGTGCTAGTCAGCGCCTGCTGGGGCCCTGGAAAGGGCCAGGATTCAGCACCTCTTTACCCAGCAGGCTCCTTTCTCTTCACACAAACATAAAAGGCCCTGTACATGCTTCAGTCACATGGCCTGGCTACTTCCATTTCTAGACCAAAAAGCCTGGGATCCGAGCCCAGGAGGTGGGAGGCTGATGCTCTGACAGCAACAACTGGCAGCATAAAGTTTGAAAATGACTTTCGGGCATGGTACCTCTGACAAAACCTCCCCTACTACTCCGTCATCCTCAGCATGGTGGTGGGATGTGGCCACATATTATACACCAATAAACTCGTCGGAGCCTGGTATTCACCAGATCCTGAAATGGGATGAGAACAAGCTGCCATGGCCTGCTGACTCCTCCAGAACCAGGAGCTTGCGGGAGGAAGAGCAGTAGACAAAAGGGCCAGGATCCAAGGCCAGCAGAAGAATGGACCCAGAGTTGCAGCTCAGTGGAACCCAGGAGTGAAGAAGCAGCGATATTCCTCAGAGGATGCGGGCAAGAGTTGGTTGCCTGACAGACACACATTATAGCAGGAAAAGCCTGTCCTCCAGGCTGACTCACAGGTTGGGGATCTGCTGGAGCCATTGCCTGCTCAGTAGTCCCCTCCCATCTCATTTCTTAATTGGGCTGTTTTTATTTTCTGCTGTTTTTCTTTTGTAAGTTTAGCCAGTGGTTTATCAATTTAGTTGATCTTTTCAAAAAAACAGCTTTTGGATTTGTCAGTTTTTTTCAGTTGTTCTTCTGTTCTCTAATTCATTTAGTTTTGTTCTAATCTTTATTATCTGTTTTCTTCTGGTGCTGGAGGGGTTCCTCTGTTGTTCTCTTCCTGCTTGTTCAGCTGTAGGGTTAATTCTTTGGTTTGAGTCCTTTCTTCCTTCCAGATGTGTGCATTCATAGAGATAAACTGACCCTTGAGCACTGGTTTGGCTGTATCCCATAAGTTCTGACAGGATGTGTTTTCATTCTTATTTGAATCCATAAATTTCTTTATTTCATTCTTAATTTCTTCTATAACCCATGGCTTTTTGAGCAAATTTTGATCAGTTTCCATGAGTTTCAATTTCTATCAATTTTTTTTCTGCTACTGATTTCAACTTTTATGGCTTTATAGTCTGAGAAGATGCTTTGTAATAATTCAGTGGTTTGGGTATTGTTGAGACTTGCTTTATGTCCTAACACATGGTCTATTCTGGAAAACATTGCATGTCCGTTGGACAAGGTGAAGTTATCTGTTGATGGGTAAAAAGTTCTGTATATGTTGATGACATCTAATTGGTTAATCGTCTCAACATCTTCTGTATCTTTACTGAGCTTTTTTCTAGATCATCTGTCCATTACTGAAAGTGGAGTGTTGAAGTCTCCCACTATTACTGTGGAGTGATCTACCTCATTTTTCAATGTTGTCAGTGCTTGTGTAATGTATTTAGATGTCCTCGTATTGGATGCATAAATATTTAATATTGCTAAGTCCTGCTTGTGTATTGAAACTTTCGGCAATAAATAGTGGCCATCTTTGTCCACAATGGTGGATTTTACATTAAAATCTATTTTATCTGAAATTAGTATTGCCACACCTGCTTTTCTTTGTATATTGTTAGCTTGGTATAAATTACTCCATCCTTTAATTTTCATTTTGTTCATATCTTAAGTCCAAAGTGTGTTTCTTGTCAGCAACATATAGATGGGTCATGTCTTTTGACCCAAAATTTCACTCATTGCGTCTTTAGTGGAGTGTTCAGTCCGTTCACATTCAGTGTAATTATTGATAAGTATGTTTTTAGCACTGTCATTTTGATGTATTTATTTTTGTGTTGGTGTTTTCTGTGTTGCTTTTAGTATTCTGTTGTGGGTCTCCCTTCTTCATGTGTTGACACTTCATCTTTTTCAGTGTTGGTTTTTTATTGTTGAGACTTCTGCATTACATTACTTATTTTGATGTTTTGCACTGTTATGCTTTGCAACTAGCCCTTTTATCTCCCTTGAGTATTCTGAATTTAAGTCCAAATTTAAGTTATACATACCTCATTAACGTTGTCACTGTCTGAAAGGACTACAACTACTATAGAGTATACCTTTTTTGAAGTGATGGTATTTTAGTTTTCATGATACAGTCACTGGTTCCCTTCTTTTATTGTTATAGTTATGAATGAATTTTGTGCCTTCCCTAACTGAGTAGGTTTCTGTATTTTGTGTTCTGCATTGCATCCTTAAATATAGACTTCACGGTTTTGTTTTTCTAAACAATAAACTTCTTTCAACATTTCTTGAAGTTTTGGTTTGGTTTCCACAAAATCTCTAAACATCTGTTTATCTACAAATGTCTTAATTTTATCTTCATATTTGAAAGACAGTCTTGCAGGATATACAATTCTTGGTTGGAAGTTTTTCTCCTTCAAGGCTTTGAATGTCATCACACTGCCTCTGTGCCATCATTGTTTCTGCTGAGAAGTCACACAAAATCCTATAGGGCTACCCTCTGAATGTTAGCTTTGCTTTGAGCCTCATTGCCTTTAAGAGTTTCTACTTATGTTTCATTTTATTAAGCTTGATTATAATATGTTTTGGTGTCTTTCTTTTGGGATCAATTTGTTGTGGAGTTTGATACATGTCTTGGATATCTATGTACTCTTCTTTCATAATTTCAGGGAAGTTTTCTGTCAGCAACTAAGCAACAATACTCTCTGTGTCTTCAGCTATCCCTCCTTGTTCAGGAACTTCAGTTAGTCATAGATTATTCCTCTTGATAGAATCGTACATATTTCTTAATACCTCTTCATTTTCCTTATTTCTTTTCACTGGTTTCTTTTCATAAATGCTGGTGTCAATAGCTCTATCTTCAAGTTCACTTAGTCTAATTTCCAATTCATCAATTCTGCTCTTTTGGCTTTGAATTGTATTGTCTAATTCTGTAATTTTGTTATTGATCTATCAGATTTCAGATTGTTGATGTTCCATCCGTTTGAATAGCTTGCATAATTCTACATTTTGTTCTACTGCATTTTGTTTAATCTCTAGGAGGGCTATCTATATTATTCTTTTGTACTCAGCCTCCAATAGTTTCAGAAACTCTTCTTCATCTGTGGCATTTTTTGGTTGTTTATTTTCAGAGTTTTCTGGAACCATGGTCAGATGTTTCTTTAAATGCCTGGCAATGGTTTGTTGCTTATGGAACATCTAGAGGCTGTTCAGTTTCTCTGGTGTTGACTTAACAGGAGCTGAGACATAGTTCTGAAAAGGGAGTTGGTCACCAGGTACCTCATTGTACTCTAGTGACTGGCCCCAGTGGACTCTCTGGAGTGGCAGTTTCCACCTCCACCTCCTAGACACCACCCTACTTATCGTGTCACTGGGGGCAGTAAATGCTGATGTGGGTCAGTAAAGTCTGGAAGAGATGTGGTCAGCCTGCACAGCAGTTATTTCTCTAGGCAGTCTTATTTTAAAAGCTAAAAGCTACCTGAATGCTTCCAGAATCAGGCAGGCCATCAGGTGTGGCAGGACCCTCCTTCTAGCTGATATTGGAGGCAGCACTTTGGATGTCCCCAGATGCTATGATTTGTTACAAATTATGGAGAAGCTGCTGCACTGTTGCAGTTGCCTGCTGCGGTCTACCTACAAGTCCACACTGTACTAAAAGCAGCCCTTCAGCTGGAAAAGCACTTTCCAGACTGATACCACCTCCCAGCCTGGAAATTAACCCCTGATGAAGCCTCTGGTAGGGTAACTCCACCTCCCAGCTGAACAGGATAGTGTCCTGGTCAAGTTATCCCCTGCACCGAGAAAAAGCCGAATCTATGCTGGAGCTCCCAAAATGCCAGGTGGAGGGGCTGTGGTGCCCTGAGTCCATCATCTGACTGTCAAAATATGGTTATTCCACACACTGTCTCTCCACTGTAGCAATTGCTGTTAACTTCAGAACTGCAATTCAGTGTTGCTTCTGGCTCATGTGCATCCCCCACCTACCAACCAACAAAAGAACAAAACTTTAAAAACACCAAATATCTTTGGTCTGTGTGAGCTGGCCTCTCAGTGAGAGTAGAATTCAGTGGTAAATAGGAAGTTTCCCGCTGATTGGCATATAGTCCAAACTGACAGCTGTATGCTATGTCTTAGGGCTCACTGGGTGTCCAGAAAGCTCCATTCAGTTATGAATTGAGGCCTTAGTTTTCAGATGGAATTAAGGAGACATGTCTATTCTGCTACATTAACTCCAACCCCTTCCTAGTGCTTTTTTTTTTTTTTAATTGTTTTTTAATTACTGCCTAGTCTGTGAATACGCTGCCCAGAAATGCTCACTAGACCATTTTCCTACTGAAAGTTGCTTACAGGACATGTATATATTGTAAGACCAATGCACACATTCACATTCATACAATCTTACTGAAGAGGTTGTTTTCTTATATCAAGGTCCAGTTCTTGAACATTCATAGTCCTTATTTATATACTCAAAAAAAAGCTTATTCTAAGTTCAAAATTCATCAGTTTTGTTTCTGACTTTTACTTTCAATGTCAGTAGAACTGTACAAAAGTTGGCTGACATATCTATCTCACCGTGTAAGACTATTACTGTTATGGATTGAATTGTGCTTTCTCACCAAAATGTGTGTAGTAAATTTGACTAGGCCATGATTTCAGATATCATGTAATGTTCCTTTATGTTGTAAACTCTTCCTCTATGATGTTAATATGGGTTTGTGTGAGGCAATTGTATTGGCGGGTCAGGACTCAATGTATGGGATTGTATTGTGCCTTGGGGAAACGTCTTGGGATGTAAAGGGAAGGCAGACAAGCAAAAGTTGAGGACCTAGTACCACCAAAAAACAACGCCAAGAGCAGAGTATGTCCTTTCAAGAGGACCTGGAGTCTCTGTGCATCATAAACTCCTAGTCCAGGGGAGGACTGATGACAAAGACCTTTCTCCAAAGCCAACAGAGAAAGTTTCTCACTGGTGATGACACCCTGAATTTAGACTTTTAGCCTACTGAGCTGTGACAAAATAAAATGTTTCTTTTTAAAACTATCCACTTGCAGTATTTCTGTTAAAGCAGCACCGGATAACTAAGACAATCACCGAGTGGTCTTTTCCATTATAATCTCTCAGGGACTTTCTATGTTAGTGGGGGCAGGGACACTGCTAACTTTTCATGCAGAGCAATTTGTTATCATGAGGGAATATCCAGGGAATTATGGATGGTGAAAAGCTCTTGATTCTGAATTCTCGATACCAATAGCATGGTTAAGTCATTACATGAACTGAAAACATCTATAAACTTTTCCAAATGCACCTACGGGGGAAGTATTTTCTGAGAAGCCTCGCTTTGTGAATGTTTCTGTGTGATGAGCATACATCAGACTTTGGGTCTATAGAGATAATACTGTGTTTATTTCTTTAGGAAGAAACAGTAAACTTTTGATTGGTGTCAAATTAAAAACAGATTCCCATATGTGCCAGAAATATAGATTCTATGAAATCTGGGATAACTTTTTTTTTTTAATTTTTTACCCATATCGTATTACCTCCCCTGGAATTTTACCTAGATTATTGGCATAAGAAACAAGCTTTGGAGTTAGGACACTGTTTTAGTTATTTAGTGCTGCTTTAACAGAAATACCACAAGTGGATGACTTTAAAAAGGGAAACTTTATTTTGTCACAGTCTAGTAGGGTAAAAGTCCAAATTCAGTATCAGTTTCCAGGGTAAGGCTTTCTCCACTCGCTCTGGAGGAAGGTCTTTGTTGTCAGTCTTCACTTAGACTGGAAGCTTTTGAGGCAAAGGGATGCTGGTCCTTTCCAAAGGAAGCGTGCTGTTCCCAGCACTGCTTCTTAGTAGTAAGAGATCTCCCCACTCTCAGTTGGCTTCTTTCCTTTACATCTCAAGAGACTTCCTCAAGGAACAAAACAATCTTACAGAGTCCTGCCTCACCAACACAACTGAGCTCATCCTCTCTCATTAATGTCATAGAGGTAGGGTTCACAACATGGGGAACATCATACAATACCAGGGATCATGGCCCAGCCTAAGTGCCACACAGGTTTTTGGGAACACAATTCAATCCATGACAAACACTTGCTTTCTATCATATGAAGTGCCTGTGAATTTAGTCAGCTCTGAGGATTCAAAGCTTAGAAATGTGTACTGATGATATCTTTGTACCCTTGTTTGTTTAAGTTATAGCTGCTATCAGTCCTACTACTAAATTTTTTATGTTAAATGACCCAGTAATTTCCATTTCTTTCTTGTGTAACTATGTAATCTATGTAATAATTATATATAATACACTTTATTAACCATACATACTTTAAACTGGGTATTAGGAAGTATTTAAAAAATGCATTGATGCCTAATAAAAAGATGGAATATTTAAGAAATCCATAGACACTTCTAGAAAATAATTTAATTTTTAACTAGCCATGTAGTCATTTTGCTTGTGTTTGTGTGCTAGTGTATTTCAGTTTAATAATTCTATCATGCACCATTTTTATATCTAGCCAAGCCAAGTGCCATCGAGTCGACTTGTTATTATTAATTTTATATAACCTGACTTTTCACTCTTAGCAGATAGAATACCTATGTTTCTAAAGGCAAAAGTGCAATTATTATTTATCTGTTTAGTAATATAATAGATGTTCAATATTCCAGACATTGTGAGAGGTGTTGTAAGTAGTGCAATGTAGAAGACAATTATGATTCTTACTTTCAAACAACCTTCCTTTCAGTGGTAAGTAAGGAACATTAAGTATTGAGTAACTGCAGTATGTAATTTCCTTAAGAATTAGAATTTCTTCTTTTTGTTAACTGTTGTGCCTAGTACAGAAAAATCACTCCATAAGTATTTGTTGAATGATTAAATACAAGAATGAATAAATGGAATACATGGCATTGTGGAACCATATAATGGAAAGATTTATCTTAGTATAGGGGTCAAGGAGGTCTCTCTGTTCAAGTAAAAGCAGAGCTGCCGTGATTAACTTTATAGAAAAATTCTGAGGATAGTAACCAGAGGTAAGCATAGACTAGTCACAGAAGAAAGCAGTCAATACTCATCCCAGATGACCTCAGGAAACATAGCAAGGGTTGACAGGACACTTGATCAAGTGGATAAAAGGGATTTAGTGGAAATGGAATGAGCAGCTTCCAAGCCTTTGGAGAAGATTATGATTATAGAGACTTAAGTGTCTATCGTTTACAATAATGCTTGATTAGAGGCTTGTCTCCAGGTTTCAACTGAAGGAACAGTGATAAATAATGGAGACTTTTACCCCAATATGCTTTGAAATACCTTACTAATTGCTGCCTTAACTGTATTCTCTCCTCCTTTAATCTATCCTACTTATGCTTGTAAAAATACCCTCAACTAGGCTGACCAGCAAAGGAACATTGTGGGAGAAATTATTGGAAGCATAATAAATGATAATACCCCCCCCCAAGTCCCTACAATTTTTTTATTTTGCAAGAAAGTATGGCAATCCATATTAATTGTGTCTAGATTCCCGTGATCATTCCTAAACAAGAGAACGGCATTGGGAAGGCTGAACATCGCTGCACATTCTTCCTCACTTCCAGGAATGCAATGGGTAGGAGACATTAATTGTTGGACCCATGATTTTGGGAAAGGGTTGGCCACATATTTTTGGTATAATTCTGTATTTGATGTATAAAGAATATTAGTTTTGTACAGTCTTAGAGGAAAAACATCTGCTTTCCTTATTCTAAAGATTACTTGATCATTCAAATTACTGTTACATTGACTACAATAGTTCCTGAACATTGTGCAAATTCTGATTTTAGAAACATTTCTGAAGGACAAGAAAGAGTAGCCAACTGGAATTTTCTAAGAATTGTCTACTGAGGAAAACTCTTTCTTGACACTGCCGAAGAGTTAAATGTCGATTTCCTAGCATTAAATAAGATGGTTGAGGGGGGCAAAATAAGCATAGATTCTTTTGAAAGCAGGGAAAACTTGCTAGGGCTTCAGGTTTCAAATCTTCTATCACTTCTGTAAATTGGCAGTTTCAGTTATGTTTTGTTTGGAGTTCTCATGTTTGCTCAGTCTTCATTAAAATGTGGATAAATACTGGTAGAGTCACGATCAATATGCACCCTATCAAAGTTTTTCTTGCAGGGAGACTTTGGATCAACTCACCTTTAATGACTAAATGCAGTCTTCTTCTTAATTTTCTCTTGAATCAGCATTTAAACAGCAATCTATAAAATCTTAAATACTGACTAGAGTAATGTTATCTACATTTACCCTTTGTTAACAGATATTACTTTTGCTTATTTCAGGAATCCTGCCAGAAATTACCTACCGTATGCTCAATTATCTACCTCCCCACAGCAACACATTATTTTAATATGAACTTTTCACTGTAGTCAGCAACTATTGTGTATTTTCTTTAAATTGACTTGTCATATCTGATTATAAAATAGAAAAGGAAATGGCTGGAGCTCTTAGGGTTAGGCAGAGTCATTTTACTGTGGTTTGGCTTCTATTTGCAGCATATTTTCTATCCAGCAAACCTTAACAGGAATACGGGAAAATAAAATAAGCTATGAAATAAACAAAAGAGTTAAAAAGAGAAATATGCAATGTGTATCAATTGGGCTTCGTCATTTTTAAAAAATTAAACACAGATCCTCCTTAGTGCTAACCTACTGTGCTATGCAAGAAATGTAAATATCTCCTTAACACAAAGATTGCTATCTAGGTTAAATCAGTTTCAGGTTTCTTGCCTGATAACAAATCTCATTTACATTCTGAATACCAAATGGGGTTGAGACAAAAATGGTTGCAAGCTAATTTTTTTCTTCTTTATTATAAATTCAATCTGAATATAGAGTGACAATCCTTAAATGTCCTCATTGATTGTGGTTTATTATTCAATTATCTAAATGCTGAGCTCAAGAGTAAGTGGGAATTCCTCATTACAATCTCACTATGAAATCGAGAAACGTAGAATAAATATGGCAAAATATTTCTCTCAGTATCTTTTGAACCTTCTGAGATTATGAAGTTGGTTGTCAAAATATCGTGCTCAATAATTAAAAAAAGTATTTGAAATACAGAGCCAAGTCTAGTCCTGAAAAAAGTGATAAATTATAGTCTATTATCTGCTTTTGCACAATGCAAGTGATAGCTGACTTTAAAGGAAGGTGAAAGAATGCTAATGAATTATTAATCAGCATGGTCCTTGCTCCCTTTCGATAACGCTAACTTTGAACACAATACACAGTCAAAAGCATGACTTGACCAGTATGTGAATGATTGATCAAGACATTTGAATTTTCTTTATTTTCATGTTAGAAAAATTGTTACTTATAGGCTCCCTCAACAGCTAGGCTAAAAACCAGTATTTCAGGAGGACAGGCTGATGACAGTAATAGTTATGCAAACATTCTTCAGTGTTTGCCATGCCTTTTTTTTGAAAACGTAAATAGTATTCTGTTGATACATTGAAAAAAAATACAGATATATAAGTCTTGTGTGTGTGTGTGCATGTGTGTGTGTGTTTGAACTATACTTTTGTTTTATTCTAACCGTTGATTATCTGGAAAGCTCCAAAGTCCCCTTCAGGGGATCTTAGATCAACTCTGTCTAGAACAGATTTCAACAGTAAGTGAAGTGGTGCTGCTGTATCTAATTTAAAGGGCATGTAGTTTTTAGTAAAGTAGATAATGTTAAATGAGAGAACACTCAGGCCATATGTTTATTTCCGTCATATATTACTGAATATCAGACTATCCCCAAACTCAGTGGTTTAAAACAAACATCATCTTATGGCTGATAGTCCTAGGAAGCCACGTGCTTAAACACAGCTCACCTGTGCGGATCTTCGGTAACATGTGGCATCACTTGAGACGCACATAAGATCCAGTTATAACAGTTTTAGATCTGGCAGACCCAGGAAAATTTGAACTTCCCCTCCTCTGTACTTTCGGAAAAGCTGTTCAAAGTCTCTAAACTTTACTTTCTAGCACTCACCTGTTTGTTTGCAGTATTTGGATAGATTGCATGTTGCTATGAGAAGTTACACTACCGTTCCTGCAAATGTCAGTGGGGTCGCTGTTTTAGTCACCTAGTGCTGCCATTACAGAAATACCAAAGTGGGTGGTTTTAAAAAGAGAAATTTATTTTGTTACATTCCAGTAGGCTAAAAGTCTAAAATCAGGGCATCAGCTCCAGGGAAGTCTTTGTCAGTTGGTTTTGGAGGCAGGTCCTTTTTGTCCATCTTCCCCTGGACTGATGGCACTTGGCTTTTGCTGTGGCCCCTGGACTGGGAGCTTCTGAGAAACAGGGACCTCAGGTCCTTTCCAAAGGACATGCTCTGCTTTCTACACTGCTTTCTTGCTGTTATGAAGTCCCCGACTCTCCACTTGGCTCCGTTTCCTTTGTATCTCAAGACACTGCCCAAGGTACAATAGACGCTTACCACTGAGTTCTGCCTCACCAACACACCTGCTGCCTGTCCTTCCTTGTTAACATCACGGAGGCAGGGTTTATGACGTAAAAGAGCATCATACAATACCAGGAATCAGGCCCAGTTAAACAGATTTTGGGGGGGGGCGGGAGGGAGGACACAATTCAATCCATGACAGTCACCAATGGTGTAGAGGTTTCAGTGAATCACGCAGGCTAAGGTAGATTAGGAAGAAAGGTGTGGTGGTTTATTTCTGAAAATTAACCAGTGAAAACCATATTGATCATGATATAATTTATGCCGTAATATGGCTGAAGATGGGCCCAAGTTGGAAGGCTCCACATAGTATCCACCATAATGGACTGAAATATACCAATGATCATAAGGATGGTATGTGATCAGGTGATGCTTTATTCTGTAGTGCAAAAGGTCTTCATGAATCAGAGCCAAGTCAACAGCAGCTAACAACAACAAATTTCACCTTAGTGGTCAAAGAAATAATAAAAATAATAATATCTTCTCTTTGGGAAAAAGGTTTCCTGACTCCGTTTGGGCAGATTGCCTACTACCAGTTGGGCCAAAGATATCACTAGTTATAGATACCAAGTGAAAAGACAAATTTCCACACACTTTTTTGCATATTCCAGTCTCATACCTAGACATACCCAGGGTCCAACTGGGGGTGGGGTATGCAGTGGTGTAATAAAGTAGCAAATACATGGCTTTAAATAAGCCTTTCTCCGCAGTGGTTTCTTGAAAATGGGTGCTTACATGGACACAGGAATTTTCTAAAACACGGTCATGGTCATTTCTCAAGGCATGCACACCTAAATTTGCAACTTCCAAAGTTCAGATTTGGGTAGAATACAAAGCTGTATTTAGGGCTCCATAAGATTTTCAGCGGCTTTTGTCTTTCAGAAGTAAAAACCCAGGCATTTCTTCTGAGACACTTCTGGGCAAACTCAAACCACCAACCTTTTGGTTAATAGTCTAGCACTTACTATATAGAGTCACCACAATTGACTGAACAACAACTGCTTTGGTTTGGAGTTTCTGGGTGGTGCAAATAGTTAACATACTTACTGCCAACCAAAGGTTGGTAGATCAGGCTACCCAAAGGCTCCTCAGAAGCCAGTTTTGGTGTTGTATTATAGAAAAATCAGCCACCGAAAACATAAAGAGTGAAATTCTACTCTGACACACATCGGAAGGTGGTGAGCTGGGATTGACTAAACGGCAACTGTTTTTGCTTTTTTAGGACTTGAGCCTAGGCTAAATGAATCAACTGGACTTTCACCCAAGTTCTGCTTACATTATTTAGAAGGTGTGTAGCTCTTAATTCATTAATTCTTCCTTAATCTGCTATTTATGTGTTTTTAATTTCACATTGCTCTAAGAACCTCATTAGAAAGAGAGATGATTCAAGCATTCCTAGACTTCAGGTCAATATTCCCTAATGATAATCTCCCCCAAATTCCATAAGCCCTAATATCTTGTTGTCAGTGCTATGAGCATTAAAATGTACTCAATAAACTTTACTTGCTTTTCTCTTTCACAAACCAACTTTCAAAAATTCTGTACACAGAAAATAAAATTTATGAACCTTTACTCATATAAATGAGATACAATTTAGGAACATATTTACAAATTTGTGTATAACTCATGAAGTCCACAAGTTTAGTTGGTATCTAAGCTAATAATAGAGATGCAGCTAATTTTAAGTTATATAGTCAGAAATTAACATTGGTACAGTGTTACAGAGTAATTTTTTGATTTCCAGTAAAATTTTTGTTGATTTATTCACACATTTTCAGTGAGCTCCATTATATGGCACACTGTGGCCTCACTGGTATGAAGTAAAACGATACAAACTTTAAATTCAATGGGCTTATAGCCTAGTAAACGGGTAGGGATTAGGGAGGATGGTGAGCTATGACACAGACATGTCAATACTCCAAATGTGATGATTCCTATTATGGTGGTAAATTGGGGCGCTATGGAAGCCCAGAGAAGAAATGCCAAACTTCAATCAGAGTATCAAGGAAGGTTTCTAGAAGAAGTAGGCTTCTGGTCTTCTCACTTTAACTTTTAACCCTTGGGTATGTCAACAGACACAACCTAGACTTACTTATTCTTTATCTGGAAATGCAAAAGACATTCTTAAATGTGTCATTCATTTCTCATGTTGAAAACCCTTACCTGAAGAACCCTACTATCCCAAGCTGCCTGAATGATAAAATCAAAGATTCTCGTTATGCACAAATCATTTTATGACCTGATCTTGACTCATCTCTCGCTTTTACTTAATTTACTCCACCTGTCCTGTCATACTTTTCCAGTATCAAACTGCTTATCTATTTCTCGAAACATTTTATATTCTGCTTGTTCTTATCCTTATTTGCACTGTTTGCTTGGTAAGTGGAGACGTATTTCTCAAAATTCTGCTTATGTATCTTCTCTTCCATACTATTTTCTCTTACTGATCCTCAATGCCGAGCCCCAGTGGTTCAGCGGTTAAGAACTAGGCAGCTAACCCAAAGGCCAGCAGTTTGAATCTACCAGACACTCCTTGGGAACCCTATGGACCAGGTGTACTGTGTCCTAGTACTGTTGCTATGGGTCAAAATTGACTGAATGTGATTGGTGTTTTTGGCTACTGGTATCACAAAGATAAGGTCACTCCTTGTTCATTTTATCTAGTAACTTATCTTTCATTATTTATGGGGTAACTGTGTTTGTTTACAAGTCCTTCTACTGTATACACCTTGAACTATTCCAGGACAAGGACCGTGCTGTTTACCTTTTCCCTGCTGAAATTTGTGACACAAGAAATTATTCTTAAAGAATAAGAATAAATTCATCTCAAATTAAAAGTCAGAATTGAAAGTGCACAATTAGAAAAAAGAAAAAAAAAAAATAAACAAAAAAACGAGTCCTATCCTGTGAGAGGGGGTGGAAGAGAGTCAACAGAAGATACCATCTATATTCTGATTTTGCAGTGGGGAAGGCGTTGCTTTAATTCCCCAAATTCAGAGTTGTCGTTACAACCAACTTGAAATTGTGATGTTACATAGGACTGTTAGGTCTCATCCTAGCTGTCACAGTGACCTGATTATCAGAATAATTATTTGTACAATTGGGTATAAACATGGGATTATTTATCATCTCAGTTAATAAGATCAGTCCCATATCCTATTCTTTGGTAAAAACCTTCATAAAATTGACCATCTCAATCTTGTTATTATTGTTGTTCTGTTGTTTATTGCTATTTATGCTCTGAATAGTGTTTAGTGTAAGTTAAGTAACCAAGTTATCTTGTGGCTTACCATGGTCAGTATTATTTCCTTCTATTGTCTTTACATATATTATTTCTTAGTAATTGATTAAATACAGAGAGGTAGAAGCTCAAGTCCATAAAACATGATATTGAAATCTAAATTCCAATTGTGCTAATTTAGTAGACTGTCTAAATTATGTGATAAAAGTTTTTGCAGAACTTTATCCAGTTCCTGCAATTTTTCAAATTGACATCTCAGACCTTCTGGTGAAAGGGAGAAATGAGGATTTGGAGAGTATTCACTGACATTTTAAGACTCTTTAGGAATATGAAATTACAAATATGAAACCTTAAGCGGGTAATTTCAGTGTTCAATCCAAAATAGAATGATGGATTTTTTATATGCAAATTCTGTCATCTAAGCTCACTAGAAATCCACACTTTTGTATTCCAGGGAAACTTCTCAGAAATGTAATTTACAGGAAATGACAGATTCCTTTGAGGGAAACATTTCTTATAGAGACCTCTTCCCTGAAGTCGAAATGAGTGAAACATGAAGCTCGGAGAGCTTGAGATAGTTGTCAGAAAATATCAGTTTTTAGTTTGGTTGTGTTAAAATTTTTTTTAAAAAAATAAAAATTAACATGAAGCAAACTCCATCATTTTGTAAAAAACAAACAAACAAAAAAGAAATGCATGTAGGTGTTACAGGGCTATTCCCTGTAAGAGGAGATTTGATAGAATGCCCAGTCGGTTCCATTTGTATAAATGGTCTGGAATGGTTTATGGTCTCACATCAGTTCAGTCATTTAAATGCAGGAGTCTAGTTCTCATAGTCGAGCTTATATGAATCCAGAATCAGGCAACTAATCATTTGTATTGCCCTGAGCTGCAATAGTGGGAACAGTCGCATAAAACCAGATGAAATAGCTTCACTTACAATTACAAAAGCAAGGCTTTCACGGAACAAAAAGCAGTTTTGCTGTAGCAATTCCAGTTTCTAGTTGCCATCTTCTTTATTTGAAAAATATGTAAAAACATTGAAAATGGTACTTCTCCATTCTGGTACACTATTTTTGAGTCATTTTGTATAGAAGCTTGTAGAAGGAAGAGAATGTATAGTATCTCCATTATAATTTCATTCCATTTTAATTTCCATATATGTCTAAGTTGGGGCCAAACTGTTTACTTTGGATCAGAAAATAATTATCCAAAATAATTGTCCACAATATTACTGTATGATCTAATATCACCACTGTTGTGTCCTTTTTTACTGAGCCAAGCCAAGTACGATGTCAAAACAGATACTATTATGTTATACCACATAACCATAAAACTTCTGAAAATACTGTGGATAAAATGATGTATGGTTATATTACCTTTTGTATATTTGAAAAGATGCAGACGATACTTAGTAAGAGACAAAGTTTGTCACAGGATACAAAGTATACAAGTATATGCTATATCAATAGTAAAAGTAGAAGAGAATTATAATAATTGGTTATTTTTTCTCACATTGACATAATTTTGATAAGGTATATTTTTGGATTACAGACCATTCATTGATGACATTCATTAAAAACTGTGAACAAAGGACACAGAGCCTATCGTTTTACAGAATGCCTTCAGAGATGGTAGGAAAAAAGCATATATATGTGCACAAATACATATATATAATAACTTTTTTCTTCTTGAGCTTGGCAAGATGATTCTTAAAATGTAGCTTTAAAGTAAGGGTTTTAGAACATTAACTCTGTAGTCAGATTTTGACATCTGTTAAATGATTTTATAGAACAGTTTTTAAAGCTGGCTTCAGAGATCATTATGTAACTATCTACAAGAACCAATAATGTCGGCATGCCATAACAAGTCACTGTGGTTCGATTTCAAATACTGCTGTGTATTTAATAGCTTCTTGTATTCACTGTGTTTTTGGCCCTACAGTATGATTGTATTGGGGGGCACAAATTAGCAGATTACTATTGATAGTTCTTGTGTTTGATTAAAAAAATATGTATCTTGCTCTACATTTTCAAGTTGAATTTTTCTTTTTCCCTGGAAAGCTATCACATGCTGAGAAAAAAAAAATATTAGAAAACGTTTTCATTGCAGGGCTCGGTACTCAAGATATTTAGCTTATCACGTCCCCCACCCCTGTTGCCAGGAGTTTTCAATGTCATGCTATAGTTTCAAACAAAAGAATTTCTGATTAAAGAGTTTCAAACTGAATATGAAGAACGACTATTTAAATTAAGTAAGAATAAATACTTTTGGCATGTCCTCATTTATTTAGATCTTACACTTTGTTCTTTATGAACAAGGAGCAAGGATTATTTTTCTTGTCATTAAAAATGCATTCCATTGTGATCTGAAGGGATGTATTTCACCCCCAAATGAAGTCTCAGATATAAAACTAATTACATTCTTTTTATGGATCTAGTATCCTAGCTTTATAGAAGGTGTTCATCAAACTTTGGTTATGATTTGTGTTCACCAGACCCCAGGCTCACACACACAGAAAGTGGTTGATAAGTCACATTATGCAATGGGAATGTGAAATTCAATTTTATCCATGTAAAAAGCCCTTGAGCAATATTTGCTGGGTGAGAAAAATACAGGCAGCATGTTTTAAACTGCTCGGGTGTTGCATCTGAATATCATAGTACGCTCTAATCTGCTATACAAATTACAAATCCAGCCATAAGAACACACTTAAAATCGCAAAAGTTAACCTCTAAGGGAAGAGTAAGGCCAAACGCTTCTTAGATTTTCATTTCACTACATTAGTAAAAGTGTCCCAGGGGAATGCAAAAGCCCTAGTTCACTTTGCATTTCCAATTGTCATACATAAAAACACAAAATAGGATATGGACGATTAGATCCATGGTGCATGTGGATTACAAATAAGTATGAAAGCCTTAATTCCTCCAGCTTCTGTTCACTTAGAAAATATCTTCTATATTGCACTCATAGGTTATTTTACTTCCTCTTAACCATGCAAAAGCTATAGTGTTTCAAAGCTGCAGATTAGTGATGGTGGCAGCTTATTTCTTTTGGTTATCTACAGCACCATCTTAGTGTCTTGAGGCATAAAAGAATATTATCTGTGTGACAGTTATGGCTAGAGTCATCTATACTGTGCATGGTATCAGCACTCCAAGTGCTCTGAATAGAAATCCTTCAGTTTAGGGCATTCTCTCTAGTTTCACTAAAACTTAAACTCACAAAGTGCTGCATGTTACAACTGAGGTTATACAAAATTTTCATCCAGTCTCTCACACGGAAAAGCACGGAAATTTTTTTTTTTTTTTTTTTCCGATAAGGGCTTGTTTCAGGTAGATGTGCTTATCTTTGTCAAGGCGTTGACCATATAGCAAAGGCCACCTATAAATCCGCTTTGTTTCTTGACTTAATTTTCATCACACATAATGTGCCACTTTGATTGCGTGAAGTCATGTGGAGTGTCTTCAATTACTGAATGCCTCCTCTGATCACAGTACCGTCCTTCACTCGGGTCTGGGGCTGATGGGGAGAAAAGAGAAAGGATGGGGCACTGGGAGAGCAGAGGCGCACCTAGTTATGTATTACAAATGTCAGGCTACAGGGAAAGTATATATATTCATATAAAATCATCTGGAAGCTGCGGTTGTGATTGCAATAACGACTCATTCGGATCTGCATTTCATTTCAATGCACTGTTTTGACTGACTGAACGTTTGTCAGAGACGGCAGAGCTAAACTTTTCCACGTGACCCCCGAGGTAACTACGGCATTGCGTTGCCAGGACGCGGTCCGGCGTGCGACACTTCATTCTCCGCAGCAGCTTAGGAAATCTTCAGCATGTGGGTGGGAAATGGCCGGCTGCTCTGCATTGATTTTAATACAGATGGGCTGATGCCGAGAGAAGGAAAATGTTTAGGCTTGCAACGTAAGAGACAATGACTTTGCACAAAGCTGCATTTGCTAGCAAAGAAGATGGATCTATGAGTATTAGACTTTTCATAGCTATAGGAAGGATAATCTTTCAATCAGATTAATGAGAAAATATATTGCACGGGCCCTACAGCCCTTTATGCTTTCCAGGCTAATGCGTGATTTAAATCCCCAAAGTACATTTTCAGCATTACAATATCCTTTGATAATAATGTCGCTTGCACAAAGACAGATAAAAATAAAACAGTCCCCCTTGATTTCCCATTTTAGATTTGAAGTATATATTCTGTTCTTGGCTGGCAGTGTACTGAATTCTATTGAGAAGAGTCACATTTAATAAGACAAAGAGAATTTTCTAATTATGCTACCTGTCAAGATTGAAATCTATGGGATTGCAACTGCAATTGAAGAAATAGAGGAAGCAATTGCATACAGTCCTGTTTACTTTGGGGTGTGAGTACCATTTGCACTTAGATATTGCTAAATGTAAATTAAGAAAACACACAGAAGCATATTTTAAGGTAAACGCCAAAACACATCTTCCACACAGGATCATGCTACCATTCTCATTTCATTTTTCACTAACCACTTTCTAAGACTTTCTAATCTATCTGTTGCCAAACAATGTTAACTACTGAACTTTCTTTTTCAAATGGCAAAATAGCGTGCTGCATTACACACCAGCCAATGTGAAAATTGTAAAACCAAAAATTCGTGCACAAGAAATAGACTTGCATAATTACCTGTGATGAAAATCTATGAGGGACAGTCCTTCCAGGAAAAATAGGTGCTAGTGAAAAATAGAATACAACATTTATACATTTTGCTTTTGCCTAATTTGTATTACAACCGTGCAGACATTAAAGAAAATCTCACTGCTATTCAAATGCTTCCTACAGAAGTTAACACAAGCTATTGTGTGTGAGCCTCTGGGGAACAGTTCCCTATGCCCCAGGAAGCATTACTCTTTTTTTTTTTTTTTTTCCTAAAGCACTGCAATTGTTGAAACACAATGGAATGTTAGACAAGGAAAATAAATATTGTTCCTTTAAAGGCTTCCTCATATCCTGTGCATACACTAACTGGCACACAATCAATTGTTATAAATACTGTCATGAGCTAAAAAGTAATTCTACTAGTTCCCAGATGATAATAATTATGATAAATACAATTTTACTTAAATCACGTCTTCAGAGGTACAGACTAAGGGAACAAACAAAGCTAAGAAACATAGGTAACAAAAACAAGTGTATAACCAGAGATTTAGTTATTAAAAAGTTAACCATTAATCTCCAACAGAATACATGTTGGACTATATTAAGTTCTAAAAATGTATTGATTGGTTATTCAAATTTTCACAGCTTTGCATATGTTTTAAATGAAAATTTTCAACTATTTCAGTCATACATATTTTTATACTTTGCTATCCATTTTGTGACTGCAAAAAGAGAATATTCTCTATGTGTTAAAGGACTTTATTTTGTAGATCTATAGATGATTTTTGAATAACTTATTTGATACTTCAAAAAGAAGTCCATCAATTATTGCAGTGGAATTGTCTTAGTTTATTACAATAAAGAAGTCATTCAAATCAGTAAATAGTTTTAAACTGCCTTAATGGATCAGAGTTCTAAATACATGAAATTAGAAAAGTCTCCATTGTATGTCCCCTATTTCATAACCTAATCTACCCACAGAACCACATGAAATCTCAAAATGTGTACAGTTCAAGCCTCTTTTTTTATGGTACAGTGTCGACTTTTGAAATTTTTAATAATGGCTGATAGTTGGATTCAACATCAAACTATTTAGATTATTTAAATTCTATCTTCCACGTCATTAAAACTAAATTCATAACAATCATTGTCAAATTAGTGAAGGTTGCTGTAGAGTCCAGATCCTATAGGTATGTTGTCACCTAAGAATTGATGCCTTTGAATTATAATGTTGGTAAAGAATATTAAATATGCCATGGACTGCCAAAAGAACCAACAAATCTGTTTTGGAAGAGATACAACCAGAGTGCTCCTTGGAAGCAAGGATGATAAGACTTAGTCTCCCATTTTCTGACATGTTATCAGGAGGGACCAGCCCCTGGCGAAGGACATCATGGTTGGTAGAGGGTCAGCATGAAAAGAGAAAGCCCCTCAATGAGGTGGTTTGGCACAGTGGCTGCAATAGTGGGCTCAAATAACAATTGTGAGAATGGCACAGAACTGGGCAGTGTTTGATTCTGTTGTTTGTAGGGTCATTATAAGTCCTAACCCACTTAATGGCAAGTAACAGCAATTGATTTGCACGTTACTTTGATATTCTTGTTTACAGTAATGTGATTAATTGTTAACAGATCTGCACTTGACACTTTGCTAACTAAGTGCAGCTACATCTACATGAGTATAACAACAAGGTTTTTATGGGCTAATATAATTTTGGACCCACAGTGGTCCGGTGATTGAGAACTCGGCTGCTAACTAATAGTTCAGCAGTTCAAATCTACTAGCCTCCTTGTAAATGCTATGGGGCCAGTTCTACCTGTCCTATAGGATGACTATTTGACAGCAGTGGCTTGTTTGTCTTAATATAATTTTGTCTAAGCTTGATAGATACTGAGAGGGAATTTCAGTAAACAGAGTAAGACACTACTGAATTTCTGAATAATAATTAACACTAAAAGTAACAATAGCTACCGTGAAGATCTAATATGTGCCAGACATGGAACTAAGCATAAACACATATTGTTTCATTTAATCCTCACAATCCTATGACCTAGATAAAATTTATATACATTTTAAGTCTCGAGAAATTGAGACTTTATTAAATTTAGTAAAAATGTACTCAATTTTGCCTGACATCACATAACTAATTGATATTAGAGTCAAATTCAAAGCTAAGACCAGGGAGTGTCTTACTGATCAGTGAAAATAATTGCTCAACAACTCCTTTCACAGTTCTTTATGCTGAACAAATTTAGGCTTCTCTTCCTCTTAAAATTATTACCTTAAATAAATAAATTAAAAATATATATATATCTATATATATATAGAAGTAAGGAAGCAATATTGCCTTAATCCATTTCAGGCATTTAAAACTCTAAGAAGACAAGTAGCAACCAGGAAGATTTAAGAAGACAGAAAGAGAGAAAAGTTACTATAGATATTATTGACTAGTTGTTTGGAACTATATAGTTTATTAGGAATAGACTAGAGAGTATTATTATTCATTAGGCTTGCTAGAGGCTCAGTAAAAAAAAATGAAAAATGGATTCAATCATCTATTCTTCTGTCCTGAGAACCTCCTACTTTTAGAGATATCGCTCAACACAGGGAGTAGGGTTTGAGTAAATTCTTCTTTTCAGAATAAGTGTTCTAATAAGATCTTCTGTTACATTTTATAAGGCAATCAGAAATGGTAGACTTGAGAATATGTTTGAATCAGATGGAAATTCATTTTACTGAAAGCAAAAGAACATACTTAATGGAAGCTGAAATATTTATCTTATTGTATAAGAAGCTCCAAGGAGGGCATCCCCTGTCTGGTGCAGCTATTCAAGGCCTGAAGATGAAGAACTCAGGCTGCGTGTTTTGTCTGTACCATCACTGGTGGCACATAAATGCTGTCTTATTGTTTGTTGTCGCATGGCTATCACAAGGCTGTCATACTCCAGATGTGCAGTTAATAATCAAAAACAAACCAAAAAATAAAACAGTACCAACAACAGCAAAATCATAAAGCAAAGGTTAAAGGACAAAAGTTATACTCTTACATTTAAAAATATTTCCTGGAAGACTCATCTGATGACTTTTCTTTATATTCCATTATCCACTTCTTTAAAAAGAAAAGAAAATGATATGCTTTACATGAAAGTTTACAATCTAAGTCAATTTGCTATATAAAATCCCACACCCATACCCCTGTGCAACTCTAGTTGCTGTCCTTACCATGTGACAGCACACTCCTACTTTCCACCTTGTACTTCCCTGTATACAATTAATAGACCCCTGTATCCCCCTACCTTCTCATCTCACCTCTTAAGAGGAGTTGCTCAGATAGCCTCTTGTATATATTTAAGCCAAAAAGCACACTCCTTGCCAGCATCACTCTATATCTTATTGTCCAATCGAATCTTTGAAGTGTTGGTTTCATAGTGGTTTCAGCTCTGGGGTGACAGAGAGTCTAGAAGCCTTGTCCACAGGGACCCTTATGTCTGCTGGAGCATCAGGTCTGGTCTTTTGATAGAGATCTAGTTCTGCAACCCCATTTTTCTCCCACTATATCAGGGACCCCACACTGTGTTCCCTCTCTGGACAAGCATTGATGGTGGCTGGGCACTGCCTCGTTCTTCTTGTGTAATGCTGATGAAATCTCTGAATCATATGGTCCCTTCTGTCTCCTGGGCTCATTTTCCTAATGTCTTCCATGTCTTTTATTATCTTCTGCTCCAGGTGGATTGGGGCCAAATGAAGCTACTTAGAGGGCCACTTGCTAGAGTTTAAGACCTCAGATGCCACCCACAAAAATGGGATGCAGAATATAAAAAGAAAAAAAAAAAAACCTAAGTTAGGTGAATTGACTGAGATGACCCCTGAAACCATAGTCCACAGATCCCTGCCCCTGCTACTCTGTCCTCAAAATGTTGTGTTATATTTAGGAAACTTCTTAGTTTTTGGAATAGACCGGCTGCACTAACTTCCCTTCTACTGTGTGCTGTCACCCTCTGCACTCAACCCAATTCCTATCTGCTGTCTAATCTATGACTACCTCTCTCTTTCCATACCCACCCTTGTAACCATCAAAGAGTATTTTCTTCTGTTTCAACCTTCTTCATTAGGTCCTTATAATAGTGGTCTTATACAATATTTGTCCTTTTGCGACAGACTAATTTCCTGAGCACACTGTCTTCCAGATGACTCTATGTTATCAGAAGTTTCCCAAAATCCTTGCTGTTCTTTATCATTTCGTCATATTCCATTATGCGAATATACTACACTTGTTTATTGATTCCTCTACTCATGGGCACCTAGATTGATTCTCTCTTTTCACAATTGTAAACAGTGCTACAACAAACATTTTTCTGCATGTATCTCTTGCTGTGACAGCCTTTTCTCTAGGACACATACCGTGAAGTGGAATTTCTGGATCGTACAGTATTTCCACCTCTAGTATTTTAAGAAAGTGACAAGTTGATTTCCAAAGTGGTTTTACCATTTTAAATTCCCACCAGCAGTGTAGAGGAGTTCCATTGTATCTATAACCTCTCCAACATTCATTATTTTGTGTTTTCTTGGATCAGTGCCAACCTTCTTGGGGTAAGATGATATCTCACTGTAGTTTTGATTTGAATTTCTCTAGTGGCTAATGATAGTGACCATTTTCTCATAAATCTGTTACCTCTTGGATGTTCTTCTTTGGTGAAGTGCCTGTTCATATTTTTTGCTGTCTTTTTCTTGTTAAGGTTTTGTAGAAACTTAAAGATTTTGAAGACTAGACACTGAACGGATTCCTGGTAGCCAAATTTTCTTTCACCAACTGTAGGTAGCCTTTATTCTTTTTGTGAAGTCTCTGGATGAATGTCAGTGTTTGATTTTTAGGAGTACCAAGTTACCTAGTTTCTCTTCTGGTATTTATGTATTGTTAGTAATATTTTGCAGTCTATTTATGTAGGATATTAGAGCTCCCAGCATTGCCCCTATATTTTATTCCATTATCTTATTGTTTTACATTTTATATTATGTATTTGATAAATTTTGAGTTAGCTTTTGTATGTGGTATAAGATATGTGTCTTGTTTCATTTTTTTTTTTGCAGATGGATTTTCAGTTTTACCAACATTATTTATTAAAGAGACTGTCTTTTCCACTATGGACTTTGAGTCTTTGTCAAATATCAGCTGCTGATAGCTAGACAGTGTTATATCTGGATTCTCAATTCTGCCCATTGGACTGTGTATCTGTTTTTTTGTACCAGTACCAGGCTGTATTAACTGTTGTGGTACTGTAAAATTTTCTCAAGTCAGGTAGTGTGAAGCCTCCCAGTTTCTTCTTCTACTTCATTACTGTTTTACTTATCTGAGGGGGGGTGGAGTTCTTTGTTCTTCTCTTTCAGTAGGAAATTGGTCATTTGTTATTCCATCTCATTAAAAAATGCCACTGGATTTTGTATTGAAATTGCATGGTATCTGTAGATTGAACTGGGTAGAACAGGCATTTTCATAATGTTAAGTCTTCCTATCTAAGAGCAAGGTAGTTTTCTCCACTAACGTCTTCTTGCAATAGAATCGTAATTTTCTTTGCATAGGTCTTTTATGTCTCTGTTTGCATTTATTCCTAGATATTTTATCTTCTTGGGAGCTATTACAAAGGGTATGAATTTGTTGATTTCCTTTTTTTTTAATTTTTTACTTAATATAACTGAGTGAAAATGTACATTCCCATATAAATTTACATCCCCACCTATATGCAGCTTCCACTGCTCTCCCTGCCCAGTGACAGCACACTATTCCTCTCTGCTCCATACATGTCTCATTCTCCCAACAGTCTCTTTTTTCCCTCCTCTCCACCCACTCTCCTTCCTCCAGCCAGAGGTCAGCAGGATGACATCATATAGATGTATAGAACCATAAAGTGCATCCAATATATGGTCACTGCATTGCCAAGTCCAATCCATTTCTGTCCGAAGCGTGGGCCTTCGTTATGATTTATGGTCAAGGGCAACATCAGGGCGAGGGGCCATACTCCCAGGGGAACCCCAAAACCACTGGGCCATCAATTGAGGTCTTTTAGTGGGGATCTCAGGGTGAACCCCTTTTTATTCTTGTGTTGCCAGTGAAACTCAACTTAGTAAGCTCCATCGCAGCTATCACTGGTGGTGGCCGGGAACCATCTGTTCTTCCGGTCCCAAGTCGATGTGGGTCTCTTTGTCTTCTGGGTTGTCATTCCCTCATGTCATTTTGGTCCTCGGTGAGCATCCATTCCAGCTGAGTTGGGACCATTTGCTGTGCCCTGGGATGGCAGCTTGGCAGCTTTTAAGACCCCAGACTCCACTCACCAACATGAGGTACAGAGAGCCCTCTTAGTAAAACGATAGTTGTGCCAATTGGCCTCACTTTCGCCTAACAGCATGGTTCCCCGCCCCCCAGCCCAGCTACTCTATCCTTGCAATATTGGGTTAAGATGGAAGGAGTACTCATGTTGTGTTTAAGTCCACTTAATATTGTTCTTGTTTCTAATATGTGCTATCACTGACTTCACCCAACTAGATACCTAGCAGCTGTCTAATCTAAACCCACCCCCTCCCTTCCTCCCTCCATCCCTCCCCTTCCTTGCAGCTGTCAAAGAGTCTTTTCTTCTATACACAAGTCTGTTTTTGAGATCTTATCGTAGAAGTCTCATACAATATTTGTTGTCTCTCACTACTTTCACTCAACATAATGTCTTCCAGTTGAAACCTGGTCATGAGATGTTTCCTGGAGTCATTGTTGTTCTTTATTATTGCATAGTGCTCCATTGAGTATATATACCATAGTTTACCTATCCATTCTTCTGTTGTTGGGCATCTGGGTTGATTCCAACTTTTTGCTATTGTGGACTGTGCTGTGATAAACATTCTGGTGCATGTGTCTGTTGGTGTGAAAGGCTTTCATTCTGTAGTATATATTCCAAGTAGTGGAATTACTGGGTCAAACGGTATATCAATATCAATTTTTTTAAGGAAGCACCAGATTGCTTTCTAAAGAGGCTGGACCATTTTGCAACCCCACCAATAGTGTAGGAGGGTTTCACTTTCTCCGCAGCCTCTCCAACATTTGCTGTTCTGTGTTTTTTGGATCATGGCCAATCTTGTTGGGGTGAGATGGCATCTCATTGTTGTCTTGATTTGAATTTCTTTAATAACTAGAGATCGTGAACATGTCCGCATGTGTTTTTTGGCTGCCTGGATCTCCTCTTTAGTGAAATGTCTGTACATCTCCTTTGCCCATTGCTTAATTGGATAATTTATCTTATTCATGTTGATATTTTGTAGTATCTTATAGATTATGCAAATCAGGCGTCTGTCTGACATAGAGTTGCCAAATATTTTTTCCCATTCTGTAGGTGTTCTTTTAATTCTATTAATAAAGTCTTCAGATGAGCAGAAGTGTTTAATTCTTAATAGATCCCATTTATCTATTTTCTCTTCTGATGATTGTGGTTTGTTTAACAGATTTTTGAGTCTGTCCATATTGTGTATTAAAATTTCCATTGTTGTTCCTATCTTTTCTTGGATGAGCTTTATCATTTTAGGTTTGATATTTAGGTCTTTTATCCAGTTGGAGATGGTTTTTGTATAAGGTGTAAGATATGGATATTGTTTCAGTTTCTTGCAGATGGATATCCAATTTTGCCAGCACCATTGGTTGAAGATACTGTTTTTACGCCAGTTTAATGTCTTAGGGCCTTTGTCAAATATCGATTGTTTATAGGCAGATGGTGTTATCTCTGGGGTCTCAGTTCTGTTCCACTGATCGATCTGTCTGTTCATATACCAGTACCAGGCTGTTTTGACCACTGTCGCAGTGTAATATGTTCTAAAGTCAGGTAATGAGAGGCCTCCCAGTGTGTTCTTCTTGTTTAGTAGTAACTTGCTTAACCGAGGCTTCTTCCCTTTCCAAACAAAATTGGTGATTTGTTTCTCCATCTCATTAAAAAATGTCACTGGAACTTGTATTGGGATTGCATTATATAAATAGATTGCTTTGGGTGAAATAGACATTTTCACAATGTTAAGTCTTCCTATCCATGAGCAGGGTAGGTTTTTCCATTTATCTAAGTCTCTCTTGGTTTCTTGTAGTAAGGGCTTGCAGTTCTCTTTGTAAAGGTCTGTTATGTCTCTGGTTAGATTAATTCTTAGGGGCTATTGTAAATGGTATTGATTTGATAATTTCTTCCTTAACAGTCTCGTTATTGGTATAAAGGAATCCTACTGATTTACTGATGTTTATTTTGTATTCTGAGACTTTGGTGAACTCTTCTATCAGTTTGAGTAGTTTACTTATAGATTCCTTGTGATTCTCTGCATATACAACCCTATCATCTACAAACAGGGAGATTTTTAACTTTCTCTTTGCCAATGCATTGCCCTTTATTTCTTGGTCTTGTCTAATTGCTCTGGCTAAAACTTCTAGCACAATGTTGAATAGAAGAGGTGAGAGTGGGCATCCTTATCTAGTTCCTGATCTCAAGGGAAAGTCTTTCAGTCTCTCTCCATTCAGGATGACGTGGACAATTGGCTTTGTATAAATGGCCCTTATTGTGTTGAGGAATTTGCCATCTATGTCCATTTTGCTAAGAGTTTTTAGCATGAATGGGTGTTGGACTTTATCATATGCCTTTTCTGCATCAATGGACAAAATCAGGTGATCTCTGTCTTTTGTGTTATTTATGTGGTTAATCACATTAATTGTTTTCCTGATGTTGAACCAGCCTTGCACCCCAGGTATGAATCCCACTTGGTCATGATGGATTATTTTCTTGATATGTTGTTGTATTCTATTGGCAAGAATTTTGTTGAAGATTTTTGCATCTAGATTCATGAGTGATATCAGTTTGTAGTTCTCTTCCTTTGTTGGGTGTTTCCCTGGCATTGGTATCAGGGTTATGCTGGCTTCATATAATGAGTTTGGGAGTACTCCATCCTTTCCTATAATGTGAAATAGTTTCAGTAGTATTGGAGATAACTCTTCTCTAAATGCTTGGTAGAATTCTGCAGTGAAGCCATCTGGACCCAGACTTTTTTGGTTGGCAGGGTTTTGACGAACTTTTCAATCTCTTCCTTTGTAATGGGTTTATTAAGTTGTTCTGCTTCACATTGTGATAATTTGGGTAGGTGCTATGAGTCAAGGAATTGGTCCATTTCCTCTAGGTTTTCAAATTTGTTAGAGTACAGTCTTTCATAGTATTCTGTTGTTATATTTTTGATTTCTGTTGGATCTGTGGTGACAATTCCCCTCTCATTTCTAATTGGGTTAATTGTTTCCTTTCCTGCTTTTCTTTAGTAAGTTTAGCCAGTGTTTTGTCAATTTTGTTGATCTTCTCAAAAAACCAGTTTTTGGTCTTTCAATTTTTTCAATTGTTTTTCTATTCTCTAATTCCTTTATCTCTGCTCTAATCTTTACGATCTCGTTTCTTCTGGTGCCTGAGGGGTTCCTCTGTTGTTGTCTTTCTACTTGATCAAGCCACAGCGTTGATTTGATTTCTTTGTTCCTTCCAGATGTCTACATTTATGGAGTAAAACAGACCTCTGAGCACTGCTTTGGCTGTATTCCATAGGTTCTGGTAGGAAGTGTTTTCGTTCTCACTGGAATCCATGAATTTATTTAATTCATCCTTGATTTCCTCTATAACCTATGTTTTTTTGAGCAAGATGTTGTTCAGTTTCCAAGAGTTCCACTTTCCATCTATGTTTTTTCTGCTATTGATTTAGACTTTTATGGCTTTATGATCTGAGAAGATGCTTTGCAGTAATTCAATGATATGGATTTTGTTGAGCATTGCATTATGGCCTATCACGTGGTCAATTCTGGAGAATGTTCCATGTGCACTGGAGAAGAAGATGTAGTTGTCTGCTGATGGGTGGAAAGTTCTGTATATATCAATGAGGTTTAGTTGGTTAATTGTGGCAATGAGGTCTTCTGTGTCTTTCCTGAGTTTTTTTCTAGATGATCTGTCTAGTATTGAGAGTGGAGTGCTGAAGTCTCCCACTATTATTGTGGAGTCATCTAACTCTCTTTTGAGTTTAGTCAGTGTTTCTTCGACGTATTTAGGTGCTCTGATATTAGGTGCATAAATATTTAATATAGCTAAGTCTTGCTTGTGTATTGAACCTTTTAGCAATAAATGGTGTCCATCTTTGTCCACGATGGTGGATTTGACATTAAAATTGATTTTGTCTGAGATTAGAATTGCCACCCCTGCTTTTCTTTGTTCATTGTTAGCTTGATATATATTCTTCCAACCTATCTTTAGGTCTCAAGTGAGTTTCTTGTAGACAACATATGGATGGGTCATGTCTTTTGATCCAAGATGTCACTCGATGTCTCTTTACTGGAGCATTGAGTACATTCACATTAAATGTAATTGTTGATAGGTATGTGTTCAGTGTTGCCATTGTGATGTGTTTATTTTTATGTTGATGTTTTCTCTGTTGTTCTTATTAGTCTGTTCTGGGACATTATTTTTTGTGAGTTGATTTTTCACCTTTTTCAGAGCTGGTTTTGTGGTTGTTCAGACTCCTGTGTTACATTTCTTGAAATGATATGATACATCTTTGTTGTGCTTTACAGCTGCCCCTGTGATCCCCGTTAATAAACTGTATATAAACCCAATTTTAATTACTACCAGTCTTGTCATCTTCTTCTCCATCTGGAAGGACTATAACGACTGTAGTACATCCCTCTTTTTAAAGTGATGACACCATAGTTTTCATGATGATCACTGGATTGCTTCTTTCCTTATCAAGCTGTGATTGGTTTTGGAGCCTTCCCTAACTGAGTAGACTTTTGAGTAGTAAAGTCATTCTAAAATATAAAGTTAGTGGTTTTGTTCTTCTAAGCCAGAGCCAAGAACTCCTTTCAATATTTCTTGTAGTTTTGGATTGGTTTTTACAAAGTCTTTGAGTTTCTGTTTATCTGGGAATGTCTTAATTTCAGTTTCATATTTGAAAAATAGTTTTGCAGGATATATAATTCTTGGTTGGAAGTTCTTCTCCTTCAAGGATTTGAATGTGTCATGCCACTGTCTCCATGCCAGCATTGTTTCTCCTGAGAAATCTGAAGAGAGCCTACATGGTTTCCCTCTGAATGTTAGCTTTGCTGTGAGTCTTGCTGCCTTTAAGAGTTGCTGCTTATGTTTCATTTTGTTGAGCTTGATTATAATATGTCTTCGAGTCTTTCTTTTGAGATCTATATTGGGTGGCGTACAATATGCATCTGAGATGTCTATATTCTCTTCCTTCATGATTTCTGGGAAGTTTTCTTTCAGCAGCTCAACAATGATACTCTCTGTGTTCTCAGATATCTCACCCTGTTCAGAGACTCCAATTAATCAAAAGTTGTTCCTCTTAATAGAGTCCCACATGCTTCTTAATGTTTCTTCATTTTTCTTGTTTCTTTTTTCTGATGTCTGCTTATACATGCTGGCCTCAGTAGCTCTGTCTTCCAAGTCAGAAATTCTTTCTTCTATTTGTCCCATTCTGTTTTCTTGGCTTTGCATGGAAGTTTCTATGTCTTTGATTTTGTTCTTGATCTGTTGGATTGCAGAGTACTGCTGTTCCATCAGATCAAACAGCTTGCTTAATTTTTCATTTTTTTCTCCTGCATTTTGTATAAGGTCTAGAAGGGCTCTGTATATAATCATTTTGTATTCGCTTTCTGATGCTTTCATAAAAGTTTCTTCATCTGGAGAACTCCTTGGTTGCTTTGTTTGGGAGCCTTCTGAAGTCATGGCTGATTTCTTTGTGCCACAAGTGTCTGTTGCTTTTTGGAACCCATGTGAGTATGTAGAGGCTGGAAGAAGTACTGTGAGGATGGACTGCAGATGTTTCTCTAGGCTGTCTTAAAATGTAAAGCATAGGATATCTGACCACTTCACATGTCACTTAGGTTTTCAGGTGTAGAGGTCCCTCTTCTCAACTGGCAAAGTAAGCGCCAGTATATCCAATCCCAGATGATACAAACTAGTTCAGAATAGAGGAATGCTACTGCCCTGTTGGCCTCTGCTGACAGGGCCTAGCCTTAGACGACACTGAGTAGACTACTGCTTTTCTGATAGAAATGCGCTCTCCTGTGTGTAGGCTCTGGCTCCCAAGCTAAGAATTAGGTCGAGCTGCGGCCACTGTATCCAAGATGGCACCCTGCACGCAGGCAGCAGACAGAAGGGCTAAAGGTCCCGAGAGGCAGTGATTCCTCTGATTCTGTTGCAGGACACCCAAAGCAGGTGGCACTAGGTAAATTATTGCTTTTCTGTCAGAGAAGCGCTGCCCTGTTTGCAGGCACTGGCTCCCGAGCTAAGAATGAGGTCCCGCTAGTATCTCCGTATCCATCATGGTGTCCTGCACACTGACTGCGAAACTCCATACAAACGTCGCTGAGGCAGATATAAAACAACAGGCTCAAAGTGACTAGATTGACAGAGTCCCCAGCCTGGCTCTCAAAATATGGGAATTTCTCCTGCAGCGTGTCTGAGTCTAGCTGCTAGGCAAGACTCTGCTCCGCCTGCCGGCCAAGACAGAGAAAAAAAAGTCAAAGTCGTGTGTTTACCTTCAGTCGGTGAGAGCCAGGGGTAGCCAGCAGCAGGAGTCAGCATAAGAGAGGAGGTTTTTCGCTCAGTAGTATGAAGTCCGAAGTAACAGCCCTGTGCCTTGTCCTGGGGCTGATTAGGTGACCAGAAGGCTCCGTTTGATTTTCAATTCAGGTCTTGGTTTCCAGAGGGAAATAAGGAGATGTGTGCTTAGTCCACCATCTTGACTCCACCTCACTGATTTCCTTTTTGATAGACTCTGTTGGCATAACAAAACACAGCTGATTTATGTATGTTTATTTTGTATCCTGATACTTCGTTAAACTGTTCTATTAGTTCCAATAGTTATTGTGTGTGTGTGTGTGTGTGTGTGTGAGAGAGAGAGAGAGAGAAAGAGAGAGACAGAGAGAGAGAGAGTGTGGATTTTTAGCATATTATGTGTCTAAGGTCATACCATCTGCAAATAGAGGTGTTTTTGCTTCTTCCTTACCAATTTGGATGTTGTTTATTTTTTTATCTTGCCTGATTGCTCTGGCTAAAACCTCCAGGACAATGTTGAATAAGAGTGATGACAATGGTCATTCTTCCCTGGTTCCTGTTCTCAAGGGGAATACATTCAGACTATCTCCATTTAGGATGGTGCTAGTTGTTAGCTTTGAATAGATATCCCTTATTGTGTTGAGAAATTTCCCTTTTATTCCCATTTTGTTGTGAAGCTTTAACATGAATTGGTAGTGGACTTTGCCAAATGCCTTTTAGGTATCAAATGATAAAATTGTTTGATTTTTTTTGTTTGATTACACTAATTATTTTTCTGGTATTGAACCATCCTTGCATGCCTGGTAAGAATCTCATTTGGTCATGGTGAATTATTTTTTGACATGTTGTTAGATTCTGTTGGCTAGGATTTTGTTGATGATTTTTGCATCTATCTTCATGAGAGATATTGGTCTGTAATTTTCCTTTTTTGTTCTGTCTTTACCTGGTTTTGGTATCAGGTTTTTGCTTCCTTCCTATAATTAATCTGGGAGTATTCCTTCTTTTTCTATACTCTTAAAAACCTTTAATAATAATAGTATTAACTCTTCTCTAAAACCTTGGTAGAATTCTCCAGTGAAGCCATCAGGCCAAGGACTTTCTTTTTTGGTTGGAAGTTTTTAAATTACCTTTTCAATCTCTTCTTTTGTAGTGGATTTATTTAAGTGTTCTATTTCTGTTTGTGTTTAGATACAGTAGGTAGTGTTTTCTAGAAATGTCCATTTCTTCTAGGTTTTCAAATTCATTAGTGTGAAGGTTTTTCACAGTGTTCTGTTGTGATTCTTTTAATTCCAGCTGCATCTGTTGTGATGTCACCCATCTCATTTCTCACTCAAGTTATTTGCTCCTTCTCCCGTTTTTCATTTGTCTGTTTCCCAACGATGTATTGAAACTTGTTGATCATTTCAAAAACCCAACTTTTGGTCATGTTAACTTTTTCAGTCATTTTTCTATTCTCTAATTAATTCTGCTCTAATTTTTATTATTTGCTTTCGTCTGGTGCAAGGAGTTCTTTTCCTGCTCTATTCTTGTTGGAGTTGTAGGGTTAATGTTTTTATCTGCACTCTTTCTTTTTGGATGTGTGCATGTATTAAGATAAATTTACCTCTGAGCCCTGCTTTGCTGTGCCTCAGCGGTTTGGGTAGGATGTGTTTTCATTCTCATTTGATTCCATAAATTTCTTTATTACATTCTTGACTTCTTCTATAACTCAGTCATTTTTCGAGAAAGATGTTGAGTATCCACGTGTTTGATTTTTCTTTCTTTTTTCTTTTACTGATTTCTATTTTTATGGCCTTATGGTAAAAAATGTTTTGCAACCTTTTGATGCTGTGAATTTTGTTAAGGATACATTTGTGGACTAATGTTTTGTCAGTTCTGGAGAATGTTCCATGTGCATTGGAAAAGAAAGGATACTTGGCTACTGTTGGGTAGAGTGTGCTGTATAATTCTGTAAGGTCAAGTTGGTTGCAGCATTTAGATCTCCTGTGTCTTTATTGAACTTTTTTCTAGATGTTTTGTCCTCACTGAAAGTGGTGTGTTGAATTCTCCTACTATTAATATGAGATCGTGTATTTCTGTTTTCAATGCAGTTAGTGTCTCTTTTATGTATTTTGGATACCTATGATTGGGTGTATTACTATTTTTTACATCAATTGAGTTTAGTTTCTTTGTGTTTTTGAGTCTAAGGTGTGTCACCTGTAGGCAGCATACAGATGGGTCATTTTTTTAATCCAATCTGCCACTCTCTATCTCTTTATTGGTGCATTTAATCCATTTACATTCAGTGTGATTATTGATAGGAATGAGTTTAGTACTCTCATTTTGATATCTTCTTTTGTGCATTGTTGGCAATTCCTTTGTTCCATTTAATTTTCTGTGCTTCATCTTTTTTCTTTTTTTCTTTTTAGTTTTTTCAATATTGGCTTGGAGTTTGCTGAGAGTTAATTTTTTTTTTCTTTTTTTTATTTGTATGCATAAGATTGATGGTTTTCTTTGTGGTTACTTTAATACTTATTCCCATTGTTTTATAATCCCTAATTTCTTTATAACATCTTGATTTCCTCTCCATTTGAAAGATTCATGGCTGATTTCCTTTTCAATCTCTCTCTTTTTTAATTTTAATGTTTACATAATGACATCTCTGTTTCTCCATTTGAATTATTCTTGGGATTACACTATTTGAGTTGATATTCATTTGCTCTGTTCTGTGTTCTAGTCTTGTGTTGTTATCTGATGTTAACTGATTTTCTAACCAAAGTACTCCCTTTTGTGTTTCTTGTAGTTTTGGTTTGTTTTTCACAAATTCCCTAAATTTCTGTTCATCTGGAAATATCCCAGCTTCACCGTCATATTTAAGGAGCAGTCTTTCCAGATGCATAGTTCTTGACTGGCAATTACTTTCCTTCAAGGATTTGTATATGTCTTCCCATTGACTTTTTGCCTGCATGGTTTTTGCTGAGTAGCCCACACTTAGTCTTATTGATTTTTACTCACAGGTTATTTTTTGTTTATCCCTATCCACTTTTAAAATTGTCTCCTTATCCTTAAATTTGGCAAGTTTGATTATAACATGTTGTAGTATCTTTCTTTGGGGTTCTACTTTGTATGAAGTTCAATGAATACCTTGCATAGATATCCTCTCATCCTCCATGACATAAGGGAAGATTTATGACAACACATCTTTAACCATTCTGTCTGTATTTCTGTTACATACTCCTCCCATGAATTGGATCTGACTCGATGGCACTTGGGCTGGCTTGGCATGATACTTTAATCACTTGTAGATGAGTCCTCTTGGTAGAATCCAATGAAAGTCTTAGTGTTTCTTGATTCTTTTTCTTTTAACTGCTTTTCATCAAATATGTTGTCATATGCTTTTTCTTCAGTCTAACTATCTCAGCCTTCCATTGTCTCAATTCTACTTATTTGACTTCAAAGAATTTTCAGTTCTTGTTGCTGTATATTTTCTTACAGCCTGCTCAATTTGTCATTATGCTATGTTGCTTTTTGCTTCATTTCCTCCCTGATCTATTGAAGAACTCTAAATATTGGTATTTTGTATTCACCTCTGATAATTACAGGAACTTCTTTTACTATGGAAAATTTAAATCTTTGTTTTGAGAGCTTTCTGAAGCCATCATAGATGGTCTCCATAATTGATTTGATATGGACTCTTGCCACAGAGCCATCAGTAAGTTGTTGGAATTACTTATTTTATGTTTGCTTACTGTGTTCTGGTTTCTTGGTTTGAAATGTCCAAATAGGCTGGTCATATGTGCTAGTCTGAGTATTGCTGCCTTTGAAATACTAGCATCCTATTACCAAGAGGTTAAAACTGTTGCTAGACATGCAAACTGAAGAGTCCATTGAGTTCTTTTGTTTGGATTCAGCTCAGGTGTCCAGGTAGTCTTTCAACAAGTGTGTGGCACGGGCTCCCCCTTACAGTCCTAGATTGTCAGGTGTGATTGGTATAGGCACAGGCACCTGGCTGCAGCCACTGTAAAAGATAGGGAGTTAACAGCCATCCCTAATTGTCTGTGAGAATGATATTTTCCCTTATGTCCGAATCTAGGTGAAGGAACAGTTTCTCCCCTGAATTTCCAGGTGAGGGGTATCAGCAGATTTTTTTTTTCCCATTCCCCCATTTGTTAAATTATTCCCTCTCCAATTCTTGAAGAATGGCTCAGAGTGGGCTTACAGAGTCCTCTTTCTACCTCAGTTAATGATGTAAGACTCCAGACTCAGGCACAGTGCAGAGAAAGGAGAGGGAAGTGTCACAAGAATAGAGAGAAGCATATCCCAAGGGAAAGATTTAGACCCCCCTGCACATGCCGGGTTTACACTCGAAGAGTGAGCTTTTGATGATCTCATGATACTCCTCACTGGTTCCAAAGGTGAGTGGATTCTCTAACCCTCCAACCACCATGCTCAGAACACCACAATAGCTGCAGCCATTTCCCAGCAGATCAGGTCTGGTGAATCCTACTCTCCCTTCCTTGTTGTTCTGTCCAGTTTCTCATCTTTCCCTCTTATGTTCTGGGCTTCTAATATGTCATGTGTAATGGGTTCAGCTGTTCTTTTGGATCTGTGTTGTTAGAGGGGTAAGAGGAAGCATCTGGCCGTTTAACCATCTTGACCATGCCTCTCCATTGTCCATTTCTAATTATAATACAAAAATATGAGGGAATCGGGGAAAATGGGAAACCCTGTTTGTGTACTGGTTAGGTGCTGTGTCTGCTAACCAAAAATTCAGCAATTTGAATTCTACAGACACTCCTTGAAAACTCCTTGGGGCAGTTCTGCTCTGTTTTATTGGGCAGCTATAAGTTGAATCAACTTGATGACAGTATTCTGGTTTTCTTTTCTCAT
This sequence comes from Heterohyrax brucei, assembly GCA_028571685.1. Taxonomy (NCBI): domain Eukaryota; kingdom Metazoa; phylum Chordata; class Mammalia; order Hyracoidea; family Procaviidae; genus Heterohyrax; species Heterohyrax brucei. The sequence goes on from CM053153.1 coordinate 68,055,635, forward strand.
TTTTTTTTTGGTTCTAGGATAACAATTATTTTAGCTTTTCAGCTTTCATAACAGTATGAATCAAAAATAGAGGGACTATGATAGTTTTTTTGGACAATTAATATAAGACCAATGCAGTCTATGTGCTGGTTAATTTTATGTGTCTATGTAGTTAGGTTATGGTTTCCAATTATTTGGTCAAACATTAGTCTAGACTCTGTTATGAAGCAGTTAAAAATGATTAATTTGGTTATTCTTAGATAAGGCACATTTACTTTCCATAATATGGGTAGGGTTTGTCTTAGCAGTTGAAGGCCTTCAGAGCAGAGTTTTTCTCAGTATGTATTCTGCCTGTAGACTATAAATAGATATTTTTCTAGAATTCCCTTTCTCTTCATTCTTCTCATCATCTAAACCTTCTGAATTCCAGGACACAAAATTGCAGGAATCTGCAGTCTGTCTTTTGAGCTACAGATTTGAGATCTATCAGTCCCCACAATCACAGGAGCTAATTACTTAAAATCTCCATCCCACTCTTTCTCTCTCTCTCTCTCTCTCTCTCTCTCTCTCTCTCTCTCTCTCTCTCTGTGTGTGTGTGTGTGTATGTGTGTGCATGTCCCTGGTTCTGTTTCTCTAGAGAATCCTAGGACAAATTATAAAGCCATTAAGTTTTACAATTCTCCCGGAAATAAATTTTCAGTATAGATACCAAGAGTAAAGCAAAAGAAAAGCATCTATCTTTTCCTTCAGGAAAATAATAGAACAGAGAATTGGGAAGAAGGCCCATATAAGAGTTTTTCTTGTAGAAAAGAGTCACCAAGTACTCAGTCCTATGAGTTTTTTAGAGGAGTCAAAAGCATCAAATTGAGCCAATTCCCTGGAATCTGAAAATAGAACAAAAGAAAAAAAAAGAAGTTCACAGGGAGCAGACCAGGATCTCAGAAAAGATCCCAGAGATTATTAATGGAAAGGTTTGACCCATACATACATATTTGCTGAATGGACAGGTGAATGAATGAATAATGGTGCCTTGAGATAGCTGACATTTATTCCTTCGATAATTTGTGTAGTGCAAGTAACAGGAACAATTTTTTATACATCATAAATTTTTCATTCACCAATTTATGAAAATTATATAATCCACGAATGTGCTTTAAGGTCTTGATAGAATTATTTTATTCGTGGTAGTGATAATGAAATTACAATAATTTCAAGTTATAGAATTAAGATTTTCATACTATTAAGAAAATAATCTAAAAATTGTTTCACCTTTTCTTTACAAGATAACATTTCTTATGTTATGAACTACTAAACTTATGCCAAAAACTGTTTTTTTCTTATTTGGATCTGACTCAATGGCACTTGGCTTTGGCTATGTATTTATCAACTAAAAATGAACAGTACAGTTTTTTTACCTCTCCCTGTGACAAAATACTGTTATAGAATTTGCTTTCCCTTTTCTGTAATTAGAAAGAGGAAAGAAAAATTAGGTATTACTACTTGATATTTGTTTTCCAGCTGAAATCAATTTTCTGACCAAAGGCAGTAACAGCAGAATAGTGTACAGTGATGGATGCTGAGTTCATATCATAAAGCTTAGAATTTCAGGAGACAGAGTGTTCTAGAATTTACAAGGTAGAGACCAAGTCGAAGGGAGCTAAACAGAGGAAAGCCTCATCTGTATCTTTGTCTGACTTCTGATCCACCACGCACAGCCTGAGACTGTCAAAGAACAACTACAAGACAGACAGAATTAGTGGGAAACTGTGAACAGAACAGATCTGAGAGTTCAGGAAAACACCAAAAACCCATTGCTATTAAGTTTATTTCAACTTGTAACTCAGTAGAACTGCCCCAGAGGATTTCCATAGAGTGGCTGGTGGATTCAAACTGCTGAGCTTTTGTTAACAGCCAAGCTTTTAACCACAGCACTACCAGTGCTTCAAATAATTAAAGTTTCCACTAGACAGAGTGAAGACAATTTATTACACAGGAGGCTTTTAATAGAGACTCAGGAAGATTAAATTTCAGTAGAAGAGTAACACTAGCTATAGACTAAAGATTATTTAGATTCACTTTGCCAAGCCAGCCAAGTGCCGTCGAGTCAGATCCGACTCATGGCAAAAAAGCTTAAAATAAGTCTCAGAAGGATTACAGTGGTTACAAGAAGTTTATATATCCACCAGTACAGAGACCAACCGATATTCTTTAAAGGAACTCAACATAACCCAGCAATAAACATTCTGAAATTCATAGCATTTAATATCCAGTCAAAGTTTACTAAATGTGTAATGATGCAAGAAAATATAATCTATAGTCATTTAATAAACAATCACTAAAAACAAACACAAAAGTAACAGACGAGGAAATCAGCAAACAAAAAATTTGCAACTGTTATTATAAATATTATAAACATCCTTCAAGATTTGAAGAAAAGCATGAGCGGGATGAGGACAAAGACTATATTAAAAAAAATGAATGAAATTCTGGAGATAAAAGTATAGTAGGTGAAACTAACATGTCAGTTTTAGGAATCAACTGCAAATTTTAGGTACTGTAGAAGAAAAGATCAATTACAGACAGCAATAGAAATTATCAAAACACTAACTCAGAGAGAAAGAAGACTCAAAATTAATGGTGGTAACTCAATGTATGTATAATCAGAGTTACAGAACGACAGAAGGAAAAGATGTAAAAAAGTACCAGAAGAATTGATAGCTAAAAATTTTCTAAATTTGGTAAAAATCATAATCCCAAAGATGCAAGAATTTTAACTAATTTCAAATAGAGTAAACTTAAAGAAAACCACTTACTGAAAACAACTAAAGAAAGTCTTAAAAACATCAGAAAAAGAAGGCACCTTAGTACATAAAAACTGATAACAAATAGCAATAGGTTTATTTTCAGAAACTATGGAAACCAGAGAAAACAATAAAACACTGTCTTTAAAGATTTGAAAGAAAATACAGTAATTTACAATTCTATAGATAGAAAAAATAATTTTCAAAATATATGTGAATTCAAAGATTGTAAATAAAGCCAACAGAATTTATTGCCAGGAGATACGTAATAAATAAACGTTTAAAGAAGTTCTTTTGGTTGAGGAAAATAGAAATATGATACTAAATAGAAGTATGATACTTATATTGTGCTAAATAAGAACTTGGATCTACAAAAAATATTGATGAATACCAGAAATAGTAGATGTATGAGTAAATAAAATGACAGATTTTTTCATTTTTATTTTTAAGAGATGTTGACTGTATAAGGAAAAACAATAGGAACAGTTGCAGAATTTATAACAATTTACATGCATAAGCATGTTAATCACAGGGTTATTTACAATAGCGAAAGTAATTTGATTAGATAACTTTACCAAAACAATAATATTAATAGTAATAGTGATAATTGTGATAATGATGATGATGAAAATAACACATAATGAGCCTATACTGTGATACAGGCCTAACATTGAATACTCACAGTGTCACTGTGAGGACTGACCAGAGGTTGGTATTATTAATATCCCCATTTTACAAAGAAGCAAATTGAATTACAGAAAAAGTACTCAGTTTCCTTCAGAGGTGTTACAGATGAAGCTGGATATATACCTAACTAGCCTGTATTCTTAATCACTAATCATATAGACTTTCAGTGTTAGTTTTTCATTTTTTTTTCAGTTATATGGAATTTTTTAGTGACTGGTCACAAGGGAAACCACAGTGACATACTGGCTAAGAACTATGGCTGCTAACCAAAAGGTCCGTAGCTTGAATCCACCAAGTGCTCCTTGGGAACTCTATGGGGCAGTTCTACTTTGTTCTAAAGTGTCACTATGAGATGGAATCGACTGTATGGCAATAGGTTTGATTTTTATATATATATATAGTTATAAAACTATATCTAAAGGGGAAAAAAATTCATAATTCTTAACTATGGTTGTATGTTGGTGCTGGTAATATGAATGACTGTTTCATTAAGTTTTTCTGTGGTTTGCAAATATTTAAAATGATCATATAAATTTATTACTTTCATAAGCACAATTTTACAAAATGCAAGCATGCAGACTGTTAATTAAAGATGATTGTCAAAACTGAAATTTCTCAGTCAGTGCATTTGGTCTTCAGCATAAAAGTTAGAACATATGAATTAGAAGGATAATCATAAAGTATCACTAACATCACTGGAACTTGAAACTGCAAACGTTTAAGACCAAAGACAGTAACTCTACTAAATATTAAAGCATAGCAAAGGTATAGTGGATTTCTGTGATTCAGTTAAATTATAACTCATTTTCCAAGAAGCACCTGTTGGATTCAGATTGCTGACCTACTGTTAATAGCCATAGATCTAAACTGCTACATGACCAGTGTGTCCATTTGAAAATTATAAACCCCACCCACTGCTTTCCCATTGATTCTGACTCATAGCATCCCTGTAGACTGATTACAACTGCTCCATAGAGTTTCCAAGGAGTTCCTGGCAGATTTGAACTGTCAGCCTTTTGGTTAGCAGCCACAGCATTTAACCACTATGCCACTAGAGTTTTCTTTGAAAATTATAGAGCTTACTATATCCTTTTCCTCTATACTTCACATGACCTAGAATAGTAGTTGTCATTGAGTTGACTCTGACTCATAGCACATCTATCGGACAAAGTAGATCTGCCTTTTAGGGTTTCCAGGAAACAGCTGGTTGATTAGAACTTTCAGCTTTTTGTTTAGCAACCTTAACTCTTAACCTCTGTGCCACCAAAACAAACTCACAATAAACTGAATGTGTCAAAGGGACAAAGAAGCCAAACGAAAGAGATTCCAGTTGTGAAAGTGAAACAATTTCAGTAAAAAATAATTTTATCATGACCTAGTATAGTGTTAAATAAATATCAGATACCTGTTGGACCGAAGGGCTTCAATTAAATTTGACTGATGAATTTTATATCTGGGTATAATATTAATAACTGAGATGCAGCCAGTATTTAACTTTACATTTGGTAGATTCTGTGTATGTAGTTGAATATCATGACCTTAAATGAGGAAGTACGAACACTGAAGGCTTTTCAGTGTGGCAGAGTTAGCTAGCTGTCCACCCCAAACCTTCACTCCTTCTGTTGTTGCTGTTAGGTACCATCGAGTCACTTCCAACTCATAGCAACCCTATGTCCAACAGAATGAAACACTGTCTGTTATTACGCCAGGTCAACAGATATTTTTATGCTGAAATCATTGCATCCACTGTGTCAGTCCATCTTGTTGAGGGTCTTCCTCTCTTTCGCTGACCTTCGACTATATCAAGCACAGTGTCCTTCTCCAGGGACTGATCTCTCCTGACAGTATGTCCACAGTATTTAAGACGCAGTCTCACTATCTTTGCTTCTAAGGAGGGCTGTCGTTGTACTTCTTCCAGAACAAATCTGTTGTTCCTTTGGCTCTACACTCAATATTCTTCTCCAGAACCACAACTGATACCTTCTTCTGTACTATGGAGCTATGTCTAGCCCCAGACTTAAGGAGTGGGGTATTATTTTTCACTATTTTTTGTGTCTGTGAGATTATGCACTTAACATATTTTACATTTTTATACTCTTACCGATTTATTTATTAAATGATTTATTTACATGAGTGGCAACTCATAAAAACTTGCATTTTGTATTAAAGTCTGCTGATTTATATTGTTATTATTTTTTGACAATCGGTAGCTTTTTCAGTTGGTTTATTTGTCCCTTTGACACACTCAGTTTATTGTGGGTTTATTTTTTCTTTTTATTCTCTCTCTCTCTCTCTCTCTCTCTCTCTCTCTCTCTCTCTCTCTCTGTTTATTTATTTATTTATTTAGCACTTTTTCCCTTAAACAAAAGATGCTCCTGGCTCACCTTGCAAATTTCCAGTCTGAGTTTGTTTCTCTGATTAATTTTATCCCTTTTACTGAAGATGGTATTAGAAATCAAGATCTGGGCATTAGGTGTTTTCGTTGCTGCTTTGGAGTAATTGCTTCTAGGCAGTCTGAGCTAACTAAGGAAGGAAATAAATGTGTGTGTGCTAATTTGAGTATATACACACACCAATAAATACTTCTATATAAATCTACATGTGCCAAAATATGAGTTAATACTGATGACTCCCACTTTAATCCATTTCAATCTAGATCGTTCTAGACTCCAAGCTTTTTCTGTCTTAACCTCTTCCTCCAACAGTGACAAAAGTCACCATAATAAACCATTTATTTACTCAATTTTGTGTAATAATAGTATCAGAATTATTAACCTGTCCTCGATGGGATACAAATTAGGTTCAAGCCTAGTGCTATGCACAATTTATTTTGCCTTTAATAATTCAGACCCTCTTCATTTCCAGAGTTGCTAGAGTCAACTCATTTTTATTTACTCTATTCAGTGAAATAATTTAACAAATTTGTTAGAAAGTTAGATGAATTTGTCACATTCTGTTTTCTTTTCTGGAGTATCCTGACGTTTTAAATTATTTTTAAAAGATTTACATAAAAATTTACTCTTTATGTTGTAATAATGCTTTATGGATATTGACAGATTAATAGTGTTTTGTGTGCGTATGTGTGTGCTCACAAACACAAATACAATGTGTTTTCTTATTTCACTAGAGCTAGGAAATTCAGTATAATGATTAGGCAAATAAGACATGAGGACTTCCACACCTTGTTCCAGCGTTAGTGGCAGGCATCAAGTTTCTCATCATTAAATATGATGTTAGTTGTAGTGGTTTGTAGATATTATTTATATTATTTATTGAGTTGTAAAAGTTTCTCTTTATGCCAAATTTTCTGAGAATTTGTAATCATGATGTGAGTTAGATTTCATAATGTTTTTTCTGCATCAGTTGATATGATTATATAGTTTTTAATTTTTAGCCTGTTGGTGTGATAGATTACATTGAAGGGTTTTCAAATGTTGAACTAGGATTTACATGGAATAAATTCCCCCTTTTCATAATGTATATTCTTTTTATATGTTGTTGGTTTTGGACTGGCTTTTTTCATTGGCTATTCAATAATGGCAAAATTTTTCAAGTTAATGGTTCAGATGATAAGACAGGAAGAACTACTGTTCAGCAGATCCAAAATGTGTGTAATGTTTTGGGAAAATTGTGTAAAGGCTAAATGGAAAACCATATCACAGCTCAGAGACTAAAGCTAGTGTATCAAACACATTTCTCTCCTAAAACTCGGTAGTTCCTCACACACTTATTCTTCAATGAAAGTAGAAATTTGAGATGAGTTATTTTTTATTGCTCATAGGAAATATATATGTGATTTTTAGTTTATAAAATTCCTTTAGTCAAGAGAACCTGTTTTTGTGCAGGTTCTGATGGACAGGTCTTTCAGCATCCTTTCCTTACAGAAAGTGACATTTCCTTATTAAAAGAAAGATGGGATGACACACACAAAAAACACTCTAGCTCTTTTGGTTCCTTTCATAACTCTATGACAAATTTGAAAAGAATAATGTTATAAATATTTCTTTTGTGAAGTTTAGATGATGACAATGATAATGCCAGTAATTCTCATTTTCTTACTTCCCACACCCATCAATATACCATATTCCATCACAATTTGCAAATTGTAACCTAATGCTTTGTTTGCAGTTATAACTGAAAAATACAATTCCTTTTTTCTGGTTTTAATTCTGTACTTAAAACAACAATAACAAAAAGTTGAAAAAGCTAAAAGCCAACAAATTTTCACAGATTTGGTAGCACAAGGGTTAAGAGCTTGGCTACTAACCAAAAGGTCAGCCGTTCAAATCTACCAGCTGCTTCTTGGACAGCCTACAGGACAGTACTAACTTGTCGGTGAGCTGGAATTGACTAGGATGGCAAAGGTGTTGGTTTTGTTTGGGAGTAACTGTACTGAAACAGTCTTGGTATACAATGATTAAAGCATCTGATTGCTTAATGAAAACTTAGTGGTCTAAGACCACCAGCTATTCCATAAGCAAAAGATGTTGTAGTCCGCATTGGTAAAGATTCACAGCTTTGTAAACCCTGTGGGACAGTTCTACCCAGTCATATGGGGTCGTTGTGCATTGGAAGAGTGGGAACAGAGAACTGAGGTTTACGAAAACTGCCACCTAATCAGAAAAGACAGTTCCTCTGGAGATATGTGTAAATTCAGACTCACGGGAGAGCTATTTATATGGGGAAAAAATTGCTGGACACAAAAACTGGAAGAAACATTTAGATGATAATTTTGGTAAATTACTGGAGACAGAGTACAGGTTAGAACAAGTATGAGAAATTCCTCAGAACTACAGTCTTTTAGGGGTTTTATCATCAAGAATTACACCAAGTTCTCACCTTGATGATCAGAGAGATATCCTCCTGGATCTGGCAGAAAGAGAGGGAGAGTAATCATTGTGAAATATGTCCAGCTTATTCTTTGCAACAAAAGCCTACACCTCAGAAGAAAATCCTTTAACAGAACCTGTCTCATCTGGAAAAAATATCATTCTTCCCATTCTAGCATCCTATCTAATCTAGGAAAAATAAAGGCTCGAACAATGGAGAATCACCTTGTGAAGGTCACAACCTAGCACTAAAAGACTGAGAATAGATTGCTTTCTCTACTCCATATCTGACCATCACAACAACAGGACTCCAGTATAATAGCAGTAGATTATAGCTGAAAGTACTTGAAAATGTACATTCTCTCTGAAAAGGAGTACTTGGAGAAGGCCAAAGTAAAGAGACAAAAAACAAGGAACTGCAGGAAATTTGAATCCTTGACTCCTACAGCTACAGCAAATATTAAATACAGCCCAACATTTAGGCAGGTTGAAATAAATTCTGACATTAAAGACCTATTTAACTCAGTCTCTATAGGATCACTGTGACTGAGAATCTGCTCAGTGGCAGTGGTTTGTTACCCAATACAACATGTCTGCCTTTCAACAAAAAATTCAAGGCATGCCAAAGGCAAAGGATATAGAACACACACATGCACACACACAATCGGGAAAGACAAAGCAAGTATCAGGGCTAAACTCAGATATAACACAGATTTTTTAATTGTCATATGAGGACTTTAAAATATCCATGATTAAACCCTGGTGGCATAGTGGTTAAGTGATACAGCTGATAACCAAAACATCAGCAGTTCAATTCCACCAAGTGCTCTTGGAAATTCAATGGAACAGTTTTAATCTGTCCTGTAGGGTCACTATGAGCTGGATTTGACTTGATGGCAGTGGGTATGGTATGCATATATGATTAATGTCGAGGCTTCTGATAGTAAAAGTAGATATCATGTTATAAGAGACTGTTAATGAAAGCAGGATCATGGAAATTCTCAGAAGGCAAAGCACAGTAATAGAAATAAAGAATGCTTTTCATCGAAGGTCCACTCTTTGGACAGGAATGGATTGGACTTGGCAATGCAGAGTGACCATATATTGGAAGCACTTTATGGTTCTATACATCTATATGATAGCATCTTGCTGACCTCTGGCTGGAGGAAGGGGAGTGGGTGGAGAGGAGGGGAAAGGAGGCTGTTGGGAGGATGAGACATGTATGGAGCAGAGAGGAATAGTGTGCAGTCACCGTACAGGGAGAGCAGTGGAAGCTGCATATAGGTGGGCATGTAAATTTATACGTGAATGTACATTTTCACTCAGTTACGTTAAATAAAAAATAAAAAAAAAGAATGTTTTTCATGGGTTTGTTGGTAGGTTCAGCAGAGCTGAGGGTGAAAAAAAAAAACCAGTGAGCTTGAAGATAAGTCAATAAAAACTTCACAAACTAAAATATAAAGATATAAATAAATGAATAAATAAATAAAGAGTGAATGAATAGCTAAAAGAAAGAACGAACGGATAAATAAATACATAAAATAGAACATCCAAGAACCACAGGAAAATTTCAAAACTCTGAGGTATACATAATCAGAAGTGGAATAAACAGGAAATGAAGTCAAAGAAAATATTTGAAATGATAATCAGAGAACCTTCCAAAATTAACAACACAAAAGCAATACCCCAGGAAGTTCAGAGAATATCAAACCAAACCTGTTGCCGTTCAGTCATAGGGAATCTATAGGACAGTGTAGAACTGTCCTATGAGGTTTCCACGGAGCAGCTGGTAGGGTTTAATTGCTGACCTTTAAGTTAGTGTCAAAGTTAGCTAGAGAACCTGATCTCTGTTGCCACATACTAACGTATTTTGCTATAGAATCTAATGTTTTCTGGGGATAACAAAGGTCATGGTTTGCATTATAGAACACACACAGTATTGACAAGGTTACCAAAGGAACCTCTGTGCTAAATATCTACCATTTTCCCTGGCAGTTTGTGATGCAAACATAAGTTCTTCCTGGAGCTGTGAGGCAAATATACCAAGTCATCCTGGCAGTTGTGAAGTGGCTACAGTAGCCCCAGATCCAATCAGATACCAGGTTACTGCCTCCTCTCCCATCTATGACATCACCTCTTGCTTTTGCCAATAAAAAGCAGCCGGAAAAGGTACACTGTGTCTTTTTCCACTCATAGGGAACGACCTGTTCCCTCTTTGGAATGTACTTTCCCTTAATAAACTTTTGCATCATTTGCTACTAAAAACGATGCATCCTTGTGTGTTTTAGGGGAAGGCGATCACAGTTTGCCACGAGTTGGGAAACCAAACTTGCTAATTCCATCTCTGAAACCTGAATCAGGTCACTCAGAGTCTAACCAGTTACTGGACCTTGACAGTTAGCAGCTGAATTCTTCATACTACCAAGACTCTCAGAGAATGCCAAACAGGTTAACTATCAAGTAACTACACCTTGATATCTCATATTCATATTTTAGAAAACCAATGGTAAAGAGAAAATTTTGAAGCAGAAGAATGAATGAGCTTACCTCCAGAGGAACAAGAAATAATTATTTTAAATTGCTTGCCAGACCCGTGCAAGAAAGAAGAGGATGAAAACTTTAAATGCTTGAAATGCTGAAAGGAAAGTATGTATTGGTACGTGTCATGTACTGAACTGTGTCACCCCAAAATGTGAGTAGCACTTTAGCTGGGCCAACATTCATGATATTGTGTGATATTCCTTTCTGTTGTAACCCCTGCCTCTATGATGTTAATGATGGAGGATGGGCAGCAGTTGTGTTGGTAGGGCAGTCCTCAACAAGTGCCGGATAGCGTTGTGCCTTGCGGTAGCCTATTGGGATAAAAAAACAAAGGGAGCTAAGGAGAGAGTAGGGTACTTCACACCATCAAGAAGCAGTGCCAGGAGCAGAATGTGTCCTTTGAAAAGGGCCCGGGGTCCCTGCATCTCAGAAGCTCCCAGTTCAGGGGAAGACTGATGACAAGGACCTTCCTACTGAACCAACAGAGAAAGCCTTCCCCAGGAGTTGACACCCTACTGGCCTGTGACAGAACAATATTTCTCTGTTTAAAGCCATCCACTTGTGGTATTTCTGTTAAAGCAGCACTACATAACTAAGACAGCATGTATTTGAAAAAACTCATTAATGTTGAGTAGACTTTGACTTATAGTGACCCTGTATGATGAAGAAAAACTGCCCCATAGAGTTTCCAGGGAGTGCCTCGTAGATCTGGACTTCTAGCCTTTTGGTTAGCAGCCATACCACTTAACCACTATGTTACTAGGGTTTCCAGATATGTGTTTATATAAGTTAGCGTACGTACATGTATTTTCTGTCAGCTCAAACCTCCTAGAAGCAATGACTCCAAGGATCAACAAAAGCACCCAGTGCCCAGATCTTGGTTTCTAATAATATTCTTCAATAAAGGAAAACCAGACCTCTTGGAAAATAGCTGACTCTAGGACTGGGGTAGGAAATATACAAGATGGGGCTGGAGTACCTTGTAGTGTCAGAAGCCAAGGAAATACATTCTTATCCAAGCCTCCCCCTCTCCCACTAACAAAACACACATAATAATGAGCACATGTCAATGATACATGGGATGAATGAGCTCTCAGATGTCAAAACTAGAGCAAGTTAAGGAGTAAGTGAAATAGTATTGAATTATAAAATTAAATATGAAATAAATATTTGAATCCACACAGATGAAAATGAATGAGTGAGAAAGTAAATAATAGGCAAGTAAGTAAAAGAGGAATAATAGACAAATCTGCCGTGTAATTTAATTTCAAATAATTTATGTACCTGTTCCTCTGATGGACATGAAGCATAATTCCTTACCTCTTATTTGTGGGTTACTCTTCATGACTTCCTTCTAGAGAGCATAATATAGTATTAGAAGACATAGCCTCCCTCAAGAGCTAAGTACGAGCTGGCTTACTCCCTATTTTAGAAGATTTGTGCTCCCCAGCTCAGGACTCTTATTTTGGTAACACAATCTACTGCCTGTGCACCCAGTGACTGGGACCCATCCACATTGCCCCATGAGACTTCAGGGTAAGGGAAAACAACCCACATTGCTTGACGCTCATGTTGCTTGTTATACTGTGAATAGTAAGTCTTTTTTCTCTGAGTCAGGAGCAATCTCTATACTAACTGTGACAGGTTAACTTGTTAGCTTCCAGTTAGAGCAGAATCTCAAACCTGTGCAGCTCTTGGCAATATCTGTATGTAAATATTAATGCTTATATATGCAAATTATACAAGTTATGTTAATAAACCCCACAATATCTAAGGAATTTGTCTTCATTGATTTATTCCAGAATTATCTTCCAAAATTAACTTTCTTTCCTCATTTTCTTGATACTGTGCATTTTACTTGACATTTTTTTCTTATTCTTAACGATGATACAAATTATTTGTCTATCTCTATGAGCTCTTTTATACACATTACTCCCATGTAATCAGCACAATAAAAATGATTACATTTACCTCATATGCACCAGTTTTTAATTTTCTTTTTAAAATTTCTTACTGAACTGTAGATATCTTTTACCCAAACACCACTGCTATGTCAATTATTTGTACTGTAGTGGCTTGTAGGTAGCTGTGATGCTAGAAACTATGTCACTGGTACTTCAAATAATAGCATAGTCACCCATGGTACAGATTTCAGCAGAGCTTCTAGACTAAGACTAGGAAGAAGGACCTGGGTCTCTGCTTCTAAAACAAACAAAAGGCTACTAAAAAGATTATTAATAGCAGTGGAGTGCTGACAGATACAGTGTTGAAAGATGAGCCCCTCACATTGGAAGGCACTCAAAATACATCTGGGAAAGAGCTGCCTTCTCAAAGAACAGTCAATCTTAACAGGATGGGTGGAATAAAGCTTTTCAAATGTTCATTTGCTGATGTGATATGATTCAAAATGAGAAGAAACGGTTGCAAAAATCCACTAAATACTAGAGCATGAAATGTATAAGTATGAATCTAGGAAAACTGGAGGTCATTAAAAATAGAATGGAACACATAAATGTTGACATCCTAAGCATTAGTGAGTTAAAATGGATTGATATTGGCCATTTTGAGCCAGACAATTGTATGGTCAGGCAGGGCAGTGCTTACAGGTATCGCAAGCTAAGATTGCTAACCACAATGATGGCAGATAGAATCCACCAACTGATCCTTGGAAACTTTATGGGGTAGTTCTACTCTATCTTCTACAGTTGCTATAAATCAGAACGGGCTTAATGGCAACTTTTCTTTTTTCCCATTCTAAGCATGACAAAATGAAAAGGAATGACGTTGCACTCATCACCTAAAAGAACAGTTCAAGATCTATCCTGAAGTACAACCTTGCCAGTGATAGGATAATATCCACATTCCTTCAAGTAAGACCAGTTAATGTGATTACTATTCAAATTTATGTAGCAACCATTAATACCAAAGATGGAGAAACTGAAGATATTTACCAAATTTTGTAGTCTGAAATTCATTGAACTTGCAGTGAAACTTCATTAATAATTATTGGTGGTTGTAATACAGAAGTTGGAAATAAATAAGAACGGTCCCTAGTTGAAAAATAAGGCCTCAGTGATATTAAAAAAAAAAAAAATGCTAGAAATTTCATAACAGAATCTTGCAAGACCAACAGCTTATATACTGCAAATACCTTTTTTCAACAACATAAACAGTGATTATACACATGAACCTTGACAGATGGAATACACAGGAATCAAATCAACTGCATCTGTGGAAATTACGAAGAAACTCAATCTCATCAGTCAGAACAAGGTCAGGGCTGACTGTGGAACCGACCATCAATTGCTCATATTCAAGCTCAATTGAAGCTAAAGAAAATTGAAACAAGTCCACAAGAGCCAAAGTATGACCTTGAGTATATCCCACCTGAATTTAGAGACCATCTCAAGAATCGATTTGAAGCATTGAACCACTAATAACCAAAGACCAAATGATTTGGTAGATGAAATTAAGGGCATCGTACATGAAGAAAATAAAATATAAAGAAGAGAGAAAAGACTTAATGGATATCAGAAGAGACTGACGCTTACCCTTAAACATGGAGTAGCTAAAGCCAATGAACAAAATGATGAAACAGCTGAGCAGAAGATTTCAAAGGGCAGCTCAACAATGAAAAGTAACCTATTATGAAATATGCAATGGTTAGAATTATAAAATAACAACAGTTGAGCACATTTGGCATTCTTAAAACTGAAGGAACTGAGGAAAAAAAATCAAGCCTTCAGTGCAATATTGAAGGTTTCTGTGGACAAAGCATTGAATAACATGGGCAGCATCAAGAGAATAAGTAAGGAATATACAAGATCACTGTACTCGTAAGATTCGGTCAATATTCATACATTTCAGGAGAGAGCATATTATCAAGAACCATTGTTACTGAAGGAAGAAGTCTAAGCTGCACTGAAGGCATTGGAGAAAACAAGACTCCAGGAGCTGAAATGATTAAACAAACAAATGCAGTGCGGGAAGCACTCCGTCATTTCTGTGTTGAAATCTGGAAGACAACTACTGCACAAACCAACAAGAAAAGATGCATATTTGTGCTTATTCCAGAGAAAGGTGATTCAACAGAATGTAGAAGCTATAAAAAGAAAAAAAAATCATTATCATCACACACAAGCAAATTCTACAGAAAATAATTCAAAATTAGATGCAGCAGTACATTGATTATCTGCCAGAAATTAAATTTGAATTCAAAAAAAGAGGTGGAATGACAGACATCCTTGCAGATGTTAGATGGATAGTTGCTGAAAGCAGAGGACACTAGAAAGGTATTTTCCTGTGTTTTATTGATTATGCAAAGGTATTCATCTCTGTGTATCACTACAAAAAATGAAAATTCCATCACACTGAATTGTGGTCATGTGAATCCTGTACCTAGACTAAGAAGCAGGTATTCCAACAGAAGTATAAGGGGACACAGTACAGTTTAAAATCAGAAAGGTGCAGGTCAGGATTGCGTTCTTTCACCATACTTATCCAGCCTGTGTGCTGAGCAAGAAATCTCAGATGGTAGACTGTGTGAAGAATAACATGACATCATAATAGGAGGAAAACTCCTTAAACAGCAGTGTTATGCAGATGATACAATCTTGCTTGCTGAAAGTAAGAACTGGAAGTCCTTACTGATGAGCAGTCTTCAGTATGAATTACACCTTAACATAAAGAAAACAAAAATCTCCACAACTGGCCCGATAAACAACATCGTGTCAAGAATTTCATTTTACTTGGATCCACAATCAACACCTTTGATACAGCGGTCAAGAAAGCAAAGAATATTTTGCCTTGGATATATCTGCTGCAAAACACTTCTTTAAAGTGTTAATAAGCAAAAATGTCACTTGAGGACTAACATGTGCCTGACCCAGTCCTGGTATTTTCAATTGTCTTATGTTTGCAAAAACTGGATAGTAAATCAGGAAAACAAAAGAAGAGTTAATGCCTTTGGATTATGGTGTTGACAAAGAATATAGACTATATTGTGGACAGCCATAAGAATGAAAAATATCAGTCTTGCAAAAAGCATGGATAGACTACTCTTTTAGAAGTGAGGATGGCAAGAGTTTGACATCCGTACTTTGGACATGTTATCAGGAGGGACCAGTCCCTGGAGAAAGGTGTCATGCTTGGTAAAGGGTCAGTGAAAAAGAGAAAGAACCTCATGCAGAAGGATTGACACAGTGGTTACAACAATGAGCTCAAACACAGAAACAATTACACAGATGCCAAAGGATCGTGCAGTGTTTCATCCTGTTTTTTGTAGGGTAATGTGAGTAGGAACTGATTGGACAGCCCAGTAACAACCACAGTAATAGCCACAATAACAGCTTGTTCCAAATTCCTCTTCCCCAATTTATCCCTTTGTCCTGATACTCCTGCTACCTTCCCAAAATAGGTATATCTACTTTTGATACAGAAAATATAGGATTACCATGTCTGAGTCCAGAGTGAGAAAGTAACTCGAGGACATCAGTCACTGATTTCATCTGTTCAAATTAGTCTGAACTCACTGTAAAATATTTTGGATGTCATATACGGTAGTATCCACATGGTATTAACCATAAATCTGAAGATCAGAAAGGATCATAACTTATCCAAATTTACTTCAATTATAAATGATGAGTCCACGATTTAAACACAGACTTGGCTGAATCAAAAGCCTATTCCTTGCCTTCTCTTCTTCATTATTTGTTGTTGCTATTCTTCTAAGCAGGTCTACTCTGTTTAGTTTCTTAAAAGAGGGATGTTTATTTGCCTAATTCTATTCATATCTGTATCATATATTTTGCATGTCTGGAAATTTTCATTAGGAAAAAGTTGTAGGTGGTGGTAGGATAGCATATAGGTTTGAAACATGATGGCTACTAAAATATCCTGAAATGTGAAACAAAATATGCAGAGTCTGAAGATATTCATGTATCAGGAAACTTGTATTTTCATCTACTGAGAGTCATAGTAGTTTTTCCTACATTAAATGGATCCAGGAAATACATCAAGTCCTCAAAAAATTTCAGTCTACTTCACCTGCAGTATAACTGCTACTAACTTGAAAAGTTTGAAGTCTGAAGTATTTGGAAGGGTGGAGAGACACGCTGGTACAGACTTTCTTTTGAACAGTATAATACCTTGAAAAAGATTTCATATGAAATCATGTATTTTTTTTCTGCTTTCCAAACCTCTAATGGAATTTTACATAGGTTAGCCACCAGGGTTTGGTAGAGGAGACCTTTGATAAACTCTCTTATTGCCATAGCTGCCTGTGTGAAGCGAGGAAAATCCAATCACAAAACTGAATATATCTGCTCAGTTTTTACTCATAGAGAGTTGAAAGGTCGATTCCTGAAGATTCAAAAGCACAAACTTGAGATCTAGATATAAAAGTTCAAGACAGTTATTTTAAAATGGAAATTAAGATATCAAAAATCTTATATTATTTTGAATTTGTAAAAACTACCTAATGAGCAGTAATTACTTTAAAGCAGTTTGAGAAGGAGGCAAGGGGGAAGAGTTACAGCAAATATTTTTTGTAATTTTCTTCAAAAAAGTAACAAATATTGAGAAGTATGTGTATGACTCCAAAAATAATTACACTTTTAAGTAATTTTAAACATAACTACACTTATTTCTAAAAGTTTTGTGCCACCAGTTCATATTTAAAAGGGCAAGCTATAGATCTCTCTATAGGCTCAACTAATTGGTTTCTTGCTCTGAAGAGACAGTGAAAAGAAAAAAAAAACAGTTCATCATAGGAGCTTTCATCATAGGTTATTGTATGAAACAACTAAGCCTGTTCATACTCAGTTACCATCTGGTCAGTATGGGATCACATCTCTAGAGGAACAATGACGTCAATGGTGTTCTAATTTAGGAATGAACAGCTATACTCCAATCTAATCTTTACCACCGATGTCAATAGACTCCTGGAGGGCTCTATTTCATGTCAAAATCTTTAAAATGTTTTGTATAATTTGTACAAATATATTTATATCTTCTTAGCAAAAAACACAACATAAAGAATTAATATGAATGAAAAATATTTTTTAAAAGAAGATTCATAATAGACTATTTTTAGTGGAATAATTATACATATATACATACACATATATGCGTATTAAATGTTAGTCACATTGTCCACCTCTGTATATCATATACTTATCTTTGGCAAGTGAAAAAAGGAAAAATAATCCGTGCAATAGAAGTCTACATAGTAGAATCAATAATGTTTAAGTATATCAATACATGATCATTCCTGTAAATTTTGATCTTCATTATACTGGAATAATACCTTAAATTCTTTAAGGTGCACGTGAAGCAACCAGGGTGTCTTAGGCTGGGGTTTTAGAGAGCAAAACCAGTACAACCTATAACTATGTGTATAATATGTATGTGTGTGTATGTGTATGTGTACATATATGTATATGTATGTATGTGTGTGTGTATGTATTATTGTGTGTGTGTGTGAGAGAGAGAGAGAGAAAGAGAGAGACACAGAGAAGGAAATGTCTCACAACATTTACAGATGCTAGAATGTCCAAAGTCTATGGTTTAGGATGGAAACTTCTCTCAATTCAAATAGCTACAGAGGGTGGTGAACCCAAGATCAGCAGGTTGGAGAGCAGGGCTCTCCCTCTCAGACTGTGAAGATTGTCTCATTCCAAGATCTGCAGATAATCCCAAGAGCCAGAAGTCAGAAGAAAAGGAGGCAGTCACAGGATCCAGAGACAGCAAGAAGCCCAAATGTTTGCTTATGTATAGATACACGTCACACCTACAAAGAAACTCACTTTTAGCTGATTGCCTTCTCACAGAAGATGTGATCCTGGGAGTGATCACATGTAAACATTGAGAATCATGGCCCAGCCAAGTTGACACACAATCATAACTATTACATAGCGATCTTGTTAGAATTAATATTCTGTTTTAGGAGGTCTAAGATAGGGCTAGTGATTCTGAATTTTTAACTAGCATCAGGTGCAGACAATGCTGTAGAACTGTGTATCATGGTCTCACTAGTAAGATACTGGAGAATCTATTTGACTTTTATCCGAATATAAGTCTGAACCCAGTAAATCTCCTTCTAACCAAGGGTAATTTATTACCTATTATGAGGTACTGGTTGTACAGTGGTTAAGACTACTGTCTGCTAGCCAAATGGTAAGCAGTTTGAATCCACCAGCTGCTTCTTGGATATCCTATGAGACAGTTCTAGTCTTTCCTGTAGGGTTGCTATGAGTTAGAATTAATTAGATGGCATTAGTTTGATTTTTTTTATTAGTATAATGTTAGTTGAGTTAAACCAAAACAACAAACCCACTGCCATGAATTTAATTCCAGCTCATTGCAGCTGTGTTAAAAACAATTCCAAAATTTAGTGTCTTAATCTGATAAACATTTACCATTTTTCAGGAGTTCATGAGGTAGTTAAACAGTTTTTCTGATCTGAGTCAAGCTCATCTTAATTTGCCTAGGCTCACTCATGTATCTCACACAGCTGGCCAAAATACAGAGGCTAGTTAATCTAAAAGGCTTCACTCACAAGTGCAAAGGTACTACTATGAACATCAGCTGAGGAAACCAGGTTAACTAAGCCACGGATCTTATATCCTGTGCTAGCCTGATCTTGTTCACAGGGAAGGAAGGATTTCTAGAGTGCAATCAATGTATCTCAAGATCTGGGCTTGGAGATGGTGCACATGTTTTCAACATTCAGTTGGTCAAAGAAAGTTAAGGATTTAAAAAAAATAGAAATATCTTCCACTCTTGATGGGAAAAAATTTGCATTGCAAAGTAAGTAGGGGCAGGGTCAGAGAAGCAGAACATTTTTTTTTCCCCCAAGCCATCTACCACAGTATCCAGAAAGAGATAATCTGAGAGAAAATAACAGAATGAGTGATGCCAATTTACACTGGAGAGTAATTCAAGGCATTTCCATGTAGGAACCTTTGCAGCTAAAAGGACATGGAGTGACATGTATAAAAGCCCAGAAGAAAAGAATTGTCAACCAAGAATCTTATAGCCAGCAAAATTGCCTTTCAAAAACCATGACAAAACTAAGACCTTCTCATATTACAAGACATTAAGAGAATCTATGAAAACCATATCAGCTTTATGGGGAATATTAAAATATGTCCTTTGGATAGAGAACCAGTGACATAAGACAACAATGTCAGATAAAGATACGTGACTTTACCACCCCTGATACACATAAAGATTTTACAAAAGTACAATAAAGTTAAAAAGCTGACTATAAGGACCCAGAAGTGTTAAGCTATCAATGACGGTGACTTCAAAACAAAATTGGGGAATAAATGCTGTAGGTACAGAACTTCCACACACAGAAGTCAAGATGATTTTAAAATATCACAAACTATTTTAATTTAATAGAACAAAGTTACTTAAGGGTACCCACAAAGGAAACTAATAATCTCCCCAACAAAATAAAGAAGAAAATCAAAAAGACTCAGTAGGAGGAGGGACTGAGATGGTGGAATACCTAACTGCATCTGTCAGCCCTCTAACAATGAAGAACAAGAGAAACAATTGAACAGATTATACAGGACATTCTAGGAGCCCTGAATACCACGGGGGAGCTAGGAGAGCAGACTGGATGGCAGAATGGGAAGAAGAGGTGTAGAAGGATCTAGTTTAGACAAATTAAATCTGCAGCCATAGACGGACCTGTTTCTGCTTGCTGAGCAGAGCTGCAGCTTGGCAGCTTAATGATGAACACAGTATCAGTAGCAATAGCAGAACACATCTTTCCCAGTGGGGAAGCTGAGATTCTGACAGTCTTATCTACATAACTGAACAGGATTTTCACATAAACCTTATAAACTTAGTGCTTGCAAACTCTTGTAGATTTAAATTTTTCCTATGGGTTGATCTTCTCTCTATTTTTCCCAGCACTCTCCTGTCCCTTCTCTGCTTTGCACTAAACTGTGATGCTCTATATGGGCCAGAAGTAGGACATCGTAAGTGGATTCCCCTGGGACAAGATCTTCCACTACCTATCTCAGCATGCTCAGAGCTCTAGCCACCAGGTAACAGGGCATTGGAATTTCTGAGGCTCCAATATCAACTAGTTCAAAGTACCAGCCTATGTCGATAGGCAAAAATTAAATTAATGTGTGTGTGTTAGAATGCAATAACGAAGCATAAATAAATTACAGTAACTTTCTAATGGCTCAGAGACAAGAATCAGTTTCAAGTACTTTAAAGAAGCAGACAACCATGCCTTCAAAAAAGTCCCAAAACAATCAAAAAGCTATCCAGACGAAGATTTCCTATTAGAGGTAGAATACAGAAGATCAATATTTAGAGCTTTTCAAGCCACCAGAAAGGAGATTAGGCAAAATGAAACATAGCATAATGAATAATTAAATAGGGTGCAAGAAATACCGGAGAAACGATAATCTGAAATTCAGCAGATTAACAATATAATTACAGAATTAATTCAAGAGAAAGTCAAGGGAGCAGGATTGAGGCAATGGAATGCAGAACTAGTGAGACTAAAGATAAAGCAAGTAACAGTAGCACATTTGAGAAAAATCAGATAAAATAATTTTAAAAATGAAGAATCACTAAGAGTTATGTGGGACTTGATCAAGAGAATGGAAAACTTGGTGATATAGTGGTTAAGTGCTATGGCTGCTAATCAAAAAGGTGGCAGTTTAACTCTACCAGAAATTCCTTGGAAACTCTATGAGGCAGTTCTACTCTGTCCTGTAAGGTCGCTATGAGTCAGAACTGACTCAACGACTTTGAGTTTGGTTTTAGTTTTCTATCAAGAGGAATAATTTACTAGTGGCTGGTGTACAAGAATGGGGGGTGGTAGTGGGTAAAGAAAATACAAAAAGAATTGTTGAAGATATGGTGACTGAAAACTTTCCCAATTCATGAAAGACAAGAAGTATCTATCCAAGATGCTCATTGAACTCCACACAAAGTAGATCCCAAAAGAAACACACTAAGACATATTATAATGAAATTTAGGGATATTCTTTTGAATTCACTAGTCTTAAAAAATAATCCACAAAGGAGAATCAATAACACTAAACCTAGATTACTCAGAAGAAACTGTGATGACAGAAAGGCAATGGGATGATATGTACAAAGCCTTGAAGGAAAAAGCTTCCAGTCAAGAATTATATATCCTGCAGTATTGTCTCTCAAGTATGAGGGCAAAATTGGGACATTCTCTGATGAACAGAAGTTTAGAGAATTCGCAAAAACTGAACAAAATTACAAGAAACACTGAAGGAAGTGAGTCATTCAATTAGAAAATGAGTAACTATATATATATATATATATATATATATATATACACTCAAGGATACAATGCAGGACAGAGCATTCAGGTATCATTGTAGATAGGGAAATCACAGAAATAAGGCAAAACTAAAACACTAAAAATAGGGAAACAGACATCCCAGTATGTAAATGATGACAATATTATACCGAAAAGATTGATCAATGTTCTTTCAGATGGATAAAAAGTCAAAGTGATATAAAAAAGTCAAAGACTAGTTGACACTTAGGACACTGTTGACAACACAACATCTCCTCTTCTTTTCAGTCACATAAACTGAAGAAGTGGCATGATGCAACCACTTCAGCAGCCTGATCCACCAGCTCAGTGTAGCTCAGCCAATACACTGCAGCATCAGCAAGATTAGGAAGTAGCAGCCTACTGCTGTTTTCTCTGCAGGACCTTCCAGTCCACAGCACCCATGCCTACACCAGAAAACTTGGGGTGTAGCAGTTACTGCCTTCCTTTGCTGAAAAGACAAAGCAACCTCTCTTCTCTCCTCACCCTCCCTGTTGCAGCCATTGAGTTATGGAGCCAGTCTCCATACCAAAGGAAGTATCCAGACACACTGAGGCAGACAGGAGAAGGCAGCGAAGGGGGAAGGGTCTCAACATTCCCAAGCCCAAACCCACAGCCACAGTGACAAGAAAGATGAATATTCACTCTGCACTCCCTTCACTAACCAAGGGACCAGGCCGTGGTCCTGCACTTTTCCCTTCCTCCAGCCAATGCCTCAGAAAGTCTCCAGACCCCAGGCTCTAGACACAGGCAGCAACCAAATGACACTTGAGAGAGTAAGAGCAGAATCACAAGACAGTCCAGGCCACATACATTTATCACCTGCATGCATAGCTCATATCTGCTTAGAATGGGGATAAGTATTAAGATAACCACAAAGGAAATTAATAGCCATACATATGAAAATGGGAGACAAAAATCAAGAAGCCTCAGCAAATATAAAAGCAACAACAGTGAAAAAGACAAAAAGACTGTACACAGAAAATGAAGTAGAAAAAAGAAATCATCAACAACACAGACAAAAGGCACCAAAATGACACCACTAAATTCACACCTACCAATAGTTACATTGTCTGTAATAGGTTAATGCACCAAAAAAGAGAGTAAGAGTAACAGAATGGATTAAAAAAAGATGATCTATCTACATGCTGCCTGTAAGAGGCAGACTTAAAGGTACCATCAAAATGAAACTCAAAGGATGGAAAAATTATATACCAAGCTAAAAACATTAAAAAAAATGAGCAGGAATAGCAATATTAATTTCAGATAAAAGAGACTTTAAAGTAAGATCCACCACAAGAGGACAAAGAAGGCCACTGCATTTATCTTAGATGATCAATACATCAAGAGGACATAAACGTATATTTATACACCCAATAACAGAATTTCTAAATACAACAAACTCTAGTATCACTGAAAAGTGAGACGGGCAATTCCATGGTAATAGAAGAATACTTCAGCACACTACTCTCACTAAAGGACAGAATACTTAGAAAAAGGATAAAGAAAAAAAAAAAGATGCTACAATCAATCAACCTGACTTTGTAGACATATACAAAAGACTCCACTCAATGGTAGAAAAGTTTGCCTTCATTTTCAATGAACATGGGACATTCTCCAAAATAGATCACACATAGGGCCATAAAGCAAGTCTTAAAATCCAAAGTATTGAAATATTGCAAAGCATGCTTCCATACCATAAAGCCATAAAAGTTGAAATCATTGCAGAGGAAGCAAGGGTAAAAAAAATCAAACATTTGGAAACTGAACAACAGCTTGTCCAAATGCTTCTGGATTATAGAAGAAAGCAAGAACAGAATGAAGACATTTAGAGAATCAAATTAGAGTGAAAACACATCCTACCAGAACTTATGGGACACATCAAAAGCAGTGTTTAGAGATGAATTTATCTTAATAAATGCACAAATTCAAAAAGAATAAAGGACGAGAATCAAAGAATTAACTCTACAACTCTAACAAGTAGAAAGAGATCAACAACAACAAAAACATTCAAGCATCAGAAGAAAACAAATAATAAAGATTAGGGCAGAGCTAAATACTTTGACAGAAAAAAAAAGAAAGTGTTAGCAATACCAAAGTCTGGTTTTTTAAAAAGATCAACAAAATAAATAAACCACTGGACAAATTGATAAAAGAAGAACAGAAGAAGAAGAAAATATTTCAAACAAGAAATGAGATATCAAGAAATGTGATATCATAACATACTCAACAGAAATTAAAAGAATCATAAAATAATATTGTGAAAAATCATACTGTAATAAATACAAAACCTAGAGGAAATGGACAAATGTCCAGAAATACACTACCTACCAAAACTAAACAAACAGAAGTAGAACAAATAATAAATTCATCTCAAAAGAGGAGATTGAAAAAGTAATTTAAGAACACCTGACTGAAAAAAGTTCTGTCCTAGATAACTTCACTGAAGAATTCTACCAAACTTTTACAGAAGAGTTAATTACACTATTACTAAAGTAATTTTACACATAGAAAGGGATAGAATACTCCAAATTTACTCTATGAAGTCAGTATAACCCTGTTATCAAAACTAAGTAAAGACTGCACAGAAAATGAAACTTACACAGCAATATCTCTCATGAACTTAGATGCAACAATCCTCAACACAATTCTAGCCAATAGAATTAAAAAATGTATTAAATAATAATAATACTTCCCCATAATGAAGTAGTATTCACACTAAGGATTCAAGGATGATTTAACCTTAGAAAAACAATTAATGTAGTCAAGCACATAAATAAAACACAAGTCAAGAACCCCTTGATTTTATCAATTAATGCAGAAATGGCATTTGAAAGTTCAACACTCATTTATGCTAAAAACTCTCAGTAGAACAGGAATAGAAGAGAAATTCCTGTACATAATAAGGGGCATCCATGCAAAGCGAATGGCCGACATCATCCTAAATGGAAAAGGTCTGAAAGCATTCTCCTTGCAAAGAGGAACCAGATAAGGATGCCCATTGTCATCACTTTTATTCAACATAGTACTGGAGGTTCTAGTCAGAGGAAACAGGCAAGATAAAGAAATAAAATGCATCCTAACTGGTAAGGTAGAATTGAAAGAACATCTATTTGCAGATGATATGATCGTATGCACAAAAGTCCCTAAAGGACTCCCCCCACCCCCCAAAAAAACCTCCTGGAACTAATAGAAGAATTCAGCAAATCATTAGGGTATAAGAAAAACATACAGAAACCAGTTGAATTCTTTTATACCAACAAAGAGACTGACAAAGAGAAAATCACCAGATCATAACATTTAAATAGCCCCCAAACATAAAATACTTAGGAATAAATCCAACCAGAAATGCAAAAGATCTATAAAAATGAAATTACAAGACAAGACCCTGCTGCAAGAAAACATAAGAGACCTACCTAAGTGGAAAAACCTACCTTCCTCATGGATAGGAGGACTTAACATCATGCAAGTGTTTCTTTTCTACCCAAAGTCATCTATAGAGACACTGTAATCCCAATACAAAATCCAATGGCATTTCTTAATGAGATAGAGAAGCAAACTATCAACTTCACAGGGAAAGGTAAGAAGCCGCAGATAAGTAAATCATTACCGAACAAGGAGAACAAAGTAGGAGGCCTCATATTATATGACTTTAGAACTTATTACACTGCCATAGTAGTCAAAACAGCCGGCTAGTGGTATAAAAGCAGATACATAGACAAATGTAACAGAATCCCGATATAACATATCTACCTATGAGTAGCCGATATTTGATAAAGGCCTAAAGTCTGTGAATTGGGAAAAACAACAACAACAAC
Source organism: Heterohyrax brucei (assembly GCA_028571685.1). Taxonomy (NCBI): domain Eukaryota; kingdom Metazoa; phylum Chordata; class Mammalia; order Hyracoidea; family Procaviidae; genus Heterohyrax; species Heterohyrax brucei. The sequence continues at coordinate 68,081,637 of CM053153.1, forward strand.
AACAAAACAGTCTTTTCAACAAATGCTGTTGTCAAAACTCATCCATCTGTAAAATAATGAAAAAAGACCAATATCTCACTCCATGAACAAAAACTAACTCAAAATGGATCAAAGACCTAAATATGAAATCCAGAACAATAAAGACCATGAAAGAAAAAGTAAAGATAATGCTGGGAACCCAAATACAAAGAATAAATAGATTACAAAATATTACTAACAATGCATAAACACCAAAACAGAAGCAGATGACTGGAAACTCCTAAAAATCAAACAAATATCCTCATCCAAAGATTTCAAAAAGAGTAAAAAGACTACTCGCAAACTGGGAATAAAGTTCTGGCAACCAGGAATCTGATTGGTGTCTATTCTTCATACTCTACAAGGTACTGCAAAATCTCAACAAGAAAAAGACAAATAACCCAATTAAAAAATGGGCAAAGTATTTGAGCAAGCGTTTCACCAAAAAAGACATCCAGTAACTCTATCATTAACCATTAGAGAGATCTAAATCAGTACTGCAAGGAGATACCATCTTACCCCACCAAGGCTGGAATTAATCCAAAAAACACAAAATAATAAACGTTGGGGAAGTTGTAGAGAGACTGTAACTCTTCTTCACTTCTGGTGAGAATATAAAATGGTACAACCACGTTGGAAATCAACTTGGTACTTTCTTAAGAATCTAGAAATAGATATACCATACAATCCAGTAATCTTACTACTCATAATGTATCCTAGAGAAATAAGGGCTGTTCCATTAATAGATACATGCACATCAGTGTTTATTGCAGCCCTGTCCACAATAGCAAAAAGGTGGAATCAACCTGGTTGTCATCAACAGATGAACAAAGAAACAAACTATGGTATTTTTACACAAAGAAATACTATGCAATGATAAAGAGCAAGGATGATCTGGGGAAACATCGGATAACACGGAGACATCTGGAAGATACACTGACTGAAATTATTCACGAAAGGACTAATATTGTATGCAACCACTATCATAAGGACTCAAGAAAATGTTTAAACACAGAAGAAAATAATATCCAATTTTTACAAGGGAGGGAAGGGGAGAAAAGGATATTCATAGATTAGATAGTAGATAAGAATTGGGTTAGGGGAAGGGAGTAACAGCACGCATTAGAAGCAATTTAACACTGCTGAATTATACCAAAAGCTCAGAGGTTTCCTAAACACAACTTGGCATTTCAAAGGACACAATAGCAGGGGCAGTGGTCTGGAGACAATGATTTCAGGGGACATCTATGTCAATTGGCATAACTAAGTTTTTCTTCTTAAAGAAAATATCCTGCATCTCGTTTCGTTCAGTAGCATCTGGGGTCTTAAAAACTAGGAAGCTTCCGTCTATGTAGCATCAATTTGTCTCAATCTACCTAGAACAGAGAACAAAGGACATCAAAGAGGTAAGGAAAATATGAAGCCATGAGACAAAAGGGGCTGTATGATTCAAAGACTAAGTCAACATGAAACCAGAAGAATTAAATGTTGCCAGACCACCACCAGTGACTGCCCTGACAGAGAACAACACGTTGAGTTCCTGACGTAGAAGGAGAATACAGGGGTGCATGTCTAGAATTTTATGAAAGATCAGACTTGATAGTCCAACATCCTGAAGGGTCCCCTGCAGACCTGGCCTCCAGACTCTCTGCTGGCCCAGAGCTGAAACCAGTACCAAGGTCAGCTCTCCTGACAAAGACGTGACTAGACTGTAAAAAGGAGGGATACCCTGGCTGCGTAGTGGTTAACTGCTACATCTGCTAACCAAAAGGTCAGTGGTTTGAATCCACCAGACATTCCTTTGAAACACAGCTCTACTAGGACCTGTAGGGTCGCTATGAGTCAGAATCAACTTGATGGCATTGCTTTTTGTTTTTCGTTTATAAGACATAGAGAGAAGCTGGTGAAGAGTGTGCTTTCTGGCTCAACTATATACATGAGGCTGTAAGAGCAGCTTTCAATTAAAAACAAGAATGAAGGGTGGAGATGGAAGGACAGCTGTTAGTTGAATGAATGCAGGAAGTACAAGGTGGAAGGAGGAGTATGCTGTAACAAGGTACAGAGAAGAGCTAGAGCTTTATAATGGTGTGGGGGATGGGTTTGTGTGGCAAACTGACTTGGATTGTGTACTCTCACTTAAAGCACAATAAAATATTTAAAAATAAAAGAAAATAGAAAACCATGTGTAACACAGTTCTATACCGACACATGTGGAGTCACCATAAGTGACTGTTAAAAAAAAAAAAGAAAAAAAAGACTCAGTAAACACAAGAATAATTGATAAGAAAATAAAATCCAGGCAAAAAACTCAGCACAAAAGATTAGGAGGAACAAAGCAACAACTAACACTATTTAAAAAAAGCTGTAACAAAATGACAGCAATACTCTCATACCTATCATTAGTCATGCTGAATGTAAATGGATGAAATGCACCAGTCAAGAGACAGAAAGTGGTAGAGTGGACTAAAAAAAAAAAAAAAAAAATCCATCAATATTTTGCTTACAAGAACCACAACTTAGACACAGAGACATAAATAAGTTAAAAATTAGAGGATGGAAAATAATATTTCAAGTAAACACTAACTAAAAAAAGAGCAAGAATTGCAACAATAATTTTAGGTGAAATAGACATTAAGTCAAATCCATTGTGAGAAAAAAAGAAGGTCATTATATGATTAAAGGGTCACTTAACCAAGAAGACACAGCCGTGATAAACATTTGTGCACCCAATGACACTGCTCCAGAAACATAAAACAAACTAACAGAATTGAAAAGATTGTTCTTGTCAAGAATTTCATTTTACATGGATTCACAATCAAAGCTGAAAGAAGCAGCTGTCAGGAAATCAGCTTACTACTTTGGGCAAATACGCTGCAAAAGACTTCTTTTAAGTGCTAAAGAGCAAACATGTTACTTTAGAGGACTAAAATGTGCCTGACCGAGCCATGATATTTTCAATCACCTTAGAAGCAAGACAAACTGACAGTGAATAAAGAAGTCTAAAGAAACATTGGTACCTTTAAATTACGGTGTTGGTGAAGAATACTGACTATACCGTGAACTGTCAGAAGGATGAACAAGACTGTCTTGGAGGAAATACAATCAAGGTGCTCCTTGGAAGTGAGAATGGTAAGACTTCATTTCATGTGCTTTGAACATACTATCAGAAGGGATCAGCCCTAGAACAGGCCACCATACATGGTGAAGTACAGGGTCACTGAGAAAGAGGAAGAATTTTAATAAGTAGGACTGATACAGTGGCTGCAACAATGGGTTCAAACATAACAATATGAGGATTAAGCAGGACTGGGAAGTGTTTCGGTCTGTTGTACATAGCGTCACTATGAGTCAGAACCAACTCAGTGGCACCTAAAAACAACAACACAGCAAATCCCATGACATACAGTATTTTACAACAGTAATATGCAAAACTGTTATGTATGGTTACACAGGGAGGTATGCATGCTACATGGGTGTGGGAAGGCATATGGGAGTACATGTGTGTGCATATATATACAAGTATATATATATATATATATATATATATACATGTTGTGCTGCATAAGGATCACTGGTGACATAGTGCTTAAGCACTCAACTGGAAACCAAAAAAAGACAAATAAACCAGTTTAAAAAAGGGCAAAAGTATGAACACTCACTTCACCAAAAAGGACATCCGAGCAGCTAAGAGATACCTTAGGAAATGCTCCTAATCATTAGCTATTAAGAGAAATCCAAACTAAAACTACAATGAGAAACCATCTCACCCCAACAAGGCTGGCATTAATCCAAAAAACACAAAATAATCAATTTTAACTTGTTGTGGAGAAACTGAAACTCTTCTACACTGCTGGTGGAAATGTAAAGTGGCACATCCACTTTGGAAATCAACTGACAAATTCTTAAAAAGCTAGAAATAGAAATACCATATGAGTCAGCAATCACACTGCTGGGAATATATCCTAAAGAAATAAGTGCTATCACACGAACAGTAATACGCACACTAACGTTTATTGCAGGACTGTCTACAATAGCAAAAAAGATGGAGTTATCCTAGGTGACCATCAGTAGATGAACAGATATGTGTATATTCATACAATGGAACACTATGTAATGAAAAGGAACAACAATGATCTTAGGAAACGTGATAAAATGAAGTCATCTGGAAGACATTATGCAGAGTGAAATTAGTTAGTTGCAAAAAGAGAAATACTGTATGAAACCACTATTGTAAGTACTCAATAAAAAGGTTTAAGCACAGAAGAAAACACTCTTTTATGGTTACAAGGGTGGAGTGAGGGAGAAATGTATTCCTTCCTGAAGCAGTAGATAGGAATTGGGTTAGTTGAAGGGAGGGACAAAGCAGAGTAGAAGTGAGGTCAACACAGCTGGGTTATACCAAAGGCTAAGAGGTTTCCTAAATATAAACCAACACTTCGAAGGGCACAGTAGTAGGGGCAGGGGTCTGGTCACCACAGTTTCAAGGGACATCTAGGTTAATTGGCACAACAAAGTTTTTAAGCAAAGTGTTCTGCATCCCACTTTGGTGAATGGTGCCTGGGGTCAAAAAAGCTAGCCAGCAGCCACCAGTGCCAACCCACCAGGAAGAGAGGAGAATGAAAGACATCGAAAACATAAGAAAAATAAGAGCCTAAGAGACAGAAAGGGCCATGTAATCCAGAGACTGAATCAGCATGAGACCAGAAAAACTAGATGATGTCTGACTACCACCAATGAGTGTGCCGACAGAGAACACAACACAGAATCCCTCACATAGTGAGAGAAAAATCAGTATACAGAACTAAAATTCTATTGAAAAGACCAGATTTGATGGTCCAACAGACGGGAGTGTCCCAGATAACACGGCCCAGCATTCTCTGTTACCCCAGAGCTGAAACCATTCCCAAAGTCAACTCTTCAGACAAAGGTAGCACTAGATTATAAGACATAAAATGATACAGGCAAAGAGTGTGCTTCTTGGCATAAGTACAAACATGAGACCAACTAGGCAACTCCTGTCAAGAAGTGAGATGAGAGGGTAGAGGGGGACAGGAGATGGTTGAATAGACATGGGAAATACAGGGGCAAAAGGAGGAGTGTGCCGTCAGGATGGGGAGAACAGGTGGAGTTACATAGCAGCGTGTGCGAGTTTTTGTATGACAAACTGACTTGGATTTAAACTTTCACTTAAAGCACAATAAAATATATCCTTAAATTTTTTTTTTACAAACTTGGAAAACCTGTAGAGCAATTCTACTCTTCCCTACAGCCCTACCATGAATCAGAATTAACTCAATAGCAATGGGTCTGAGTTTTTACTGTATGTGCTACATGTGGGATCGATAATTAAGTCAGAAAACTTAATTGTTCTAAGTGCTAAATGCCTCGTTGCTGAATATCACTACAGTCATCTTCAAAGTACTTCCCTTGGGAAGCTAGGTAATGACACCAGAACCTAGTCCATCGTACAATGCAATTTTGGAACTCTTTCTGGAATGGCCATTGTGCATGGTGGTATGTTTGCAAACTTAATTGTGTAGTTGTCTGTGAGAGAGCTTTTAGCCAGTACACAAATAACTATTGGAACACCTTGCTTACTCACCAGATCTGGTCCTCAGGACCTTTTTCTTTACTTGAAGATAAAGGAAATATTGAAAGGAAAACATGTTGATGACATTCAGGACATTAAGGGTAATCACAGCTCTGAAGACCATTCCAAAAAAGAGTTCCAAAACTGTTTTGAAGGGTGAACTAGGTGCGAGCTTCAGTGCATAGCTTCCCAAGGGGGTACTTCGAAGGTGACTGCAGTGTTATTCAGCAATGAGATATGTCGTACTTTTTCTAGGGTGAGTTCACGGACTTAATTGGCAGTCCTTGTATATATATTCATATACACACAAAAAAGCACATAAGATGCACATTTATGGATACTACCTAGAGTTATCTAAACACCTCGTGGAGTTCATTTACTGGATTTGAATTCTCAGGACCATAGTTTTATGGCTCAACTAGGTCAACCTAAATTACTTCAAAAAGATAATACTGTATACCCGAGTTTAGTGAGTAGTGTCTGAGGTCTTAGAAGCCTGTGAGCACCACCTAAGAAGCAACTGTTTGTGTCTTCCCATATAGAACCAAGGAAAGTGAAGGAAACAAAAGACTCAAGGAAGAAATTAGTCCATTGGACTAACGGCTCAGGTGAACCACGGCACCTTATAGCCTGAGGCCTGAACAACTAGATGATGCCTAGCTACTACCATTAATGATTCTGACCAGGGATAAAGTAGACTGTTCCAATTAGAATGGGATAAAAATGCAGGACAAAGGTCAAATTCCTGAAAAAGGCCAAATTACTGGACTGAGAGACTAGAGAAATCCCTAAGGATATCACCCTAAAATATGCTTTGAACCTGTTACTAAAGCCACTTCAGGAGGTGACCTTTCAGCCAAGTAACAGATTGACCTAAGTAATCAACAGTAACTTTTCTAAGAAATATGCTTCATTAAAGTACTAACTATATGAGACCAGTCAACATTTACCCCAAAGCAAAAATGAGAAGGTAAGGAGAGGCAGGGAAACTAGACGGATGGAAATGGAACAGTTGGGATGAAAATGTTAAGACTCTTGACATTTTGCAGGAATAGCGACCAATGCCACAAAACAAACAGTGTATAAATTGTTGAATGGAAAGTTAATGTGCTATATAAATTTTCACCTAAAACACAATGAAATAGCAAAAACAACAAAGAATCCTTTCTGCTGAGATACAAAGTTTGAGTAAGAACCGGAGAAGAGACTAGCAAGACTTAGGCAAAGTAACTTGGGGTAGCATCAACACTGTGTTAACAAAATTGTCATTCTTGTTGTAATAGAATAAGGCAGTGTTTCTTCAGTTATACATAAGGTCATTATGAGTCAGAACAAACTTGATGACACCTAACTATGACATTAACAATTATAGTAGAAAGTATCAAAAGCATATGAGCATACAGATCACTTGTTAAACAATTTCTCATAACACAATTTTCCTAACAAACATATGAGAAAGGTATTATAACTCTCTTTATGGATGAGGAAATATGCAGCTTGTCCAAGGTTGTAAGCCTGACACAGTATAGCACTGTAATTTTAAATCAATTCCTGAGCTCACAACAACCTATCTGAATTGTTCTTCATGAAGAAATAGCTATTTCAATCTGTTTCCCCTAGAGACAAAGCCACATTTGGAACATGTTTTGCAGTGTGTAAATGACTTTTAAAATAGCAAAGTACGTAAATGTTCATAATAAAGATTGACCCAAGTGCATAGTTTATGTTGAACAATCCTTCTTTACTAATTCTCTGGGAGGAGGAATACATGGGATTATACACAACAGATTTGGTCTAGTAAACTTTTCAACTGGTTCTCTACACTGGCTAAACATTTTAATCATGTAGAGAAGAATTTTAAATAATCCTGATAAACAGGTTCCAAGGGAAACAAATTAAATCAAAAAGTCTAGAGTTGGAGCTTAGGAACTGGTATTTTCTTTAAAACTCCCAGTGACTCTAAATGAGCAGTCATGGTGGAGACTCAGATCTACACTAAAATAGACTCTACCGGGAAAATGGCATTAATGAATCCATGAAAGCAAAACATTAACCTAAATTTGTCATTTATGATTTGTTAGATCCAAAGGAATAAGTTGAATTTTGTTGTTGCCTTGCAAGCTATCATAATCACTCGTTTATCTTTTTTTTACTCATATTTATTGATCGTATACTCTTAATTCAAAAAACACTTTTGTTTATTGTGGTAGTCCTTTTGCAAACTTGAAAAGTAATTGTTGAGTACTCAGTACACAAAAAGTCCTAAAATAGCTATTGTAAAGGATACAAAGAATATTCCTCCTGGGAATTTATTGTACAGGATGTTCAAAACACTTAAAGCAGTATAATAATTTTAAGAATATTTGTGTAAGATGTTGAAAGAGTTGAGAAATGGAAAATAATTTAGGATGATGACAATATTTGGGAAGTAATTTTTAGAGGAAACAGCATTTAAGACAGACCATCCAGGATGGATGAAGATGTTAAGAAGTGTGAATTAAAGTAGTCGTGACCTAAATAGCTTCTTGCTTACAATAGCAAGCTGTCTGCCATTTTGAATTGTAGAGACAGCCAGAAATACCCACGTATCTGACCTTTCTGCAGCTAAAGAAACTAGTAGTAACCTAAAAAAATTCAATAGTTTTGGGAATCTTATAGACAGCACCAGAAATTCTATCCAAATTATTAACCAGAATTAATTAGTTTCTTCTTCCACTGTGGTATACACTATTGGATGAGGTAACGTAAATTATAACAATTAATGAAAAATATGAATTTTTTAAAGAACACTTCAATTCAATTTTAATAGCTCAGTATACATAAACTATAGAAGCACTTGATTGCAAATCCTCAAGGAAGTCCACTTTAATTAAATGATGACTTTTGCAATTATTGTATTAATTATTTGCATGTAACTCTAAAGCAATGAGAGATATAGTATATGGGAACTGGTTGTTATTTTCAGTGATTACTCACCATGATCTTGTTTTCACTTTTAGTTTATAAAATTATTTTCTTATTCTTTCATCATGATACATGAAAAGTTATCTCAGCAGCTTTAAATATATTAATTTATTTGGTAATTTTAAAAAATGTATTAGAAATAAATAATGGCTATTATTTTCTTAGTGATCATAGAGTTTACAACCTCCCCTAGACAATGAGTGATATAAACTACCAAATGATGTTATAGAGACAAGCTACCTATTTGGCATAAATATAGTTACCTCCTAAGTAATATGTGAATTAAGGAAAGCCTTCATGAGAAAGGAAAAAAAAAAAAAGAAAAACACTGCCGTCGAGTTGACTCCAACTCATGGTGACCCTACAGATAGAATAGAACTGCTCTATAGAGCTTCCGAGGAGTGCCTGGTAGATGCAGCGCTTAACTACTATGCCATTAGGATTTCCTCATGGGAAATTGTAGAGGCTTATTGTCCATGTGGAATAGCTTCATATTTTTACACAAGGTTTCTTGACGTCTTGCCACTCTTAAAGATCACCCCAACTTTAAGCTGGTCTTGAGGGCCAACGATTTTACAAATAAATCCAGAAGCACTGTCTTAATGAGTTTTAGTGTGCCTTCTCATTCATTCACTTATCAAATATTTAATGATGATCTAGTATACTCAGGAAGCTGAAATAGATTACACCTATTGTTTGGAAGAAATTAATTTAAGATTTTTTCATTTTTTATAGTAAGGAATATGAGATCACATAGTCATCTATAGCTAAAGGATATTGATATCAATGAATATTGACCGGTAGTAGATAAAATAGTAATTAACCTAAGTTAAATATCAATTACAATGCTTTAGACAAAGCTTTATATAAAAATCAGAGTAACACTATAATTTTCTTAAATGTAATTATATTATACCTTCCAAATCACAGCTTTGAAATCTAAATTAACTGAGTTCAGAATACTAATAAAGGAATTGCTTATTTTATACTATCTTGTTTGTTTTTAAAAGACCTAGTAACCTTTTCAGTCAGAATCCTATTGTCATGGATTCTTTCTCCTTCACCCAAAGAGAAAAAAAGCATTGTCATCCAGTCAATTCTGACTCATAGTGACCCTCTAGGACAAAGTAGAGCTGCTCCGTAGAGTGTCCAAGGCTGTAATCTTTAGGAAGGTGCCCTGATGGTTAAGTAGTTTCAGAGCTGGGCTGCTAAGCAAAATGTTGGCAGTTCAGATCTACCAGCTGCTCCTTGGAAACCTTGTCGGGGCAGTTCTCCTCCCTCCGGTAGGGCCACCGTTAGGTGAAATCAGCATCACAGCAATAGGTCTGGAGTTTGGGTTTCGAGTCTTTAGAGAAGACTGCTACATCTTTCTCCAGAGATTAGGAGTCCAGCCCTAAAAAAAGGTCTCTCTTACAGAAACCAGAATGCCATCTACTGGCAGCCTCCAAAATTTTGTAAACATTTAAACAAAACGATGTACATAAAATAATTTAAAATAAGAAATGTATTTAAATGAAATTTCTGAACTCAGAAATAAACCTACTGTTAGTGTGTATACATGTTTAAAAGCTAAAGTCTTTTATTACGTGCACACTATTTTATTACTACCACAGAATACCATTTTCACACTCATATAAAAATACACAAATGAGAAATTGGTACTATAATACCAATGTTCTTATTCATTTAAAGGGGTAAGATTCCTTTAAATAAACACAAATAGTGAAATAACATAGTTTGCCAGCCTATTTCTAAATATTGTTAGATCCTTAATTAACTTCTTAGTATTCAGTTTCAAATGAGATATCAATGGAAACAACTTGCATATAGCATAGATATGACAATGTTATTGAAAACCGACTGTGATAAAATGCTGCAGAAAAAGCACACTGAAATTCTTCAAAACTTACATAACTAATTGAATTAATAAAATCTTTAGATGACAAGCATTTTTTTAAAAAAACTCATAACTATTCTTTTAAAATAGTTCAAATTAATATTGAACTTATAGCTGATATCATTGCATAATCAACGAAATAAAACATATTTGAGTTGTTTTATTTCATTGATTAGATTCTACACTAAAAGAATATAATGAGCCAAGAAAATAAACTTTAGATTTTAAAACACCAATAAGATCTCACTCGACGGCACTTGGCTGGCAGCTTTTAAAAAGTGACCTGTGGATCATTTTAATGGTTTGCTACAAGCATATTCTTATCCTTTTATTGTTCTTTCATGTTTAATTCCAGTCTTATCTCGAGTAGGATTCACACAAAGATTATGAAAGCTTTGAGGATGAGTTTATATGGTGTTTTGTCTCATAAAGTACCCAAGCCCCCTAAATTTTGCAGAGGATGTGTCTCCTCTGTCATCAGTAAGGGTTTTTAGATGGGGAGTCTGCAGGCCAGGCCAATCTATGAATGTGCATAATGTATGCATAAAAATGCATTTCAGGAAGTCTTGCAATCTCATCATGTCTTTTTCAGTTAAAGTACTTAAAAAATAAGTCCTATCATTTTAGAAACGCATTTTTAAAAGGCCATTATAAATGAAGTTCACAGAACTCTGGCTCCAGCAAAGATGTAAAGGTTAAAAGTTGCCTAGGCAGCTTTACTCTATGATCATCTTATTTTAAATGCAGATTGTCAGCAACTTTGTACCACGCATGTTCATGATAAAGTTTAGATAAGTGAAAAGATAGGGTTGGGAGAATGCAGAGCAATCCATGTATAAAAGTTTAAGCGTGAAATAAAATATTAATGCATAAGCCAGATTTAGAATTATGATCATTCTTGTATAATACAAAAGTAATAATATTAATTTATCTTCTAATTGTTTAATGAATAGTTGTATCTGAGATCATGTTTTTTATTTAAATATAATTATCAGAAAAATAGTGACAATCTCAAATTTTGAGTGGTCAATATAAAACTATTTCTTCTACAGAAGTTTTATAAGCTGCTTTCAAAAATGCAAAAGAGGTGTTGAAGATTAATTTCCCCTTATGTACATATATATGTGATATTGCATAGATAAAGGAAAAATATAACTGTTTTATCTTGCCATTGGTGAATAAAGCACATAGATAACAGAACAATTCACAAGAAAAAAACTGAATTAAAATGTTACGTATCACCTGCTCTGCTTTCCAACCTTAGAAAACTTTCCCTGTAGTTGCTGTTGTGATGATAATAAAGTTCTTCCCTCTATTTGTGTGCTAGAGGTTCCTAGCAGGACACTTGAAAAGGTAAGCCAATCAAAATGAAGACACTGTTAGTTTTCATCTTCAAGCAGCCTCCTTGAATTTAGTTCACCATTTCAGGGCTCAATCATTGTTGACAATTTTATTATATGCACATTATCATCATCTTTCTCAATGTAGTCTAAAAATTATGCACTAAAGATGGGTTCTCTTTTTTTATTATATATTAAAGTCTTTGGACAAAGAATATTTAACTTAATTCTGGACATTTCGTGAGAAAATAAATGACCGAATAAAAGATACCACTCCATTAGCTATTTTTTTGTCCATTATAAAGCTTTATTTTTCTAACAATGCAATGATGGTACATTATTTTTCTTCAGGGGTACGTGTTGTTCAAGTCTCATTTCATCTTAAAAGCATACACTTAGTTGTCACAGCAGGTGAATCATCAAAGACATGTCACAGATACAGCAGTATTACTCAGATACATGTTCTACGACAATAGGATAAAAAATATTTATATTTACCTTAAGTATTTGGGAAATTTAAATAGATTTAAAATAATTATTAGTTCAGAGAGAAAAAATGCAAAACACTTTATAAAAACTTAGAATGCATTTTATGCCATTTTCATAAGTATGTAGAAATGTTTAGTCTGACTCTCAAAATTCAAATGGTTATTTTAAAAATAACCATCACAATCTAAGGAAGTGTTTTACTAAACTAGTTGCCATGCTCACCAATCATGTTTATATTATAAAAATATAGAGCTCTGTGTGCTCCTAGCGCCTGTGGTTATTCTGTTTCATAAACATACATATTCTTTTATTTCTTCGTTCACTGCTAAGGATGATTCTCCTACTTATGAATAAGCTAGATTTTAAGTGGTGCATATTAGTTTTCTATTGTGTGACAAATAGCCACATATTTAGTGGCTTAGAACAACACCAATTTATTAGTTCAGAAGTCCAGGTAGAGAGTGACAAGGGTCTCTTCTCCAGGTCTTACAAGACGTAAATCAATGTGTTCCGCAACTGAGTTCTCACCTGGAGTTACTAGGGGAAAACTGCATTCAAGTTCATTTACATTACTGGGAGAATTCAATTATTTGTTGTAGAATTGATATACTAATTTATTTGTTGGCTGTTAACTAGGAACCACTTGAATCTCATAAATGTTGCCTCCATTCCTGCTCAAACAGCTCCCTATACCTTTAAATCTGCAGTGGAGATTCTCTCTTGGGTGGAAACTGTCTCCTACTCTGAAGGGCTGATAGGGTTTCTCAGTTTCTGTTAAGAGCTTGGCTGATTGTATCAGGCTCACCCAGAGTGGTCTATCTTTCTTAAAGTCAATGGTGCTATACAGTATAACAGTCTTAAATAAAAAGCTACCATATTCACATCCTTGGGAATTATGCAGGATGTGTGTTCCAGGAAGAAGGGATCTTGGAAACCATCTGAGAATTCTGTTTGCCGTATGGTCCAAATATATTTGGTTATTTCATGAGGCAGAAGTGTTTTTTCAATCATATAGACTCAAGATAGGTTGTATGTCATAAAGAACTATATATATGTATATATTTGATTTAAAAACTCAGTCTGTAAGTTGTTCCCAAGATGAAAGATAAGTTATTGACATTGAAAATCTCCTAACATTTTCTAGAGAAAGATGTAACTGAGATACTTCCTTGGCAACATTGCCACTACTAAACTCACTGCTGTCGAGTCAATCCTGTCTCATAGCGACCCTGTAGATCAAGGTGGAATTGCCTCATAGAGTTTCCGAGGAGTACCTGGCTGATTTGAACCGCTGATCTTTTGGTTGGCTGATGTAGCACTTAACCACTATGTCACCAGGGTTTCCTTATCACTAATAGAAGAACATAATCATAACTCAGAATCAAATAGGACCCAAGCAGTTTGTGTAAGTCCTTTCTCTAAGGCTCCTAACTCAATTTTCTGGCAGCTTTTTGTTTGTTTGCTTGCTTTTTCTTTTACTGGTAGACATGTGAGCATTCTATTAAAATATGAACATACAAAGAATAGAACTGAATACAATATTTTTTTTTTCCTAGTACCAAGTTGGGGAAAGTGATGTGTATCTATAGAAGAGAACATAGAGTAAGACAACATGGATTTGATTTCATGCTCTGTCATTGTGATCCTGAAAGATCTAACAGTCTTGAGCTTCAGTTTACTTGCCTATAAAATGAAGATAGTATAATAGTATGTCATATGGTTATAAAGATATTTGCAAAAATGTCTATAGCCCAGTTCCTGTATCAAACCAAGTACTCAATAAATAATAGATATTATTAGCATTATTATGTATCCATTGTTGCTATTACATCTAAGACTTTAAGTGAGATGTTCAAAGAAAAACAGATATTACTAGTAATTATTGATTGCTTTGGACTATACTAAAATAACAAATTATTTTAATTCTCACAACACTTTGTAGTATAAATATTATCTCCATTCTATAGATACCGAAACTAACTTTGAAAGTTTCAACACTTGCTTCAAGCCCAGAGCTGGCGAGTGGTAGAGAGGACCCAGACAAGGTCTGTGCTTTCAGTCTTTCCTCTTCACTGGGTGCCTCTCCTGAAAGCCATCAGAGCCCATACTTTTCACCTACCTGGTGCCATAGTGGTTAAGTGCTACTTCCGCTAACCAAAAGGTCAGCAGTTCAAATCCATCAGGCACCCCTTGAAAACTCTATGGGGCAGCGTTACTCTGAACTATAGGTTTGCTATGAGTTGGAATCGACTTGACAGCAGTGGTTTTGATTTTTGATTTGGAACTGGCCTCATCGATGTACAGCTGCCTACTGCCTGATTTTAAAGGAAACAAAATTTTCTCTGTACAGTGTCATAGGTATCAGAGAACATAATCTAAAGGTGATATTCTCACATACTCTGTGATAGAGAAAAGGAGAGTGGGAAAGTGAGACTACTAAAGATAACCTTGATCAACCAGGCAGTTGTGTAAAGGCCAAATCAGGATACATACCATTCAGCATTCTTTCTAGATCAAGCAGGACACTGACTATTACCTAAATATTCATATATTTATATGTAATTATGTTTATAAATTATATATTTGTAAACCCTGGTCTTATAGTGTTTAGGAGCTATGGCTGCTAATGAAAGGTTGGCAGTTCAAATCTACCAGGTGCTCCATGGAAACCCTGTGGGCCATTTCTACTCTGTCCTATACGGTTGCCACAAGTTGGAATCAACTCGATGGCAGTAGGTTTGGTTTTGGAGTTTGGTATGTTCATAAATTTGTATATATTTACAATTACACAAGTTAGAGTAAGGTTTCTGTTATTATCAAAGAACATTCGAAAAAAGAGAGAAAACTAATTTTATCATTTATATAAAAGCCCAATTACATTCACTGGTGGTTTCAAACTATGAAGCAAAGGTAGTTAAAGTTCTTTTGGTGACAAAAACAATTATTTGCAAATTTTTGACAATGAGGTTAATATTTTACTGTGGACTTTAAAACCTGAAGTTTAGATTTAAAACAAGTATTTTCCAAAGTAGCATATGGTTATAAACCAGATATGTAAAGCCATGACTTGGCCAATGACATTCAGGTCATGAGCAAAAATATGGTCCGCCGCAGTGACTCAATTAACCATCCATCAACGTAATTGCATAATATATCAGAAGATATAGTCTCCCACCATGGATGGCTAATATTCCATATTGAATTCAACAGGGGGAAAAAAAAAGTGTCGCTTTGCCATTGCTTATTTGGCTGGTTACAACATTTAAGTAACTAAAAAACAATACATATTAAATCATACCTACATTTTTTTATTCTCTTGAAGGAATATATGATGAACTGCTTTGGGGCTGCTGGATTAAAAAAATATTCTTATAGTAAGCTGGCGTGACAAGCACAGCTTACAAGTATAGCACTTTAATCAATTATAATCACATTAACGTAGAGATAAAAAATGATAAAGGTAAATCACTTACACATTATATATTATGCATGAAATTAACATGTTACAAACTTCTAAGAAGGCACATAGCTGAACTGATTTATGCAACTGTTAGACATTGAATCTGGAATACTATACGTGACAAAATAATGGCAATACTAGGTTAGAATTCTTTTTTTTTTAATGTTGTGGGTGTAGTGGCAGGGAAAGGAATTTAACTAGATTGTATGTATGATATTGAAAGAACTTGAAATCATAGACAAATACAACTAGTTCTGGGTTTGCAGTTCATAACTGAGGTACACCCAAGATAGCAGGTTCCCACCTGACTTGCTTCTTCCTTATTTGATGTTCACATCTAGAAGGAACAGATCCATGCCATTAACATTAGGGGAATTCACTCACAAGTCTTAGTCTGAAGGGAAAATATTGAAGAGAATTTAAAGGAGATATTTTAGTTGATAGATACAGCGTTCCGTTTGCATTTTATGCAACGAGCATTACCTTTGGAGACAATTTAACCACAGACCAAACCCTGTTCTTATCTGGTTTTTGATGTGGGAAAATCATTGCCTTTGTGAATCTTTTTTACCTTTTTTTTCCCCTAATGATTTGGCTTCTTCTGATACAATTTGATTTTCACAACACACACTTTAATATAAAATCTTACTATGTTCACAGGTTTTCTTTGTTTTTCTGGATTTGGCATGCCGTATTAGAATAATTATGGCATCTAACACTAAATCAGAGGACTTAAATGCTAGCAATATTTACCTTCTTTTAAAACAAAAGTTGTATATGAGAAATTCTGATGACCAGGTGTGTTAGGCAACAGCTGAGAGAGAGAGAGTGAGTGAAGGAGAAGAAGGAGAAGGAGAAAGAGGAGGAGAAGGAAAACTACTAAGCAAATTTTCAAAAATAAATCAGGCAATGAAAAAATTCATTGCCATTAAGCCCATTTTTACTCACAGTAACCTTATAGGATAGAATAGAATGTCCCTCAAGGGTTTCCAAGGCTATAAAACTTTAAGGAAACAGACTGTGACATCTTTCTCCCACAGAGCAGCAAGTGGATTTCAGTGGACTACCTTTTTGTTAGTAGCAGTGCTCTTAACCACTGTACCACCAGGGCTCTGCTGTTTACCCAGGTGGACCCAAATAAAAAGTACTTACTTAGAAATTTCCAGTACTCCCAGTTTTTAAATCTGTATCATCAACAATCCAATGTAGACTACTGCTAATCATTTAGCATTTTATATATATATATACATGCAAAAATTTAACTAATGAAAGTCCTTCTTGACTCTGACACTTCATGAAACACTTTATACTACAGCTTTTCTGGTTTAGCAGAGAAAGTTATGAGAGCTGCTGTGATTATCTTTGTCATCAAAATCACTATCATGTGAGACAATCATGCTTTATGCAAGGAAAATAACTGTGAAATTCTCCTCACACTAAAGATACACAGCACAGTTCATGATATTTCAATATCAGTACCAAATGCACTCAACAGGTTTGGCAATTTTTTGCTTGAAACATGGCTTACTTTTTACCATTATGGGTGCCTTAGACTGGGTTCTCTAGGAAAGCAAAACCAGTAACATGTAATATGCATAGAGAAAGATTTATGTAAACAAAACAGCTCAGAGAGTTGTAGAAGCTGAAATGTCCCAAGTCCTGGGTCAGAGCACAAGCATCACAGAGCTGTGCAAGCTGATGAACCCAAGGCCCACAGGTCAGAGAACAGAGTTCCAGATCACAAGCTGTGTAGGTTGGCACATGGCAGGTGGGACTGTGTGGTTTCTGCTGATTCACAGGGCTGAAGGGGCTGGAGAACCCAGTGTCAGCAGGTCAGGGAACAGGACTCTTGCTGGCTGGCATTGATGACCCCAACAGCTGCTAGTTCAGTTCCAAAGAACCAGGCATAAAAAAGAAGAAAATAGGAGCTGCTGGGAATGTGAAGAGAAGAACATGGGGTGCAGAAGGCAGGGAGATGTAGACTGAGGGTGGGCAATAAGCCGTCACAGACTCTACTCCTGTCGCTGTATAAAGATGCCAAAACACTGGTCCAGGGAAGTTAACACAT
Organism: Heterohyrax brucei; assembly: GCA_028571685.1. NCBI lineage: Eukaryota > Metazoa > Chordata > Mammalia > Hyracoidea > Procaviidae > Heterohyrax > Heterohyrax brucei. The sequence goes on from CM053153.1 coordinate 68,099,463, forward strand.
GGCTTTAACCATCACAGTGAATGAGCTTGCAGGCAACCTTGGTTCACTTGCTGTACCACAGCACCGAGTAAATAAAACTTTGTAAAATGAATCTGGTAGTGTTTTGTGGTTTCTTTCAAAATAAAATATAATTGTGCTTTGGACTTAAAATCCAATTACCCTTCACTTTGAACAGATAACCCAAGGTTTTATTTGAGTTAATACATGAAGACCCTAATAATGCAACTTTCTTTATAACATCTCCAAGCATATTTGTATCCTTTCCCAATTTTTACCTGTTTTTTGCTTAATTTAAGTATGTTTGTTTCTTTAGCATGATGGAGGACAGTGCAGTTTTTGGCATTTGAAGGTAGATAGGATCCCAGTCACTTGGAGTCAAATGTAGAATTCCATATAATCTCCATGAAGATACTATTTATTTACCTGCCACACAGTTTATTAAAACTCATTGCCTTCAAGTTGAACCTGACTCATTGTGATCCTATAGGATTAAGTAGAACTGCCACATAGTGTTTCCAAGGCTGTAAGCTTTACAGAAGCAGACTGCCACACCTTTCTCCTGCACAGTGACTGGTGGGTTTGAACTACCAACCCTTTGATTAGCAGACAAACACTTACTTAGTGCACTACCAAGATCCCTTAATCAAGTTACTAGGTGATAATAATATGAAGGAATCTCAAAAGAACTCCGTTAAGTGAAATAAATTAGACTTGAGAGGCTACATACTCTACAGCTGCATTTACATGACATCTAGAACAGGCGGAATTATAAGAATGAAGAATTTATTGGTGGTTTCTTGAGGTTAAAAGTCAAGGGACAATTTACATATAGAGAGGTAGCACAAGGGAATTTTTGGAGTGATGCCTTTTGACTAAAGAGTCCTGGTGGAACAGTGGATAAGCCCTTGGTTGATAAATAAGTTGGTGATTCAAACCCATCAGCCCCTCCAAGGGAGAAAGATAAAGACAATAGTCTTGGAAACTCCATAGAGAAGTTCTATTCTATCTTACAGGGCTTCTACAAGTTGAGATTGACTCAATGACAGTGGGTTTGGTTTAGATTCAGTATCTTGGTTACATGACCATGTCCTTTTGTAAAAACTAGTAAGACTAGGGAAAACTCATATCACCAGGAAAGATGTATAGTGAATATAGTGAGTATTTTGGAATTAGGGTCCATATAACTGAGACGCTGCCAATCCAGGGGAAGACTGACAACAAGAACCTTCTTCCAGTGTCAGTACAGAAAGCCTTCCTCTGAAGCTGCTGCCCTGAACTTGGACTTCCGGCCTACTTTACTGTGATAGAATGAATTCCTCTTTGTTAAAACCACCCATTTGTGATATTTTCTATTGTAGCAGCACTGGGCACTAAGATAGAATTTGATACTGAGAGAGTAGGGTGCGGCTGTAACAGATACCTGAAATGTGGAAGGCGTTTTGAACCTGAGAATTAACTGAGGAGAACTGTTAATATCAGAGAAGCGTGGATGGTTCAGCAGTCAACCATCAGCAGCAAAACCAGAAGATGAGCGCCAGGCACTTCTAGAACTGACTCATAGAGCAAAGGAGCTGAGTGCCTGTGTGCAGGAGGTTTCTTGGAGGAGTGAGGTTTCTCTGGTCACTTATTGGTGGAATTAGGATCACTGACACACAGAGTTAAGAGAAGTGAATGTTTGTGTGCAGAATCCTTCCTAATGGAGTAGGAGGCTTCTGGGCACTTAATTGCAGAGCTACAGAACTCTGTAACATTTACCAAAATGGGGCAGATGCAGGTGTGAAGACTGAGTAGCCAAGAGGCCACAGGAAGCAGAAGCTGAAGCAACAAAGAACACAAGAAGCCAAGCTGCCTCCATCTGAAAAGGTATGGCAGAGACCTCAGGGGTTTCGAAGGGTGTAGCCACGACTTTGGTAGCATCAAAGTCCAGGGCCATGTCTTCCTAGGTTTCAAAGAGTCAGATCACTGTTGCAGTTCCAGAGCCTGGGGCTGCTGTATAGGAGTGCCTGGGAGATGGGGTCAGATTTGCAGCCCAAAGCTGTGGGGGCAGGGCTGCTATGCCATGGGACAGAAGTATGGACCTTCCTGGACTGAGGCAGTAAGATCCTCACTGAGATGGACTAGAGGGCTGGTGCACCTGAAGCTGATAGAGCAAAGGTCCTGTCCCAGTGGGCCTGGAAAGCAGAGCTGAAGGCCAGGGCTGAGGGACCATAAGTTAGTATCTGGAGAGTAGGGTCAATGCCTAGAGTCTGGAGGGTTCTCTCTCTCGGAGAACAGAGGATTATTTTCAAGTCTTGAGGGCTAATGTAATATGTTCTGCTGACTTGCTTGGTGACTTTTATGGCTCCTTTCCCTCCAGTTTCTCCCATTTGTAACGGAAATGTCTAACTTCTGCCTGTTCTGCCAGTATACTTTTGGAAGCAGATAACATGTACTCTAGATTTCACAGATGAAAAGGACCTTTGGACTTGGAGTAAGACTTTTGTTAAGATATAATTGGATAAATATGTTTTGCATGTTGCAAGGATGCGATTTTTTGAGGGGAGAGTAGAATGTAATATATTAAATTATGTCCCCAAAAAACTATCTGCCATGATTCCCAGTATTGCATAATTTTCCTATTTGTTGTAAATCTTGCCTCTATAATGTTAATAAGGGAGGAAGAGCTGTAGTTGTGTTGGTCAGGTAGGAAGTAGTCTACCAGATTGTATTTTGTCTTGAGGCTATTTCTTGGGAGATAAAAGGAAAAGGAGGCAAGCAGAAAGTCAGGGACCTCAAACCATCAGGAAAGAAGTAGCAGGAACAAAGCACATCCTTTGGACTTGGTGTCCCTATGCCAGAGAAGCTCTCAGTCTAGGGGAAGATTGACAACAAATACCTTCCTCCAAAGACAACAGAGAAAGCCTTTCCCTGCAGCTGATGCCCTGAACTTTGACTTTTAACCTAGTTTACCGTGAGCAACTAAATTTGTCTTAGATAAAGCCTAAGATTATTCACCTAACAAGTAAATGTTAATGTATGTAAATTTGTAAAACGTGAGTAAAGAATACTTTGCAAATTTAATTTTCCATGACTAAGAGAGCTCTGAAATGGATGAAGTAATGACTTCTCCAGGTCAGTGGAGCATGTCAGTGTGAATCTAGAATATAAGGATTGATGGAAACTCTTGAAAGTTGTAGGAAGAAGAGAGAGGCAAAGTGATAAAATGAGTAGAAGTATAATGATGTTCATATGAGCATAGAAGTTACCAATTAGCTTATCTCAGAGTTTACAGAAAGCCAAAACCAAACCAAGCCCATTTCCTTCAATTTGATTTCAACTCATAATAACTCTATATAAAGAGCTACCCCACAGGGTTTCCCAGGAGCACCTGGTAGATTTAAACTGCTGACCTTTCGGTTAACAGCTATACTCTTAACCATTGTAACAGAAACTTGAGAACCTGCACTAGTCATTGGAAGACAACTTGAAATAGGTCTCATTTCCTGAAATCAGGATACAGATACACTTCCATATTTTTTTCTATGTAATAGATGTAATTTATATATGAAGACAAATTATATATATGTATATATGCATACCACTGCTCCGTCAGTTTGTCACACTTTTGTGGCTTGTGTGCTGTTATGATGCTAGAAGCTATGCCACTAGTATTTGATATACCAGTAAGGTCAGTCATGGCAGATAGGTTTCAGTGGAGCTTCCAGACTACAATATACTAGGAAGAAAGACTTTGTGATCCACTTCTAAAATTTCCCAAGGAATACCTTCTGGGTCGTAAGAGAACATTGTCTGACTTGTTTGCTTTTTATCTAGAGGGATAAATCACTAGATGATGTCATCATTTTTGAAAATATTGAGGGATAATGAAGAGGAAGGAGACTCCTAGTGAGACAGATTGGTACAGTAGCTGACTCAATGGACTTAAAGATACCTGGGATCATGAGGATGGTGCAGAACTGGGCAATGGTTCATTTTGTGGTACATAAAGTTGCTATGAGTCAGATAGTATTCATCTATTTATCTGTCTAAAGAAAGTATAAGCCCATGTGTTAATACAGCTTTCACCTACAAATTACATAACTATAACTTAAATCTACCATTGTTGGGGACAGCATTTTAATTATATTTTTCTATCTTCAATCTCTCATGTGACCTAATGAGTAAATGTGTGATAGACTCTTCACTTGTTTGTACTTGAAGCGGTTTCTGAAACTTCTTTCTATAAGTCTGGAGGTGGATGAGAAGTATTAGAGACTGGCCCAAATCTCAGGGTCATTTGAAATTCTGTGGGCTGCCAAAATTTGAGGACACCAGAAAGCCTGTTCAACTAGGTGAGGAAAGTATCTTTGTGATACAAGGAGGAAATGGTAGTTGTGGAAGATTTGACGTAGTGTTGATTCAATAGCCAAATATGTTGAGGATCAGGTGAATCAGGTTTCTCATTGTATAGAAGAGCTGTCTACATAAAACAGAAAAAGGAGAAAATAGGAATAAACCTTACAGTGTGAGATCAGAATTGAAGATATCAGTGTAAACTCAATGTACACGGTTAGAGGTAGTTACAGAGATAAATCCATAGGTAGAGATAGATAACAGGCAGACAGCAGAATAGAAACACATATAGGTGTTTATAAGATACCTCTTTATTGAAAGGGTTTGAGGACAGTGAGTTTTCAACAGGAATAAGCCCGGCCTGACTTCAAAACCATTTATTCCTATGGGCCTTTTTAAAAACTAGCAACCTTCTGATTCATTAACAAATGAATTGAATCATTATGCCAAGTGAAGTATGAGCTTCCTTAAAAATGCAGAGAATTCCACCCGATACTGTGCTTCTTAATGGTATTTGTGATTTAAAATAAGTAAATAAATAAACGAGGGGGAAGGTATGTCCGAACATGCTTCATACGTTTAAATTGCCAAAATACTCTTTTTTTTTTTTTTAAGGATTTGTTTCTCAACCTCTCACATAAATGTCATTTATTAGAGCACTGATAAGTGTAACCTGGATGGTGAGACTTTATCTCAAGTATTTCAGACATGCTATCGGGAGGGGCCAGTCCTTGGAGAAGATTATCATGTTTGGTAAAGTAGGGGGTCATCACCAAGAGGAAGACCCTCAATGAGACGGACTGAGACGGTGACCACAATGATAGAGCTAAGCATAGTGACGATTGCGAGGATAGCACAGGACTGGGCAGTGTTTCCTTCTGTTTTACCCAAGGTGGCTAGAAATCAATTAATTCATAAAAGTAATTTGACTGCTCCTAAGAAGAACAAAAACCGGTAGCCTTCTCAACCATTTCTTACCAGGTCTAATTGAAATAGTGCATCAGCATGATAGCATGATTATTTGCCGAATAGCAAGATAATTCTGGTCATTGGAGCCTTGCAGAACTGATCACTATTCAGTAGATGAAACAGAAGACAGACCAGATCAAAGTGTTCTGAAGTGTTGGATACACAGTGTCTAAAATAAGCTAGAAACAAATATCAGAACATGACGAACAGAGCGTATTAATTTTCTTTTACTGTCATAACAAATTTTCACAAAATTTAGAGTATTAAAACAACTTCCATTTGTTATAGTACAGTTAGATTAGAAGTCTGGTACATTGTGGCTTAGCTGGTTCTGCTGCTTTTATAAAACCAAAATTGTTGTATTCCTTTCTGGAACTTCTAGGAATGAATCAACTCCCTGGTCATTCAGTTGGCGGATTTCCATGTCTTGAGGTTGCCCATATTTCCTTTTGCACCAATCAGAGGTTATTGCCCTTATCTCCTTGCAAGCTGCAATTGAGTCTTTGCACATAGTCCCTTTCAGCTGCCAATCAGTCAAGGTCTATGCTATGGACTGAATTGTGTCCCTCCAAAATGCGCATCAATTTGGCAAGGATTGCGTGACTGTTTTCGATTTTGTGGTATGATTTAATTATCCTATCTGTTACAAATCCTAACATCTATAGTGTTAGAGATACAGGATTAGAGGCAGTTATGTTAATGAGGCAGGATTCAATCTACAGGATTAGGTTGTATCTCGAGTCAATCTCTTAATACATAACAGAGAGAAGTGAGTAGAAAGGAAAAGCCTCATTATTACTGAGCAAAAAGAACCAGAAGCAGAGCCTGTCCTGTGGACCCAAGATTCCTATGCTAAGAAGCTCCTAGACCAGGGAAAGATTGATGATAAGAACCTTCCTTCAGAACCAACAGAGACAGAAAGGCTTCGCCTGAAGCTGGTTCCCTGAATTTGGACTTCTATCCTCGTATACTGTGAAAATAAACTTCTTGTTAAAGCTGCTCACTTGGGCTATTTCTATTATAACAGTTTAAAAAACTAAAACAGTCCACTGAAACATTCTCATGCTTGAACTCTTTCTGACTCTCCTTTCTGCTGTATTTGTTTCCCTTCCTTTTCTGCCACATCTCTCTGATCTGGTTGGAAAATTTTCTTTGTTTTTAAAGATTTATCTGATTATATTGAGCTAACCAAGATAATCTGCTTGTTGTCAAGTTCATTAACTTTCATTCCATCTTGCAAAGTCCCTTTTGGCGTGTAACATAGCACATTTGTATGTTCCAAGAATTAGGGTATGAGTGTCTTTGTGGGGAGGCCTTATTTAATTTACCACATATAGTGTTAGACAGAAAGTACTGGATACAAGTAGAAAATAGAAGAATTCAAAGGTATGTATCTTAAACGTGTTTTCTCAGGTGGATGTTGTGTGCCAGTTTTGGAATGCTTGTGAGAATATTGGCTTCTCTAAAAAGGCCCAGAAATCGATAAAAAATAATTAGATTTTTTCTTTTAAATTCAAAACTGAAGCCACTTTTCCCCTCCAAACTCTTCAAATCTATTCTTTTGCCATTTCATTTTCTGTCTCATTTAAAAACGTGACTAATGATGGATTTTAAACTAAACACTGCCTAACTGCTAACAGATAAAACTCTAGGTTTGTGCCAGCTGCCATGGAAGCAATCTCTGAGATGGTGTGTTGAGGTGAAGCAAAGTTTTATTTGCATGCCAGCATAAAAAGATGGGTGTTCTCTTCCTCAAAACTTGTTCGCCTTTGTCAGGCAAGGTCAAGGTTTTTAAAGGAGAGGCTACATGATTCAAAGGCGGCTTGAAGCTGGACCTAGGTTCCTTCAGTCTTTTGATCTCTCTAGGTCATCTGGATGATACGGACATCATCTGCTTGCAATCTTGCAGGCCACCACCGACCACAAAGGAAAATAAAGTGATGCTAGACATGATCTGGCCAACAATCTGAAAAAAGAATGCTCAAAAAGCAAGTTACTTCCCTGTCCTCCCTGGCCTTGTGCTTACTTCAGTTTATTTATTTATCTAGTTACTTATTTAAATTGTGATTTAAGAACCATTTTACAGTCTACCTCATGTTGCTATACAACACTGAGAACTTTCACCTCTATTCTATCCTAGCTGACCCGTGACCCCAAGTGACAGCACACTTCCCCTTTTGTTCAGATCTTCCTGTGACCTTTTGACCAAGGTCTGGCCCTCTTCACCCAGCAAAGTGTCCCTCAGACAACCCCACGTACGTGTTTAAAGCTTTGTTCTCCTCCAGTGTCACTCTATGTTTTGTATGGTCCAGGTCAGACTTTGGGGAGCTGGCCCCGGTGCTGGATGCAGTTTGGGGCTAAAGAGTCCAGAGACCACTCTCCCAGGAGGCCCTTCTTTCGGAAAGACCATCAAGTGTGGTTTTTTGGAAGAGTTCTAGCTCTGCCTTCTGCTCCATTACTCTCTGTGTCTGGAGCTGCATTCTGCGTACCACATTACTGCTGTCATTGGTGGTGGCCAGGGACAACCTAGTTCTTCTGGTCCCATGCTGAAGCAGGCTATGGTTCATATGGTCCCTTTCATCTAGTAGGCTCATATTCTCTTGACCTCAATGTCCATCATTTACCTCAGTTCCAGTGGATTGGGACCATTTGGTGCTATTTAGATGGCGGCTTGCTAGATTTTAAGACCCCAGTCACCATTTCCCCAGGTGGCATGAGGAGAAATATACTGAGAGGGAAAGAGAAAAACTTTGAGTCCACCAACTAGTTTGATGTCCCCTGAGATGTGTTCCTCTGATCCCAACCCTGTTTCTCTGTTCTGAAAAGGTGGTCCACATTAAGGGGACTATTTAGTTTTTAAGTTGAGTAGTTATGTGTACCCCACATAGAGTGTGTGTTGCCACATTCTATATCCAACCCTAATCCTAAACACTATCTAATTTGTAAAAAATCCCTCTCCTTTCCTTCCCCCAACACTTGTAGCCATCGTTATTGTTTTCTTCTGTGCATAAATGATTAGTTGTGTCCTTATAATAATGGTCTCATACAAAATTTGTCCTTTTGTGTCTGGCTTATTACAGATCTAAGCCATCGTTGTTTATTATCATTGCATGGTATTCCATTGTATGACTATACCACAGTTTGTTTAACAGTTCTGCTGATGGACACCTAGGTTGTTTCCAACTTTCTGCTATCGTGGCGAGAGCTGCAATGAACATTGGCATGCAAGTATCTGTTAGACTGGTGTTCAGCATTTCTTTGGGATGTGTTCTAAGGAGTCGGATTGCTGGATTGTATGGTATTTCTATTTATAGCTTTATAAAGAAGCACTAAATTGATTTACATAGTGGTTAAAAATCTTTACAGTCCCACTAACAGTATAGAAGAGTTCCAATCTCTCCACATCCTTCCCAACCTTTCTTATTCTGTGTTTTTTGGATTATTGCCAGCCTGTTTGGGGTGAGATGGTATCACATTGTGGTTTTGCTTTGGATTTCTCTGATGGCTAGTGATCATGAACATTTCCTCATGTATCTGTTGGCAACCTGTATGTCTTCTTTAGTGAAGTGCCTACTCATGTCATTTGCCCATTTTTTAATTGGGTTGTTTGTCTTGTTGAGGTTTTGCCCAATCTTTTAGATAAGACAGATTAGGCAGTGCTTTGTTCCCACTCTGTAGGTGGCCTTTTTAATCTTTGATGAAGGCTTCAGGTGAGTATAAGTGTTTAATTTTTAAGAGTTCCCTATTATCTATTTTCATTTCTTGTTTTAAAAAAATATTTTTTAAAAATATTTCATTTATTGTGATTAAGTGGAAGTGTACAATCAAGTTTAAATCCACATGCCCGCCTGTGTGCAGCTCCTACTGCTCTCCCTGCCTGATGACTGCACACTCCTCCTTTTTAATCTTTGATGAAGGCTTCAGGTGAGTATAAGTGTTTAATTTTTAAGAGTTCCCTATTATCTATTTTCATTTCTTGTTTTAAAAAAATATTTTTTAAAAATATTTCATTTATTGTGATTAAGTGGAAGTGTACAATCAAGTTTAAATCCACATGCCCGCCTGTGTGCAGCTCCTACTGCTCTCCCTGCCTGATGACTGCACACTCCTCCTTTCTGTTCTATACATGTCATATCCTCTTAACAATTTCCTGTCCCCTCTTCTCCATCCTCTCCACTCCCCTCTAGTAAGAGGCCAGTACGACGACATCCTATAGATGCACAGAACCATAAAGTGCACACACAATGTGGTCACTCTGTCTCTGAGTCCAATCCATACCAGTATGAGGAGTTGACCTCAGTAATGGTTTACTAACAGGGGCAGCATCAGGTCTAGGGCCCATGTTCCCGGGGAAACCCCCAGGCCTTTGGACCACCAATTGTGGTCTTTTAGTGGACTTCTCATGGTGTATCCTTTCTTATTCTCGTATTGCCATTGAGACCCAACTTTGTGAGACCCATCACTGCTGTCACTAGAGGTGGCCGGGCACCATCTGGTTCTTCTGGTTGCATGTTGATGTAGTCCCACATTCATGTGGATCTTTCTGTCTTCTGGGTTCTCTTACTCCCTTATCTTTTTTGTCCTTGATGATCAGTCTGTTGCTGCTGAGTTGGGATAATTTGGTGTATGTCAGATGGCGGCTTGCTAGCTTTTAAGACCTCCAACGACAGTCACCTATCATCTGAAAACTCCCTTAGCATTAGGCTAATTATGTCAATTGGCCTTGATGTCCCCTGAGAGCATGGTCCCCAAACCCCTGCCCTGCCCCTGCCACTCAGTCCGTGCCATATTGGATTAAGATTGGAGGAGTTTTCAGTTTATGTTGAAGTCATTAAATTATCTTCTTTCTAATGTGTACTGTCACTGATTTCACCAAACCAAATTTCCATCAACTATCTAATCTACAGTCAGCCTCTCCCTCCCTCTCTCCCCTCCCATGAGGCCATCAAAGAGCCTTTTCTTCTGTACGTGAGTCTGTTTTTAAGTCCTTACTGTAGGGGTCTTGTACAATATTAGCCCTTGTGCCGCTGACTAATTTCACTCAACACATTGTCTTCCAACTGAGACCAAGTTATGAGATGCTTCCTAAAATTATCATTGTTCTTCATCATTGCATTTGCTTCTGTAGGATATATTCCAAGCAGTGGGATTAAGGGGTCAAATCATATATATATATTTCCAGCTTTTTAAGGAAGTGCCAGATTGCTTTGCAAAGAGGTTGTACCATTTTGCAATCCCATCAGCAGGGTAGGAGAATTCGAATTTCTCTAAAGCCTCTCCAGCATTTGTTATTTCGTGTTTTTTGGATCATGGCCAACTTTGCTGGGGTGAGATGATTTCTCATTTTAGTTTTCATTTGAATTTCTTTAATAGCTAATGATCATGATTATTTCTGCATGTGTCTTTTGGCTGCCTGGGTATCCTCTTTAGAGAAGTGCCTGTCCATCTCCTTTGCCCATTGCTTAACTGGATTATTTATCCTTTTCTTGTTGATATTTTGTAGCACCTTGTAGATTATGGAGATCAGACCTTGGGCTGACATATAGTTGCCAAATATTTTTTCCCATTCTGGAGGTGGGCTTTTAATTCTATTAATAAGTCTTCGGATAAGCAAAAGTGTTTGATTCTTGCCAAGCCAGCGCCAAGTGCCATCGAGTCAGATCCGTCTCATGGCATTTGATTCTTAGTGGTTCCTATATGTATTTTCTCCTCTGTTGTAGGTGGCTTGTTTGACAGACTTTGAAGTCAGTCTATGTTGTGTATTAAAACTTCCATCATTGTTCCTACTTTTTGTTTGATGAGCTTTATTGTTTTAGATTTGAAATTTGGTCTTTTATCCAATATGAGTTGGTTTCCATATCAGGTGTTAGATATGGGTCTTGTTTCAGTTTTTTGCAGATGGATCTCCAATTTTACCTACACCATTTGTTAAAGAGACTATATTTACCCCTGTTTAAAATGTTGGGGACTTTGTCAAATATCAACTGTTCATAGAAGGATAGTGGCATCTCTGGGGTCTCAATTCTGTTACATTCATCCATATGTCTCTTTTTGTACCAGTACCAGGCTGTTCTGACTACTGTGGCAGTGTAAGAGGTTCTAAAGGGGGGTAGTGAGAGGCCTCCCAGTATGTTCTTCTTCTTTACTAGTGCTATAGTTGTCTAGGGGTTCTTCCCTTTCCAAACAAATTTGGTGATTTGTTTCTCCATCTCATTACAAAATATCACTGGAATTGGGATTGGAATTGCACTATATATGTAGATTGCTTTGGGTGAAATACACATTTTCACAAAGTTAAGTCTTCATATCCATGAGCAGGGTAGTTTTCTCCATTTATGTAAATCTCTCTTAGTTTCTCTATTTTCATTTCTGATGATTGAAGGTTGTTGGTGTTTTTTGGTAGACTGTTGATACCATGGGTTAAGGCTTCCAGCACTTTCCAAATTTTCCTTTCAATAATTTTGTTGTTTTAGCTTTTATATTTAGGTCTTTGATCTATTTTAAATTAGTTTTTATGCATGGTGTGAGATAAGGGTTTTGTTTCTTTTTTTTTTTTTTTTTTTGCAGATAGTTATCCAATTATGTCAACACCATTTATTGAAGAGACTGTCTTTTATCCCATTTCACTGTCTTTGGGCCTCTCAATTATTAGCTGTTCATAGGTAGATGAAATTATATTTGGATTTTTTATTCTGTTCCATTGGTCTGTATCTGTTTTTGTGCCTGTACTAGGCTTCCTTGACTACTGTGGCAGTGTAGTAGGTTTTAAGGTCAGGAAGGGTGAGGCCTCATACTTTGTTCCTATTCTTTAGTAATAATTTGCTTATCCACAGCTTCCTTCTTTTCCATATGAAGTTAGTGATTTGTTTTTCCATGTCTTTAAAAAATGTCACTGCAAGTTGAATTGGAATGACATTGTAGGTATAGACTGCTTTGGTAAGTATACACATTTTCACAATGTTAAGTCTTCCTATCCAGGAGCAAGGTGGATTTCTCCCCTTGTGTAAGTCATTTTTTGTTTCTCGCAGTAGGGTTTTGTAGTTTACTTTGTATAGGCCTTTTGCATCTCTCATTAGATTTATCTTCAGGTATTTTATTGTCTTGGGGGCTATAGTAAATGGTAATGATCTAGTGATTTCCTCTTTGGTTGTCTCTTTGGTGGTGCAAAGGAACCCCACTGATTTAGGTGTGTTTATCTTGTATTCTGATACTTTCCTGAAGTCTTCTATTAGATCTGGTAGTTTTTTGGTGGATTCTTTGGTGATCATGTAATCAGCAAATAGTGATACTTTGACTTCTTTTTTGCCACTCTGGATGTCCCTTATTTCTTTATCATGTCAAATTGCACTGGCTAGGACCTCCAGAACAATGTTGAATACAAGTGGTGACAATGGGTACCCTTGTCTAGTACTTGTTCTTAAAGGGAATGTTTTCAACTTGTCTCCATTAAGTATGACATTAGCTGTTGTTTGAGTGCAAATGGCCTTTAATATGTTGAGAGATTTCCATTCTATTCCTATTTTGCTAAGATTTTTTTAACATCAATGGGTGCTGGACTTTATCAAATGCCACTTCTATGTCGATTTACAGAATCAGGTGGTTCCTGCTTTTGTTTGTTTGGTTATGTGGTTGATTGCATTGTTTTCCTTATTTTGAACCACTCCTGCATCCCTGGTACGAATCCTACTTGGCTGTGATAGACTGTTTTTTTTAAAATGTGTTTTTGAATTGTATTAGCTAGGATTTTGTTAAGGATTTTTGTGTCTAAGTTCATAATTTTCCTTTTCTTGTTGTACTGTTTTTACGTGGTTTGGGTACCCGGATTATACTAGCTTCATAGAATGAATTTGGGAGTATTTTATCCTAGTCTACGGATCCGACTCGATGGCACATGGCTTGGCTTACATTCTGGAATATCTTTAAAAGTAATGATATTAACTCTTTTCTGAACGTTTGATAGAATTCTCTGGTGAAGCCATCCAGACCAGGAGTTTTTTTTTGGACAGAAATTTTTAAATTACCTTTCAACTTCTTTCGTAATGGGTTTGTTGAGCTGTTCTATCTCTGATTTTACTAGTTTAGGTAGGTGGTGTTTTTCAAGAAAATTGTCCATTTCCTCTAGGCTTTCAAATTTATTGGAGTGTTACTTTTTGTAGTATTCTTCTATGGTTGTGTTAATTTCAGTAGGGTCCATTGTGATATTACCCATTCCATTTGTTATTCAGATTGTTTCTTCCTCTGTCAGTTTGGCCAATGGCTTATCAATTTTGTTGATCATTTTGAAAAACCAGCTTTTGAACTTGTCTACCCTTTCAATCATTTTTCTATTTTCTATTCCATTTATTTCTGCTCTAACTTTAATAATTTGCTTTCCTCTGGAACCTGATGGTTCTTTTGCTGGCATCTTTCTAGTTGTTCAAGTTAATGAGTTAATTCTTTGATTTATACCCTTTCTTCTCTTTGGATGTGCTCATTCATTGAGATAAATTGACCTCTGAGCACTGCTTTTGCTGTGTCCAATAGATTTGTGTAACATGTGCCTTCATTCTGATTTGATTCTATGAAATTCTTTATTGCATCCTTGATTTCTTCTATTACCCAGTAGTCCTTGAGCAAAATGTTATTCAGTCTCCATGTTTGGGATTTTATGTGCATATTTTTTCTATTATTAAGTTCCAGTTTTATAGCTTTGTGGTCTGAGAAGAAGCTTTGTGTTATTTCAATATTTTGACTTGTTGAGTATAGCTCTGTGGCCTGATATGTGGTCAATTCTGGAGAATGTTTCATGAGTGTTAGAAAAGAAAGTATGCTAGGTTACAGTTGGATGAAGTGTTCTAACTATATCTGTAAAGTCAAGTTCGTTGATTGTGGCATTTAGATCCTCCATGTGTTTACTAAGCTGTTTGGGGGGATGTTCTGTCCTTTACTGAGAGTGGTATGTTGAAGTCTCCTACCATTATTGTGGAGCTGTCTGTTTCTGTTTTCATTGATAATAATGTTTGTTTTATGGCTTTGGCTGTTGTTGGGTGCCTAGATATTTAACATGGTTATGTCCTCCTGTTGAATCGAGACTTTGACCATTAGATAGTAACCTTCTTTATCTTGTATGGTGGATTTAATTTTAAAACCTATTTTGTCAGAGATTAGTATTGCCACTCCAGCTGTTTATTGAATATTAGTCTTATATATTTTTCCAGCCTTTGAGTTGTAGTTTGTGTCTTTGAGTCTAATATGTGTCTCCCATAAGTAGCATATAGATGGGTCATGTTTCCTTCTTTTTTTCTTAAATCTAATCTGCTACTCTCTTTCTCTTAATTGGTACACTTAGTCTATTTATATTCAGTGTGATTATTGCTATATATGATGTTGGTGTTGTCATTTTGATGCTTTTTTTCGGTGTTCTGGACAGTTCCTCTGTTGCATTCTATTTTCCGGGCTGTCTTTTTTCTTTATGTCTTTTCTTTTTATGGCTTTCAGTGTTCGTTCTCTTGAAATTTTTGTGATTTTATTTGTTACTTTTTGATGTGTAGAATTATAAGTTTTTTTGTGGTTACTCCCTTAGCCCCCTTTGTTAATCTAAAAGTAGTCCAAACTTCGATATCTGTGTATCTCCTTGTCTTCTCCACATCTGGAAGGTCTATGTGTATCTTTTTTGACCCTCTTTTTCATATGATGTAGTTGATAATTATATCCTGAGATCTTTGAATTTCTACTTTTTGAGATGTGGTTCTGATTATCATTTTGGAATTTCCTTTCCTGATGGTATCTAGATGCTCTGTCGAGTGTTAGAGCCCAATTATCGAGGCAAGAGGTACTGTTCACAGCCTATAGTTTACTGAATCTACAGTGGTGCCTCTGAGAGCCCACCTTAGCATTACCACTTGGGGCTTGTGGAATGTGGAAGTCATATCTTCCATGTGGGTTGAGGGTGGTGGATCTGAAACAATGTCTCTCAGGCCCTTGTTCTTAGGTTTCACTCTCCCTTCCCTCTGGTGCTTTACAGCCTCCAGTTTCATAGTTATTTTTGTCACTTTCTTCTCTTATAGTCCTGCAAATAACAATTCAGCAAAGTTTCTTGTAATATACCTTTCCATCATTTATAACTTGGAAACTTCTAATGGCTTTGCTGTGGTTATATATGTTTGCAATACACATGATGTCATTGACTGATTCTAAGTGAACATATGTACAACATAACAAAACACTGGTCCTGTGCCATGCACATTTTTATGCTTACACACGTTGTTGCAGCCACTGTGTCAGTCTATTTTGTTAAGAGTCTTCTTCTTTTTCACTGATCCTTTGCTTTATTAAGCATGATTCTCTCTTCCAAAGATTCTTCCCTCCTGAAAACATATCCAAAGCATGTAAGATGTAATCTCATCATTCTTACTCCTAAGGAGCATTCTTGTTATTCTTCTTTTGAAACAGATCTGTTTGCTCTTTTTTGAAGTCTGTGGTATGTTTACTATCATTCTCCAACACCACAGTTCAAAGGTGTTAGTTCTTCTGCCTTCCTTGTTCATTGTTCAGCTTTCATTTGATTGGGAGGTGACTGAAAATACCATGACTTGGATCAGAGCAACCTTAGTCCTCAAGTTGTTGCTTTTTAACAGTTGAAAGAGGTCTTTTGCAGCTTATTTCTCCAATGCAGTATGTTCTTTGATATACTAAATGTTGTTTCCGTGAATGTTGATTGTGGATCCAAGTAAACTGAAATCCTTAAAAATGTCAATGTTTTCTTCTTTTATCTTGATGTTGATTATTGGTTCAATTGTGAGAATTTGTGCTTTCTTTATGTTTATGTATAATCCACATTAATTTTCATCAATAAGTATTTCAAATCCTCTTTTCTTTTAGCAAGGAAGATTGTGTCATCTGCATATCACAGGTTCTTAATGAGCCTTCCCACCACTCCATCAGTGCAGCTTGGACTTCTTTCAGTATTGTTGGTTCCTGATCATGTGTTCCCTCCCGGTATGGTCAAACATCAACCAGTTATTTTTGACACAGTGACACAGGTTCTTAATGAGCCTTCCTCTTATCCTGATGCTTCATGATTTTTTATGTAGCTCTGCTTCTCCGACTGTTTGCTCAGCATACAGCTCGAGTAAGTATGGTGAAAGGATAAAACCTTGATACATACCTTTCCTGACTTTAAATCAAACAGTATCACCTGTTCTGTTTGAATGATATCTCTTGGTCTATGCATAAGTTCCACAATCAAGTGTTTTCATTCTTGGCAACATTACTCATAATGTGTTATGATCCAAGCTGTCAAATATCTTTGCATAGGTCAATAAAATTCAGGTAAACAACTTTCTGGTATTCTCTGCTTTTAAACAAAATCCATCTAATCAAGACAACAATGAGATACCATCTGACCCCAACAAGATTGGCCATGATCCAGAAAACACAAAACAACAAATGCTGGAGAGGTTGTGGAGAAAGTGGAACCATGCTACACTGTTCGTGGGGTTGCAAAATGGTCCAGCCTATTTGGAAGGCAATCTGGCACTTCCTTAAAAAAATGGATATCGATATACCATTTGACCCAGTAATTCTACTACTTGGAATATATCCTACAGAATCAAGGCCTTTCACACCAACAGACACATGCACCAGAATGTTTACTGCAGCACAGTCCACGACAGCAAAAAGATGGAATCAACCCAGATGCCCAACAATAGAAGAATGGATAGGTAAACTATGGTACATATACTCAATGGAGCACTACGCAATGACAAAGAATAATGATGATTCCAGGAAACATCTCCTAACCTGGTTTCAACTGGAAGACATTATGTTGAGTGGAAGTAGTCAGTGACAAAGGAACAAATACTGTATGAGACCTCTACGATAAGATCTCAAAAACAGACTTGTGTATAGAAGAAAAGACTCTTTAACAGCTGCAAGGGAGGGGAGGCAGGGAAGATGGGGGGGAGGGTTTAGTTTAGATAGTTACTAGAAATCTAGTTGGGAGAAAGTGGTGATAGCACACATTAGAAACAAGAACAACATTAAGTGGACTTCAGCATAACTTGAGTACTCCTTCCATCTTAACTCAGTACTGCAAGGATAGAGTAGCTGGGGCAGGGGGCAGGGGACCATGCTCTTAGGCAAATTCCAGGCCAGTTGGCACAACTAGTGTTTTGCTAAGAGGGCTCTCTGCACCCCACATTGGTGAGTGGTGTCTGGGGTCTGAAAAGCTGCGAAGCTGCCATCCAAGGACACAACAAATGGTCCCAACTCAACAGGAACGGATGCTCACCGAGGACCAAAATGACATGCGGTAAAGACAACCTAGAAGACAGAGAGACCCACAAGAGCGGGTGCCTACATCGACCTGGGACCGGAAGAACCGGATGGTGCCCGGCCACCACCAGTGATAGCCATGACGAAGCTCACAGAGAGGAGCCTCACTGGCAACACAAGAATAAAAAGAGGTGCATCATGAGATCTCCACTAAAAGACCTCAATTGATGGTTCAGCGATTTTGGGGTTCCTCTGAGAGCATGGTCCCCAGCCCTGATGCTGCCCTTTCCCATAAATTATAACAAAGGTCCACTCTTTGGACAGGAATGCACTGGACTTGGCAATGCAGAGTGACCATATATTGGAACCACTTTATGGTTCTATACATCTATAGGATATCATCTTGCTGACCTCTGGCTGGAGGGAGGGGAGTGGACAGAGAGGAGGGAAAACGAGGCTGTTGGGAAGATGAGACATGTATGGAGCAGAGAGGAATAGTGTGCAGTCACCGGACAGAGAGAGCAGTGGAAGCTGCATATAGGTAGCAATGTAAATTTATATGTGAATGTACATTTTCACTCACTTATGTTAAATAAAAATTTAAAGAAATAAAAAATGAAAAAAAAATCCATCTGACATCAGCAATGATATCCCTCATTCCATATCCTCTTCTTAATCTAGCTTAAATTTCTGGCAGTTTCCTGTGCAAGTACTGCCACAACTGTCTTTGAGTGATCTTCATTAAATTTTACTTGGGTGTGATATTAATGATGTTATTTAATATTTTCCACATTCTATTGGATCACCTTTCTTTGAAATGGCACAAATATGGATTTCTTCCAGTCAGTTGTCTGTCTAGCCTTCTTCCAAATTTCTTGACATAGAAGAAAAAGCATTTCAGGTGCTGCATCCATCTGTTGGAACATTTCCATCAGTATTCTGTTAATCACTGGAGTTTTGTTTTTTGTCCCTCCATCAGTGCAGCTTGGACTTCTTTCAGTATTGTTGGTTCCTGATCATGTGTTCCCTCCTGATATGGTGGGACATCAACCAGTTACTTCTGATGCAGTGACACTGTGTATTCTTGTCATGTTCTTCTTTAGATATTTCTGTATAATACAACTTTTCCCTGTAAAATTCATCCATATTGCATTTTAAGGCATAAATACTTTTCTTCAGCTTCTACAGTTTATAAAATGCCAAGTGTACTCTTTCCTTTTTGTTTTTCAGCTTCAAGATTTTGTGAATTCCATACAGTATTTTACTTTGTCTTGTTGTGCTGCTGTTTGAAATCTTCAGTTCAGCTCTTTTACTTTATTTCTTCTTTTTCACTCTGCTACTGGATATTCAAGTGCACAAATGTTCATCATTAAACAATATCATATGTTAACCTTTATCTTGTTATTTCCTTCTCAAACACTTCAAACGATTTCTAAATGTAAGGTCTTTCACAATTAGGCCTTAATCCTACTTTCCAATGTTGTTTCTGCATCTGTTGGACAAATGAGGCACTTTCTTGATTCTGTATCTTTGCTCATGCTGATCTATGAAATCAATTTTCTGCACTTGGAATGGGGAAAGTCTTATTTCTGGTACCCTAACTCAAATATCATCATTTTCCTCATCACTTCTCTCAACAACCTACTTTTTTCTTAACTTATAGCTAAGGTGATCTTATGCTCTGATTTTCTTGAGACACTTCTTATGTGTTCCAAAGTAATTATTAATAGTACACTTTTCACACTCAAGAGTGCTATGGTTTGAAGGTGATTAATTAAGTGAATACTCATCTATTTACAATAAGTTAAAACTTCTCCTGTACCCTGATAGCACATTATTAATATTTTATTAGAATATTTATAGCATTTGTGTTATATATATAACAGTACATGTTGTTAGGTATATATGCATATATGTACATATCTATAGATACACCCCCACATATATATATTTGTTATGTGCTGCCAATTCGATTCCACCTCATCGTGACCCTACAAGACAAAGAAAAACTGTTCCATGAGTGTTTCCAGCAGCTGCTGATGAATTTGAACTACCAAACCTTTGGTTAGCATTCTGAGCTCTTAATCACTCTGCCACTAGGATACACACACATATATATGGAAGTCCTAGTGGTGTAGTAGTGATGAGCTATAGCTGTTAACCAAAACATTGGCTGTTCAAGTCAGCCACCCTTTGTAAACCATATCCGGCAGTTCTACTCAGTCTTATAGGGTCTCTGTGAGTCAGAATCAACTCAACAGCAATGGATTTGGGATATTGGAAATCCTAGTGTGATAGTGGGTTAAGTGTTACATCTGCTATCCAACAGGTCAGCAGTTCAAAGCCACCAGACACTCCTTGGAAACTCTATGGGGCAGTATTGCTTTGAGTAGGATCTGACTCGACGGCAGTAGGTTAGATTTTTGTTTATATTTTCATATTACCGGTATATACACACACACCCTTAGAAAACATGTTTTATTAGTATTTATGTCTCCAATGAACGGAAATGATAAAAAATATTATCTGTGAAAAGAAAAAAGGAAAAAATAACTTTGTCATAATACCAAAGTCATTTAGAAAATTATCCAGGATTTAGGGAAAGCTTGGAAGGTGTGTGATGATTATACTTTGCTCCTGGTTCCCTGTTTCCATTCAAAGCATTTCTTTTCATGTGCTAATGCAATAGAAAAGACAGTGGACATCCAACCTGCTTCTCTAGTGTGTACTGCATACTGGGAATGTGATAAATGTACTTATTCATTTTAACCAAATTCTACCACAACAAAACAATTTAGAAGCCCCTTGGAGTCTATTATAATGGGATTTTACCTGTACTTTGATTGAATTAAAGCGTCCTATATAGAAATCAGAGACTTAAGCAAAGCCTACAATAACTTAAATCAGAATGCTTCCCTCTGAGGGACACATTATTTACTGTAGTTTTGGACAGAGACTAATTAATGTGTTTTTTGGATAGTACTACTGCTGGTTTCTGACAATGTGCTCTGCACCCCATCACTCACGTAATTCTCTTCATAGAAAACCTGTGTGAAATTTTCTAAGCAGGAATCCACATGAATTTCTTGGAAATGGTACAGACTGTTCATTATGCTTCTGATGTTCATAGGAGAATTATTTTTTTCATATTACTATATTACTGACTATGATTTATTTAGAATCAGGAATTTGTTTACACAATTTTATTTCCTCTGTTTACATTTCTTCCCAAAATGTGTTTCAATATAGACAGTAAATACATCCTGATTATAAAGTCATAACATCAACTGAAAAAATGATGTAATGATAAGCAATAATCATGAGAAAGCCATCTCATTATGATTGTTTTAGCATTTGATAGAGCTTTTGCCTAAGGCAAAGCCAGGAGCATCATATATTTCAAAGAGATAAAAACAAAGAAATATGCACATTTTACATTAAATATTATTATGCAATAGAGTTCTATAAGAGATGAGGAAATTTCGTATTCATATGTACATTGTCTTTAACCTTTGGAGACTTGCTAGTGACCACAGGGACACTCTTATCCTAACTATTCTGCGAGTCTAACATCAGCTCAGTCTGATGAGCCAAGGATGGCACATATCTTTCTAATAACATCAGATTTCTATGTGACAAGACATTAGCCATTACATGTTATTTTTTTAATTGCAAAGCTGATGAGTTTAAGTCAACATATTTCTTTCTTGCTCCTTCTGCTTGTCAGCTGTAGCTGGATTGATAAAATGCAAATGAACAAATCATTAACGAGTACTGGTTATGAATCTCTCAGGCAGTTCAGGACCCTATCAAATCCTGCACCTATTACTTTGTGTGATTGATGTACTATTGTAAGTGATTGTTCCTGATCTTATTAAATCTTATTGATTTTTTTTCCCAGTTTCTATTTTATGCAGGGCCAGGCTTGGACTATTATGAATGTTGCTGAACACTGTTAATCAAGCTTACACAGCTATTTTGATGGCAAACAATTAGAGCTCTGCAGCTCTACCTTGCAATTAGCTTCAGGGATATGGACCTCAGCACCATAATCATGAAAGAGACCTCCTTCAATCCCAGTAATGAGATTTACTATTATGACCCCAGATAACCTCTGAAAAATAACCAATCTGCAAACTTAGATGTGTTTATCAATAATTTTGTCCCTTCTTATGAAAATGAATTTGAAAATTTTTCTCAACAATAGTGTTTCCTAGCAAAATAATTCTTTCTAGCAACATAATACATCACAAACAAAACTTACACTGTTTTGATTACGTAAAATTGCTATTACAAGTATTCTGTATGGTGATGAACTTACAAGTACATCAGCAAATTCAAAAAAAAACTATTTTTTACTTCACATCACTACATAATATGAATATTTTTCAAAGCTGACTATGGAACTTGCTGACTGAAATATAGAATATATTGTTTGTTTTTTTACTAGTTAATTTTTTCACTCAACAAACTTTATTAAGCATCTTACATGTACAGAGTACTGTGGTAGAGTCTATCATAAAATAGTACTCAAACATTTCTTACTGCTCTATTGTGCTCTTATATAGACTTATCAATGTATAGATTAATACTATTGAGATATTTATGCCATTGTAATCCGCTCTGAAACTTGCTCAGAGAATCTTGTGGATAGATTTGATTCCAAACCTTCTCTGTATTCATTATGTGCAAATTCTGTCTTACTTCTTTTTCCTAGCAAAATACCTCATTTGCTCTTTTACTTAGATTCCACCATCTGATGGGAATTTTTCCATTCAATGACATTTCTTTACTCTTTTTTAGGAAGAGACACATGACACTACTGACTTTTCCAATTATTTTATTAATGTCCCTCCTTATTTTTCAGTTGTCTCACTACATTAGTCTTCTCTCTACTGTTTATTATCATTCTCTTTCCACTCACCCTTTTTCTCATAAATGTGAACAGGTTACACCTCACTAGAACAAATCAACTAACTAATTAACCAAGTATCTCAACCTATTTTCAATGCTGATGTTGTGCAATCCTACTCTCCATTCTTTTCCATTTTTTATCCCCCCTGTCAAAATTTTGCAACCAAAATTTTATGTCTGTGACCTCCAAGGTAAGGCATATGGTATTTTGAAAAACAATTCTGTTGGCAAAGGCTAAAAATAAACTGTTAAAACTTACAGAGGGTTTAACATTAATCAAAGTGTTGAGACAGACCTCACCCACAGCGAGCCTCAGTATGTGTTGTCAGTGATGGGGTGAGGGTTCATACAAGATCAGAGCTGTGATAAGAATCAGGGATATTAGCTACCTACAATTGCAACCACTGGCCATTACAGCCTGGCCTGCATAACTCTTGATCAAACAAATAACTTTTGCGATTTTCACTTCTTTATTTTTCATTGAGAAGCCCTGGTTGTACAGTGGTTAAAATATTAGGTTGCTAACTAAAAGGTAGTAGATTCAAACTCATCAGCCTATCTGCTAGAGAAAGATATGGCAATCTGCTGCCGTAATGGTTTACAGCCTTGGATACCCAATGAGGCAGTTTTACTCTGTCCCGTAGGGCTGTTAGGAGTTGGTATAAGTGTGACAGCAGTGGTATCTTGTGATGAGAAAGCAGAAGCATGAAGCTAGTTTTAAAGCTGGAAAACAGTGAATTGAGATTCTTGTCTAAAAGCATTTATGATTTAAGTAAAATTAGGCAAATTACCTCAATCCTTCTGTGCCTCAGTTTCCTTATCTGATATTTAGAATACACAAGGTGATATTTTAAAGGATTACAAGTAATGCATATTGCATTGGACATGACCACAAAATTGCCTATCTCACTTATTCCATCTTCCCAGACAATATGGTTATGTGACCAGCCTTCTTTAAGAGTGATAGTCTTCACAGTCCTCTGCCTTGGATTAGAAGACAGCTGAATCAAGTATGAACCAGAGAGATATTCTTTTTCTCATTCGATATGTCTTTTTCCATTTGAAAGAAGACATGAAAATTTATCAACAGTTCATAGTGAACTCTCCACCCATAGAAGACACAGTCTTCACCAATTGCAAGGCAATGCAAACTCAAACTATGGGTTAGCATCTAGACAGCCTACCAAAACACAGGAGAGAATGGTACAGATCTGCTCATAAAAGTAGGGTTAATTTACTCAAGGGTAGCATGTGATGAAGAGACAGAACTAAGATGTAGAGAGAAGCTAGGAGAGACAGAAATTGAATTAACATATAAGCACACTCAAGCGGATTTTGTCCTAGGTCTCTATATTTTCTGGTTCCCCTAAAACTTAGCTGTGTTTTAATAGCATGGAACCATTTAGTGGCTGTCCTTGCTAGTGTAATTGAGTCTTTGTCCAATAAATGACTACTTCTGTTATTTATGAAAATGGGTTTGGTTTCAGTTTGGTTCTGCTATTTGTTCTTACAGTGGGAGCTTAAATATAGCCTTTTCCATGCTCTGAAAAACAGAAATGAAGAAATCAGACAAAAACCTTGGTGTTTACATTGCACTTCCCATTTTACAATATCCCTCTCTTAAAACATGGAACAATTTTTGACAGTGTTTTAAGTGTCTTATTCAGCTTCTCAGTGTTGTTGCTAGGTGCCGTTGAGTTGGTTCCGACTGATAGTGACACTATGCACAAGAGAACAAAACCCTGGCTCATCCTGCACCGTGCCCACAATCATTCTTACGCTTAAGCCCATGATTGCAGCCACTGTGTCAATCCTTGTTCAGGCCTTATACTTCTTTTGTTGACCGTCCACTCTACCAAGCACGAAGTCTTTATCCAGGTATTGATCCCTCCTGACAAATTGTCCAGAGAATGTAAGATGTAGTCTTGTTATCTTTGTTTCCAAGGAGCACTCTGGCTGTACTTCTTCCAGATGATATCTGTTTGTTATTTGGCAGTTGAATGGTATATTCAATATTCTTCTCCAACACTGTAATTCAGAGGCATTAATTCTTCTGTCTTTCTTATTCATTGTCCAGCTTTTGTGTGCAATGGATACAACTGAAAATACCATGGCTTGGGTCAGGCACACCTTCATTTTCAGAGTGACTTCTTGACTTTTCAACACTTTAACAGGGTCTCTGGCAGCAGATTCTCCCAACGAGACATGTCTTCTGATTTCCTGACTGTTGCTTCCATGAGCACTGATTGTGAGGCCAAGTAAAAAGAAATCCCTGACAACCTCGGTCCTTTCTCCATTTATCATGAGGTTGCTTACTGGTCCAGTTGTGAGGATTTTTGTCTTCTTGATATTGAGGTGCAATCCATACTGAAGGCTGTGGTCTTAGATCTTCATCAGTACTTGTTTAAAATCCTCTCCATTTCTAGAAAGGCAGGTTGTGTCATCTGTATAACACGGGTTGTTAAGAGCCTTCCTCAAATACTGATGCCTCATTCTTCTTTATACAGTCCAGATTCTCAGAGTTTTTGCTCGTTATACAGACTAAAGAGTATTGGTAAAGGATACAATCCTGATGCACACCTTTCCTGCCTTTAAACCATGCAGTGTCCCCTGTTCTTTTTGCTTGACTGCCTCTTGATCCATATACAAAACCCTCATGAAAACAATTAAGTGTTCTGGAATTCCCATTATACACAGTTTTATTAATAATTTGCTATGATTCACACAATAGAAAGCCTTTGTGTAGTCAATGAAACAGAGGTAAACATGTCTCTAGTGTTCCCTGCTTTTAGCTAAGATCCATCTGACATCAACAATGACATCCCTGGTTCCACATCCTCTTCTGAATCTGGCTTGATTTTCTGGCAGATTCCAGTCAATATACTGTTGCAGTCACTTTTGAATGATCTTGAGCAAAATTTTACTTGAGTGTGATATTAATGATATTGTTTGGTAATTTCCTCATTTGACTGGATCACTTTTCTTGGGAATAGGCATAAACTTAAATGTCTGAGAATTCTTACTCTTAGACGTGGTCTGTTCTTTCCGTTTCACTGACTTTGTCATTGGCCATACCCTCGTGGCAGCAGATGCAACAGGTCTCATCTTTTGTGCTGTGCTACTCCACACGGTCTTACAAACCGCCCAACAATTTTCATAAAACCAAACTTTGGCCACATTATTTCCAGTGTTAAAAACAAAATAAAACATTGCTAACTTATTATTTATAAATTTATTTGTAAACCCCATCTCCTTAGCCATGGATTAAAAGCTCAGCAATATCAACACATTTTTTTTCAACTAGATTACCTACAGATATGCAAATAAATTGTATCACCTTGTTAGTATCATATACAGTTTGCTATTAGTGTATCTAAATTGTGCTTATAGTCTATTCCTTCCCTAGAATGTACCTCTCTGTAGATGAATTCCAACTTCCGAGAATCTTTCTAGACTTTGCTGTAATACTTAATGAATTTGAAACTCAATTTGCTCATTTTTCAGTTATGTAACTTTGGGAAGGTAATTTAATCATCCTGTGCCGCAAATTCCTGTTTGCAGAAAGATAGTACTTGCTTCAAATTGTTACTTTTTTAGAAACATAATATACAGCATCTAAGACAGACCCCAGTGGTCCTCGGCCTTCTCATATTCACATCTTTGTGTAATCCCATCATCGTGACTGTGAGTTGAAGTTTTTTACTTGTTCCTAATGGAAAAAATACAGCAGAAGTGAATACAGCAGGTAAGTATCACTTCTGAATATAAGTAATAAAAGACCATAGCTTTTGTCTTGGGCATTCATTCTAGTTCTTCTTTCTTGGATTGCTTACCCTAGAGAGAGTGAACCTGGGCACAGATCTTCTCAGGCCTACCACCAACTAATTGAGCTTAGAAGTGTGCTCTTCCGTCACAGCTGAACCTTAAACTTACTGCAGCTCTGACAGGCAGCTTGACTGCAATCTCATGAGAGGCATATAACCACAGGCACCCACTCAAGCTGCACTTGGATTCTCCACCCACAGAAAGCAGAAGATAATGTTTGTGTTTTTAAGCTGATAATTTTTTAATCAATTTATTATATAGAAAGGGATAACTATTGATTAAAAAAAATAATTAAAGGGCTTAGTAAGTACCCAACAAATGTTAACTAATAACAGTATTGTTACTATCAGCACTTTTATCTTCCCCTCTTCTGAACTATTCTGGGATAAATATTACCAGTGATGGCATTACTAGGGTTACAATTTGATTCACTACATTGTCATAGAAATTTTTCAAACACACAAAGATAGTTATACATATTTATATGCAGATGTCTACACACACACACATACATGAAGAGGTCCTTAGTAGTACAAATGGCTAAAACCCTCAACAGCTAACTGAGAGGTTGGAGATTTGAATGTGCTCAGAGCAATCTCAGAAGAAAAACTTGGTAGTCCACTTTTGAAAACTGAAAATTGGTAATCTACTTCTGAAAATGTATATATGTGTATATGAGATGTATATATATCTTGTATATATGTATATATATATGCATATATGTATATATATACAAGATATATATGGAAACCCTGGTAGCAAGGAGATTAAGTGCTATATCTGCTAATTGCAATTCAAATCCTTGGAAACTACGTGGAACAATTCTACTACATATATATATATATATATATATAGGAGAACTACCATATGTGTATGTATATATATATATATATATATATGTATACAGTTCTAAATTTGTGTAGGTCTGTGAAGTCAAGAATCTAAGTCCTGTGTTACGCCTATGCAAAATGTGAATTTATTGCATGATGAATAAATTAATACCAGATAGAATGACAACATTTGATCCTTTAGGCTTGCTTTAAGGAAATTCTTCAAGTTGTAGAACTTGTATTTCTGGAATTGCTTTAGAGGTAAACACAAGTTAGATTAATGGGCATTAAATAGATGGAATTATCTCATTTCATTTGAGACATCTGAAAAAATAGAGACTACATAGTCTTGATTTCTGCAGTAAGCAGCACATAATCTTTAGTGTTAGATAAGATACAGATAATTGAAATGAATTTATATTATCAAAAGTAATTTTAAGTGCTAGTAAACACTAAACCCATATACCATTAAGCTTAAAAGCTTACGTTGGGTAGGAAAGGATGGGAATTGTGTATACTTTAAATGTCAGATGACTAGATTATTTGTTATCCACCTTTATCATCACAGCTATTACTTAAATTATGACATGGTTGCACAAATTAAACTGATAGAGATGTTCAGTTAGAAACCTGCAGGCAAGTTTCTGACCTAAAAACCACACAGACCTGGTAGACTGACATATTGGGACTCAAATTCAGATTCACTCACTTACTAAATTTATGCCTTCAAGCTAATAAGTTTTTATAACCTTGGTTTCTCATTATCTAAAATGGATAATGCTATTTGCCTCAGAGAATTATTTTAGTGATTATATCAGGTAGCAAATTTTACTATATAGAAACTGTCCTCCATTCCTATCATTTTTATGTATGGTCACAGAAATAGTTCTTGTTGTTTAACATGAACTATTTCTGTGATCATACATAAAACTAGGGAGCGTACGTCTCAGTCCAAAAACAATGGCTGATATTCAACTAATTTTCATTTGCTGTTCCATCATGGAAGGCCCGGAGTGAGGCCATTACAGTGCTAACGATAAGTACAGCAGTTTGTAATGATTTAAATAAAACAGCTGAAGTTGCCAAAAGGTCTGTAAATAAGTTCTTTACTGATTACACATCTAAGTCTTAAAACTGTCAATTAGAGAAGAAAAAATAAGAAATGCAAGATTCTTATATATTCTTGCTTACTAATAAGTTTTCCTGGTTCTAAAGTATATTAGTATCAAGGGTCACCTATTTTCATTTTTGTGCCCTTCAATTTTCCCTGAAAATCCTTTGGAGATTTACCTGCTTCAGTTAAATACTACCGAAAAACATTAGGTTGGATAAAAATGAGGCAGGGGTGGGGGAGAGTTAAGTTGTTTCAGCCAGAGACTGTTTATGCCAACATTTTGAAAAGGAGATTTGAGAAGTAAACAAATAACTGATCTAGAATAAACCTTTTTTTCCGCCTCCTGCCACTTTTGTAGTTTCTCCCTGAAAATTGCTCTCAATTTTCTTGCATAACTCTTCTTCCTTACAATTCCCTGAGAAACCTCCAACCACAGTTAAACTTATATTGTTGCTTACTCCGTACCTATAGTAGGGCTGAGGACTGGGCAGGAGAAACACTTTCAGATGCTCAATAGATTCATGACCATGAATCTCAAATACACACACAGCAGACACTGACAATCTTATAAACCTTACCTATTGGACTCTGTTCATCAAAGTGGCTTTCATACCAGTTCTTTCATCTAACCTTTCAAAATGCTGCCAGACCTGTTACAAGTTTGTCTCTAACCTGTAGCTACCACCGTCACATAAAAATGAACATATTCATACAGAGAACCAGTTGTCACTGAGCAGTCATTCTTTTGAATGAGCTTTAGCAAAATTTCACTTCTGTGTGACACTAACGATCTTGTTTGGTAGTTTCTGCATTCTACTGGATCAACTTTATTGGAAATAGGCATTGGATATGGATCTCTTCCAGTCGATTGTCAGGTAGCTATCTTCCAAATATCTTGGCCTAGATAAGTGAGTGCTTTCAGTGCCGCATCCATCCGTTGAAACATCTCAGTTGATATTGCATCAATTTCTGGAGCCTTGTTTTACACCAGTGCCTTCAACGCAGCTTTGCCTTCTTCCTTCAGTACCATTGGTTCCTGATCATTTGTTACCCCTTCAAAGAGCTGAACATCAGCCAGTTCTTTCCAGTATAATGACTCTTTGTATTCTTTCCATCTTCTTTTGAAGTTTCTTGAGTTATTTACTGTTTTATCTGTAGAATTTTTCACCATTGCAACTTGAGGCCTGAATTATTTCTTTAGTTTGTTTAGCTTGAGAAATACAGAGTGTGTTCTTCCCTTTTGGTTTTCTGTTTCCAGCTTCTTTGCGCATGCTGTTATGACACTTTGTCTCCTTGAGTTGCCCTTTGCAATCTTCTGGTCAGTTCTTTAACTTCATCATTCATTCTTTTTGTTTTCGCTGCTCAGTGTTTGAGAGTAAATTTCAGAGTCTCTTCCGACACCCAATTTTTTTCTTTTCTTTCTTTCCTGTCTTTTTAATGATCTTTTGCTTTCTTCATAGTTGATGTCTTTGATGTCATTCCATAGTTCACCTGG
Source organism: Heterohyrax brucei (assembly GCA_028571685.1). Taxonomy (NCBI): domain Eukaryota; kingdom Metazoa; phylum Chordata; class Mammalia; order Hyracoidea; family Procaviidae; genus Heterohyrax; species Heterohyrax brucei. The sequence continues at coordinate 68,129,197 of CM053153.1, forward strand.
TCTTTGGTCATTATTGTTCAGTGTATCGAATCTGTTCTTGAGATGGTCTCTAATTTCAGGTGGGATATACTCAAGGTCATACTTTGGTTCTCATGGACTTCTTCTAATTTTCTTCAGTTTCATTTTGAATTTACATATGATCAATTGATGGTCTGTGCTGCAGTTAGCAACTGGTCTTGTTCTGACTGCTGATACGGAGATTTTTCATCATCTCTTTCCACAAATTTAGTCAGTTTGAATCCTGTATATTCCATCTGGGGAGGTCTATGTGTATATTCGCCCCTCACTGCTGGTTTGCAAATTTGTCATACTATGGGTGCTTGCATGTTGCTGTGATGCTGGAAGCTGTGCCACCACTATTCAGATACCAGTAGGATCACCAGTGTGGACAAGTCTCAACTAAGCTTCCAGACTCAGACAGACAAGGAAGAAGGATCTGACAGTCTATTTCTGAAAAAGAATTAGCTAGTGAAAACCATATGAATGGCAGCAGAACACTGTCAGATATACTGCCAGAAAGTGAGCCCTGCCCCAAGTAGGAAGGCACTCAGAAGACAACTGGGGAGGAGCTGCCTCTTCAAATTAGAATCAAACTTAACGACATGGATGGAGTGAAGTCTTCAGGACCTTCATTGGCTGATGTGGTGTTTTAGTCTGCTAGTGCTGCTCTAACTACTGAGTGGATCGCATTAAAAGAGAAATGTTTATTCTTACAGTAGGCTACAAGTCCAAAGTCAGAATCTCTGCTCCAGGGGAAGGCTTTCCCTCTTGTCATCTCTGGAGGAAAGTCCTTGAATTGCATCAGTCTTTGCTCGGAAACATCCTGGGGCAGGAACCTCCGGTCTGAAGAACACGCTCTTCTCCTGGTGCTGCTTTCTTGACGGTGTGAGGTTTCCAACTCTCTGCTTGCTTTCTGTTCCTTTTATCTCTCATAGGATGAAAGAATAATGTGTGGTACAAGCCATATTCCATATAAACTCCCCTAACAGTGGAGCAGGGTGGTAACTCTATGAAGGGATTTACAGTCCCACCCTAATCCTTTAACATACAGCATAAGAAAATCACAGTATGAAGGATAATCATAAAATATTGGGAATCATGGCCCAATCACTTGGCTGCACATATTTTTGGGGGGACACAATTCAATCCATGACATCACACCTTTTGGCACTCCATAAACCACATCTTTGAAACATGTTACACATTCACCCCATCATAGCAAATCATGCCCATCCCATATGATAGAAGTCTTAAATCAGTTCCAAGTTGAACATTCAAAAATTGCTTTACATCTATGAAACCTAGAATACAAGCTATCTGCTTTCAAATTTACAATAGCAGAAAATGTGTATGTTAGACATTCCATTACAAATGGGAGAAATTTGGGGGAAAGAAGATATTAACAAGCAACAAGTAAATCAGGAAAACACACTACGTTAGCCCTCAAAGCTTTGAATATATTGTTCCATTTTCTGAGACATTTTACAAAATAGCCTTGTCTTCCAGACTCTAGGTATTGGCCAGACTCTCTGGATTCTGAGTGGAGACCACCAGCCTTATGCTACAATTCTGCCTTCAACTCCAAAGTTCACTTTGAAAGTACTCTGCCTCATCAGTTTTAGGTGCACCCTATCATCCAACTGAGTGACAGTTCTACCCTTACAAACACAGAAAGCCCTGAGGACATGGCCGTACCTTTTGAGACTGCAGCAGCTCAGGTTCTCATGCTTTTTGTCTCTTCAGCTTCTGCTTCCTATGGCTCAAGCCTCAGGCCCACATCTACTCTGCAGGGACAAGTGTTCCAAAGCTCTGTAGCTCCACTGATTCAAATGCCTGGAGGCACCCCACTCTGCTATTAGGAAGCCTGCTGCACAAAGGCACTCGGCTCTCTTGCTCTGTGGGTAAGCAAGGCTAGCTCCACTGATTCAAGTGTCCAGAGGCACACTGCTTCACCAGAGAATTCTACCGAACTTTTAGAGAGGAGTTAACTCCAGTACTACTGAGACTATTTCACAACATAGAAAGGGAAGGAATGCTCCCAAATTCATTCTATGATACTGGCATAACCCTGATACCAAGGCCAGGAAACAAACCCACAGAAAAAGAAAATTACAAACCAGTATCATTCATAAACCTAGTTGTAAAAATCTTTAACAAAAATCCTTGCTGATAGAATTCAACAACATATCAAAAAATAATTCATCATGACCAAGTTGGATTCATACTAGGATGCAATGCTAGTTCAGCATCAGAGAAACATGGCATAAATAGCACAAAAGATAAGTGTCACCTGATTTTGTCAACTGATGCAGAAAAGGAATTTGACAAAGTCCGACACTTACTCCTGTTAAACTCTCAGTAGAATAGTAATAGATGGGAAATTTCTCAGCAGAATAAGAGGCATCTATGCAAAGCCAACCACCTACATCATGCTGAATGGAGAGACACTGAAAGAATCCCAGTTGAAAACAGGAACTAGATGAGGATGCCTACTCTTACTACTTCTGTTTAACATTGTACTATAGATTCCAGACAGAGCAATTAGAAAAGACAAAGAAATGGAAAGCATCTGCATCAGAAAAGAAGTAAAAATCTCCCTATTCACAGATGAGATGATTGTAGACTTCAGGAATCCTAAAGAATCCATAAGTAAACTACTGGAACTAAAAGAAGAGTTCAGTAAAGTATCAGGATATAAGATAAATAAAAGTAAATCAGTAGGATTCCTTTATACTAACAAAGAGATCATCAAAGAAGAAATCACCAAATCTTTACCATTTATTATTGAACCCCAGAAAGATAAAATACTTAGGAATAAAGCTAACTAGAGAAATAGGAGACTTATATAGAAAGAACTACAAGACCTTACTGCAAGAAATCGAAAGAGACTTACATGCTCACAGGTAGACAGACTTAACACTGTGAAAATGTATGTTTTACCCAAAGCAAGCTACTTATACAATGCAGTCTCAATACAAATTCCAGTGTCATTTTTTAATGAGGTGGAGAAACAATTAGCAACTTTGTTTCAAAAGGGAGGAACCCTACCATAAGAAAAGCACTATTGAAGAAGAAGAACACAGCATGAGACCTAACACTATCTCACCATAAAACTGATTACACTGCTACAGTAGTCAAAATAGCCTGGTACTGGTACAAAAAGAGACATATAGACCAATGGAACAGAGTGAAGTCTCCAGAGATGCCACCATTCTCTAATGAACAGTTGCTGTAAACTGGAGCAAGAACAGTCTCTAACAAATGAAAAATTGGATATCCATCTGCAAAAAACTGAAACAAGATCCATATCTCACACCTTACACAAAAACTAACTTAAGATGGACCATAGACCTAAATATCGAACCTAAAACAATAAAGATCATGCAAGACAAAAACAGGGTCAACAATGGAACACTTAAGACACAGCTTACAGAGACTTCAAAGTCTGACAACCAAAACACAGTCAACAGAAGATAAAATAGGTAAGTGGGAACTGAGAATCAAACACTTTTGCTCATCCAAAGACTTTACCAAAATAGTACACCAATTACAGAACAGGAAAAAATAGTTGGCAACTACATGGTAGACAGACATCTGATCTCCATAGTCTACAAAGTACCACAAAATATCAATGCAAAAGTAAATAACCCAATTAAGTGATGGGCAAAGGAGATGGAGAGACACTTCACCAAAAAGAAAATCCAGGCAGCCAAAAGACTCATGAGGAAATGCTCACAATCATTGAGTATCAGAGAAACGCAAATCAAAACTACACTGAGATACCATCTCATTCAACAAGGTTGGCCATGATCCAAAAAACACAAAACAACAAATGCTGGAGAGGCTTTGGAGAAATTGGAACTCTTCTACACTGCTGGTGGGATTGAAAAATGGTATAACCTCTATGGAAAACAATTTGGTGTTTCTTTAAAAAGCTGGAAAGAGATATACGTAATCCCACTGCTCAGACTATATCCTACAGAATCAAGGGCAGTCTTATGAACAGAGACATGCACACAAATGTTTATTGTAGCATAGTACACAATAGCAAAAAGATGGAATCAACCCAGATGACCAACAACAGATGAATGAACAAACTATATAACAAACATATACTCAATGGAACACTGTACAATTATAAAGAACAACGTTGATTTTTAGGAAGTGTCTCGTAACCTGGTTGTAATTGGAAGACATTCTGCTGAGCTAAATCAGTCAGCAGCACAAGGACAAATATTCAGTGCTCTAAGGACTTAAAAATACCCTTATGTATGGAAGAAAAGATTCTGATGGCTGTGAGGGTGGGAAGTGGGGATAGGGCTGGTTATAGATTATATAGTTGGCACTTCCTTAAAAAAAATGAAAATAGGTATACCTTTTGACCCAATAATCCCACTGCTCAGGATATATCCTCAGAATCAAAGGCTGTCATACAAACCCATACATGCTCAAGAATGTTTATAGTAGCAGAGTCCATAATAGCAAAAAGATGGAATCAATATAGATGCCCACCAAGAGATGAATGGATAAACAAACCACAGTATATACACTCTATGGAACACCATGCAGTGATAAAAAACCACAATGATTTTAGCGAGCATCTCATAATCTGGTTTCAATTGGAAGACATTATGCTGAGTGAAATCAGTTAGTGGCGAAAGGACGAACACTGTACAAGACCCCTGTTATAAGTCAAAATAGACCTAGGTGTAGAAGAAAAGACTCTTTGATGGTAGCAAAGGTGGGAGGGAAGGAGAGGGTTGGTCATAGATTAGATACTTGATAGAAATTTAGTGGGATGAAAGCAGTGATAACACACAGTAAGTAGAAAACAGATCAATTTAACTGGCCTTCAACATAAACTGAAAACTCTTCTAATCTTAACCCAATATTGCAAGGATACAGTCACAGGGCCAGGCACTGGGGACCATGCTGTCAGGCACATCAAGGCTGATTGGCATAACTGGCCTACTGCTAAGAGACTCTTTTGCTCCCTGTATTGGTGAGTGGTGTCTGGGGTCTTAAAAGCTAGGAAGCTGCCAGGAGACAGAAGGACCCATGTGAATGGGTAACTGTGTCAACATGTGGTCAGAAGAACCAGATGGTGCCTGGCCACCACCATACACAACTATGATGGGGCACACAATGTTGAGTCCCTGTGGCAACACAAGAAAAAGAGAAGTGCACCTCAAGAACTCTACTGAGAGACCACAATTGATGGTCTGAAGTCCTGAGGGTTTCCTTGGGAGCACAGACCCTAAACCTGCCACTACCCCTGACCAGGAAACACTACTGAGATCAACTCTTCAGACAAAAATAGACTGGACTAGGGAACACAATGTGATCATACGGCGTTTGTACTTTATGGTTCTATGCATTGACAGCATGCTGTCCTACTGGTCTCTTTCTAGATGGCAAAGGAGGTGGTAGAGAGGAGGAGGCAGGAGATTAAGAAGATATGACATATATAGACTGAAAAGGAGGTATGTGCTGTTGCTGGGCAAGGAGAGCAAAGGAGTTGCTTATAGGCAGACATGTATGTTTAATTTGGGTCATATGCTTTCACTTAATCACAATTAAAAAAAACCTTGAAAAGGAATGGGTGTGTTCACTATTAAAAAGAACACTTCAAGATCCATCCTGAAGTACAATGCTGTCAGTGATAATTTAGTATCCATATGCTTGCAAGGAAGTTCAGTTAATACAACTATTATTTGAATTTACACTCCAACACTAAAGTCAAAGATGAAGAAACTGAACATTCTGCAGTCCAAAATTTATCAAATACACAATCAGGATACCTTGATAATTACTGGTAATTGGAATGCAAAAATTGGAAACAAAGAATAAGGATTGGAAGTTGAAAAATACAGCCTTCGTGATAGAAATGATTCAAGAGACAGCATGATAGAATTTTGCAAGACCAATGACTTCTTCATTGAAAATGCTACTTTCACCAACACAAATGGCAAGTATACACGTGGACCTCACCAGATGAAATACACAGGAATCAAATCAACTGCATCTCTGGAAAAAGATGATAGAAAAGCTTCCAATCATATTTAAAGCTAAGTCAGTCCTTGGAGTCCTGGATCCCAGTTCCCTCCTGCATTTTGAAGGACTCAGCTCTTGCAGTCGTATTTTTTTCTTACATTATTAATTTTCCCTTTTCCCACATTTTGCCCATTAGCAAGCAAACATATCTTGGTATCTTTCATCTTAGATTACTCTTTTGAACCTACACTCATTTATTTCACTTTTATTCAAATAGATGTTTCTCCAAGTTTATTATTTTAGTCAGCTAGCGTGACTCTAGCAGAAATATCATGGATGGCTTTAACAAAGAAATTTTTATTCTTACACAATTCTGTAGGTTACAAGTCTAAATCCAGGATGTCTGTGACAGGGGAAGGGCTTTCCCTCTGTCAGCTCTGGAGGAAAGTTCTTGTGTTGCATCAGTCTTTGGTCAGGGACCATCTTGGCACAGAAACCTCAGGCCTGCAAGATGTGATTTTCTCTAAGTGTCGCTTCTTGAAAGTGTGATGTTCCCAAATGTCTCTGCCAGATTTTTTGCTTGATCTCTCAAGAGGCTGCCTCAAGGTGCAAAAGAAATTTACACATTAAATCTTGCTCTATGAACACAACTGCTACCAATCCACGCTTATTAGCATCACAGAGGCAGGAATTCCAATATGGAGGAATACCACACAAATGCCACACATTATGGCACTGTTAAATTGTTACTGGTTTTTTAAGGAACACGTTCAATCCATGACATTCTACCCTTTGTTCTCTAAAAAAATCACATCTTTACAACATATAAAAGATATTCACCCCATCACAGCAAAACCCTGAAAGTCCAAGTCCAAAATCCATAAATTCCTCTTTAACTATGAAATCTGGAACAAAAGTTATCTGCTTCTAAAATACAATGGCAGGTACAAGCTGGACATTTCCATTACAAGTGGGAGAAATTTCAAGCAAAGAATGCATTAACATGCAACAAGCGAGTCAGTAGAATACATTCTGCTAGTCCTCAAAGCTTTGAAAATAATTTTCAGTTCTCTGAGACATTTTACACAACAGCTTTGCCACTCTCTGAATTCTGAGTGGAGACCCCTCACCCTGTACTACAACTCTGCCTCCTAGGCCCACTTAAACAGCAACTTCGCCACATCAGCTTCAAGATTAACTGAGTGGCAATTTCACCCTTACACACAGAAAGCTATGACTCCACCCTCTGAAATCGCTGAGGTCATGTCCATACCTTTTGAGACTGAGACAGCTCAACTTCTCATGCTCTTTGTCTCTTCAGCTTCTGCTTCCTGTGGCCTCAGGTCCACATCTGCCCCTCTGGGGCAAGTGTTCCAAAGCTCTGTAGATTCACTGATTCAAGTGCCTGGAGGTACCCCACTCTGCCAGGAAAACTCTGCGCACAAGCACTCAGCTCTCTCACTCTGTGGGTGGCCTCCAGTGCTGTATCTCCCTGCTCTGGTTCTACTGCTGCCTGTCCATTTCTGCTGTTTTTTTTTTTTTTTTTTTTTTTTTTTCACTATCTCTGCCTTTATTCGTGTTAACACATTTGCATTCCTTCTGAATCTTCTAGTCATTCAGTTTTAAAACTGCGTCCACGTTCTAGGTATTTGTTAGAGTAGCACCCCACTCCCCTTGTACCAAATTCTATTTTAGTCAACTAGTGCTGCTCTAGCAGAAGTACCATGGATGGCTTTAACAAAGGAAATTTTATTCTTACATAGTTCTGTAGGTTACAAGTCCAAATCCAGGATGTTGGTGCCAAGAGAAGGGCTTTCCCTCTGTCAGCTCTGGAGGAAAGTCCTTGTGTTGCATCAGTTTTTGGTCAGGGAGCATTTTGGCTCAGGAATCGCATGTTTGAAGGACATGCTCTTTTTTCAGTGTTGGTTCTTGATGATGTGAGGTTTGCAAATGTCTCTGTCAGATTTTTTTCCTTTATGTCTCAAGAGACCACTTCAAAGCACAAAGCAAACTTACACATTGACTCTTGCTCTACCAACATCAGTGTTGCCCATCCACCCTTATTAACATCATAGAGGCAGGAATTCCAGCATGGAGGAAGATCATATAATACCAGGAATTATGGCACAGTCAAATTGTTGTGGATTTTTTAGGCAACACAGTCAGTCCATGACAATTATTGATAGTCAAACTTTCCAATCCTTATACCATATCCTTTCTTCAATCAGTCAATCCAGTGAAGTTTCAGTGCTGCTTTTTTAATAAAACTGGTCTGGCTAAGGCCATAAATGACCTTGTGTGCTGCCAAACCTAGTAGTCTCTTTTCTCTTCTTGGTTTCATTTATTCTTTGTAAATTTCAGTATAACTAATTGGTCTTTCTTTTTTGAAACATTCTTTCAATTTCTAAAACAACCAACTGCCTGTTTTCTTCTTGGTTCCTAACCGTTCTTTTCCATTTTCCCTGGCTGGCTCCTCCTCCTTTGCTCAAGTTCTATATTTTGGTAGGTTCTAGGAAACCCTCACAGATTAGTGGGTAAGTACTATACCTGCTAACCAAAACATCTGATGGTTCAAATCCCTTAGGTGCTACTTGGAAATTCTATGGGGCAGTTCTACTAACTCCTAAAGGGTCTCTGTGAGTTGGAATAGACTAGATAGCAACAAGTTTAGTTCTGGTTTTAGGGTTTCATTATGAACCCTTTATTTTCTCTGTTTCTACCATCTACCTAATGATAGTGTTCCATACCATAACTTTGTATTATCCAAACCTAACCCCTTTACATGTTATAAGTACTCTGACAGAAGTATGAGAAGTATGGTGAAGGCATAATCATTAAATAATTTTATTTTAATTATTACTTATAATATGATGTATTAACTATCCTATAATAACTTCTTTCATAGGGGCCACACCCTACCAATCACTCTCAGCTAAACCCACTTTGAAATTTAGTCTATATACAGTTTAAGAATTGTTTGTCTCCTACCTCTAAAACTCTGGTGAGGAAGGAAATATGTAATAGCAACTTGGTGTTTCTCGGTAAACATGGAATATACCTAAAAAACAATACCATCAAATTGATTCTGATTCATAGTGTTCTATAGGATGGAGTAGAACTGCTTTGTAATGGTGTACAGAGCTATAATCTTTAAGGGACCAGAGAGCCACATTTTGATCCCTTGTAGCAGTGATGAATGGTTTCAAACCAACAACAGTATTCTTGGTAGTTGAGTGCTTGACCACTGCACCACCAGGGCTCCTGAGGTATACCTAGTACTTATTATTCTAGTTTTGGAGCTTTAGTCAGCTGTCTGAGCAGCATGAAACGTAGCACTCAGCAAATTATTACACTTGTATAATCAATTGCCTAGCTGACATTTTTCCTTGGATATCTAATGCCAAGCCAGCCAAGTATCGTTGAGTTGGATTATACATATCTCAAATTTTCCATGGTCAGAACAGAATTCTTGATTTCCTAAAATCTGCTAGAAAATTCTATCATCATTTTTTACTGTTCAGCACATGTCGCTATTTCCGCTGAAATGGTCAAGACCAAAACATAGAAATTACCTCTGATTCTTTGCTTCCTTTTGCCCATCATTGCCTCTAAAATCAAGATCAAGCTCTGCCATCTCTAGTTTTAAGTGCACATTTTAAACCCACCTATCATTTTTAGATTTTTCACTGCTGCCACCTTAGAGCAGTGGACTGTGCCACTAGCTATCTAACTGGTGTCCTTGTTTCCACCATCAGTCCTTTGAACCCATTTACTACACACCAAATAGAGTAATCTTCTTAATGAAGATCAGACTGTCACACATCTGATTAAATGCTTCAATAGTTGCTCATTGCATTATAAACAAAATCAATACCTCATCATCACCTAGGGGACCTTGCATGAGATATCCTCTTCCTATCTCTGTGATTCCATCTCACTATTCTGCAGTCACACTCATCTGCTTTTTGTTTGAAAACACATGTCAGATTTAACTTAGGGCTGGAATACTTGTTGGTCTGTCTCTCCTTGGAATGCTCTATTCCCAGATTTTCTCATGGCAGGGCTTTCTTAGTAGCTTAGGTCTCAGCTCAAATACAAAGTCTGATAATGAAGTTTGTGAACTTAATTTTTCTTTGTGACATGTACTTCATTGCTGAATATCCTTACAGTCTCCATCAAAGTATTCCCCTTGGGAAGCTATGTACCAGTGTCAGTGCCTAGTCCGCCCTTCAAAACTATTTTGGAACTCTTTCTGGATTGGCCATTGCACATGGTGGGAAGGGGGCAAGTTGATGAACTTAATTTCATAGTTGTCTGTGAGGAAGTTTTTAGGCAATAAACAAATAACCCTGTACTGGAACACCTTCTGTACTCACCTGATGTGGCCCACAAGGACTTTTTTCTTTACCAGAAGGAAATATTGAAAGGATGACATTTAAGACATCAAGGGTAATACAATGACAGCTCTGATGACCATTCCAGAAAAAGAGTTCCAAAACTGCTTTGAAGGGTAGACTAGGTACTGGCACTGGTGAATACTTCCCAAGGGAAGTACTTTAAAGGTGACTGTAGTGATTTTCAGCAAGGAGATATGTAGCACTTTTTCTAGGAGGAGCTCAAGAACTTAAGGTCATACCTTGTATTTCCACCCTGTGAGAATGTTCTTTACTGTCTAATGTGCATTAGGTTTCCTTGTCTCCTACCATTCTCCATTACATATTGTTGTTAGTCACTATCTGTTTGATTCTGATTCATGGCAACTCCATGTATGCATAGTTCAACTGTGCTCTAAGACTTTTACAGAAGCAAATCACTAGGCCTATTACCTGAAGCAATTCTTGGTGTGTTCAGATTGCCAACCTTTGGGCTACCAGTTGAGCACTTAACTGTTTTCATTACCCAGAGATTCTTTCTGTATTGCATGATCTAGTTTGAATTCTGTTTAAAGCTTTGTCACTATGTGAGATTATCTTATCTTATTTAATTGTTATCATTGTCTCCTCCCACTGGGATACAAGCTCCATCAGGGCAGGGACCTTGTCTGTTCGGCACAGATGTTGCTGTAAGTCCACAAGTCCCATTTCTTTTCAACTTGGGCACAGTGACTACATTTCCTACCCTTTTGGCTGCTGAGTGTGGCCATGTGATTAGCTATAGCTAATGGAATGTGTACAGAAGCTATATGCACCACTGTTAGGCCTGTCCTATATGACATTTCCGTAACTTCCAGAATCTCACTCTTCCCTCACTGACAGACACTGAGAATCCACTGGCTGGCAGGAACTAGGACTTCTTGATCACCGTACTGAGAGCCCAGTTACCAAACTGTACTGTACTATGAGTGAAAAGTAGCCTTACTATCTAATTAGACTATAGTGTGGCTGAGAAATAGCCTTTATCTTATTAAGCCACTGAAATTTCTGAGTTGTTGATTATGTCGTTAGCCTATCTTGTTCATTGTCTAATCCATAGTAACTTTAACAATTGTGTTAAAAAATATTGACTAAATGAATGGGTGGTTCAATGTTAATTGCACTGAAAAAAATTGAATGGATGCACGAGTAATTCACTGTTGTGTAATTTAATTTATATTTGCATATTGCATATCTATAGATAGTATGTTTAGCTGAGAGATTTTTCTAATCAAGTAATTCTACTGTTGGACATTTTGATGATACAATCCACATAGCAATGTCTGCAAATATTCCTTGAACTGGTGCTTTCTTGTATTTTTACCCTCCTTTATAGAGTCACAATTGGCTATGAGTCACAATTGGCTCAATGGCAGTGAGTTTGTTTTCTTCCCTGCCTGACTAGTTACCAGCCTAGCTACCTCATGCTGCTGTAACAAAACTGTCACAAGTGCATGACTTTATGGAACAGAAATTTATTTACTCATAGTTCAAGAGACTAGAAGTCCAAGTTCACGGCATACCTCTAACAGAAGACTCTTCTTTGTAAGCAACACTACAGAAATTACTTACAGTGTCTTGACATACCTTATCATGTATCTGTCCCTTTTATGTTTCTGGGTCTTTTCTGGCCTTTTTATAGCTCAGAAGTGATTAGGACTAGGATCCACCCAATCTTGCTTGTGAGCTCATTCTTAAAAAATTAAAAGCCTGTTTCCAAACAGGACCATATACATAGGTACAAGAGCTAAGAATTCATCATGTATTTTGAGGGGGCACAAGAAAATACATAATACCTCCTTTCTGTAAATATTGGTCTATATAAAGAACCATAGTTTCTCCAAGAAGAAATGCTACTAGAAGTCCTCATGACTTTGCTCCTGCTACTAGAATGACCGTACTTCTGTAAGTCTCTTTAAGTGAGGAACAACTCATTTGCTTTCATCCAAGACTGTGCACACTTTGTCATAAAACCTTCAAACGTAAACTTATCTGACTCCTTGGGACTATAAACCTTTCAAGGGCAGTGACAATATCATACTTGGATTCAGAGCCACAGAAGTGTGAGTCAACATTGTTTAAAACGCTCATAAGCCTGTGACACCCATTTGGTGAATAAAGTGAATAAATAACTTACTTTCCATTTGTAATTCCATTTTTAAGCATTTTTCTCTGAATTAATAGCAACAGAAAAGAATGGCTTCTACCCTCTAGTAATTTGTAATTTGAGAAAGTGCTGACATGTGATTTTCTCCACTCCATTCCTTCCTTTTGTGCTGCATTCCTCCCGTTTCTCTACCCACAAACTCTTCTTGTATGTAGAGTTGAGATCTTCCTATGTGGAAAAGTTTTGATGACAATAAAAAATTAATTATCTTGCATTTTCTTAACGTTCAAATTTTATTTTACAAGGGACTATGTGCCAACATAATGCATATTTAACATAAGTTGGGAACATTCTCTGGCACTCTTACAACGGTAAAATGGCTGCTAAAGTCAAGATGGGTTATATAACACTAACTTAAACTTTGAAATTTAGATTCAAACACATACTCTTGGATGAATGGAAGATTTTCTAATAGCTGAAGACTGGTTATAGATGCTAATATAAAGGTAAGATTAAGTTAGGATTATTATATTGGTTTGAAAATTGACTGCATATTCTTTTCCTCAGAAGAACTTTAGGAATGTATTCCAAGGCAAACTAGTCCAGAGATACGTGACACTCCTTTTCCCAGCTGAGAGAATGATATTTCATTAAAAAGCCAACTGGAAGAATTGCTGTAACTATAGAAGATATCTCACTGCCACTCACACCTTGTCTTTCTTTAAATCTTATGCCAAATGATAATTCAAAATATCCCTTCATTCGAAATTTTATAGTTAAAAAGTCAACTTTAAATATAGACTTTTAGAACAAAAGAAAATTGTAGAAGATGGTACTTAATTAAACTGGGAATTGAAACTGGAAGAGTCACAGAGTTACAGTGGGTTGATTTGAAATGAGGTCCCAAGGTCCTCATTTTATCACCTGTCACTGTTGATTTTGAAAATTAGACTTTTGCATATATAAGTTACTACTGTGCCATTGATTCGAACACATAGCCACCCTGTGTCACAGAACAGAACTATCCCATAAGATTTTCTAAGGGCTTGGAATCAGTTCTTCCATGTTTACTCATGGCCATGACACCAGAACAGACTTGAGTATTTAATATCTATGTGGACCTGGAACCCTAACTGAAGGGTGAAAAATTATGCACTGAAGCACTTCTGGCAAGTACATCTCACTCTTACAAAACCAGGGCAGCATGAGCATTGCTTAGTGAGCAAATGTCCCACCCATTGGCTGCTACGCAGACTTGGAAACAGTGGTGCCTGGCTCAAGGATGGTGGCTTACGTTGCCGTTTTGAATGTGTGTTGCTGTTGAGTTGATTCCAACTCACAAGGACCCTCTACAGGCCAGCGTAGAACTGGCCTATAGAATTTCCTAGGAGTGCCTGGTGGATTTGAACTGCTGACTTTTGGTTAGCAGCCTTAGCACTTAACAACTACACTACCAGGGTTTACAGTTACCAGTTACTAGTTTTTGCTTTTTCTCTGGGATTCATTTGGTCACACAGAAAAAAAAACCTCTACTTACCAGTACACTGAAAAATCACATAATTGTCTCCTAATAACTTTTCTAACTGTAAAACTCACATAAAATAATAAACACTATCCAGAATACTTGGAAATTTAAAAATTGTCTCAGTGAGATTTAAGGTTATTGTTATTATCTTTCTCTCTCTCTTTTTTTACCCCCCTTATTCAATATCATCTGTTCAGGTTTATTTTAACCAGACGGTATCATTCATGTTTATCTCCTCATTTCTAAGAAAACTGTTGCAATTCTTACTGGCTACATTGTTCAAGTTGTGGCACTGTTCTTACTATGCTTTTTAAATTCTTTTTTTTCCACATTATTGACATAAATTTAATGTTCCCTAAACTCCTGATTTAATATTTTGAGTTACTGTTGTCAATTTGGTCACATGTAAATAATTTTCCTACAGAGCACAATGCTCGTCACAAATCTTTGCTAAATTAAGCTAAACTACTATAAGGTCACTATGATTTGTCATCGACTCAATGCCAGTGGGTTTGGGTGGGTTATTACTTGGCTGAAAAAGGACTTCAGGGGCTAGTTTCAGTTTAAGGTTTAAAGATTACCTCAGTGCAGTCGTTTGGGGGAATCTTACTTGGATTATCCCAATTAAGTGCTAAAATTGCCACAGTTGTGGGTAGTGATGATTATTCACTTTAAGACTGACCATGCCATGTGCATCCTCCATAGCCTCCTCACAGCTCTGGAAAAATGTGTTTTAATTTGCCCCATCATATAACCATTGAGCTTTTGTTTCTAGGCTGTGCAATATAGGTACGGAGATCAACTCACTATCTAGCCAGGGAGGTGAATATTAATATGGAGATAGGGACTCGTAGGAATATGAGCTTACTGCTACGAGAGCAAGAGAACAAAATGAAATTCTTTCTGATGAAGTGACACGGAGGAGGTGACATTTTACCTGGGTCTGAAAGAGCCAATAGCTATTTATCAAATAAAAGGTGGTTAAAAGGCCCATTGCTGTAGTAGTATTAGCACAGTGCACTTAATACACTAAAATAGCAGGAAGGAGGCAGTGGTTAGCAAACAAACATAGAAGGTGAATGTTATTTGTGTAAAAACATGGTATCCATGGTTTAATGTGAGAGATCTTAGATATTTTTACCAGGAAGAAAAAAGAGGTGTTGGGAAATATCTCTATTTTCATTAAAAATAGCCCTTATACAGCATCATGACTGTTAATAATATATACAGTATATTAGGATATTAAACTAGGATTTAAACTAGGTTTAAACCAATGTTCAAATAAAATTCTCTATCAAATTAACTTTATTAGTATTCTCCATTAGTACTTTGGAAGAAGGATGGTGCTCTTGACACCCGTGTTTCAGATTTCTATCATTCAGAAGATGTTACAGCACTAATAGTACTATTGCTAGTTGAATAACAGTGAACTATTAAAATGTATTTTTATATAATATTTTATTGTATATACATAATGTCTTTTCATGTAGACTGAGGAAATCAGCTGATTTTTGGTGAATCTTCAGTTACCAACATGAGACTGAAACTGTCTTCTACTGCTAGAGGAAATTTTTAGCTTTTTGAAATGCAAGAGTTTCAAGTTTCAAAATACCCATGAAGCTTGAAACTATTTCTAAGTACAATTTTTGGTATTGCTACATTAGATGGCCCTACAAGCTATGCTAAGTTCATTTTGACTCAAGTTTCTTGTCCTTGAGAAAGAAGCAAGAGTAGATATTTCTGTCTTTATTTCACTAAAGTCAAATTATAAAAGAATCTATTACAGGTTTGAGTATTATTAAACTTTCTTGAGATAATTCCTTATACAACTTACACAAACTATTACCTGATAGAGCAGCTGCTAATCTAAAAAATATTGAAAAGTCTATCCCTCATGAAACTCACAAAACATGAGTGCACAGTTCAACACTTCCAAATTGACACTACTCTTATGTGGTTTATTATTCTGTGTTTGGGACAAACATAGAATGGAACAAGCTTAATTCTCAAAATAAGAAATACATTCTCTAAAATGAACACTAGTTGGATATTTGAGATAGAATTGTGTCTGCTGAAAAGATTTGTTCAAGTCTTATCCTAGGCATCTGTGACTGTGATTTTATTTGGAAATATGGTCTTTGGAGATGTAATAAGTTAAGATGAGATCAGGCTGATATACGGTGAATACTAATTCAATATGCCTTGTGTCCTTATAAGAACAGGAGAAGATATACAGGAGACAAGTCACATAAAAGAGGCAGAAACTGGAGTAATGGATTTATCTACAAACAAAGCACGCCATGAATTACCTGCAAACACCAGAAGCTAGAAGATCAAGGAAGGATTCTTCCCCAGAGCTTTTGGAGAAAGCATGGCACTGTTGACACCCATGTTTCAGACTTCTAACATCTACCTATGTTTTTTCTGCTATTGATTTCGACTTTTATGGCTTTATGATCTGAGAAGATGCTTTGCAGTAATTCAATGGTATGGATTTTGTTGAGAATTGCATTATGTCCTAACACATGGTCAATTCTGGAGAATGTTTCATGTGCACTGGAGAAGAATGTGTAGTTGTCTGCTGATGGGTGGAAAGTTCTGTATATATCGATGAGGTTTAGTTGGTTAATTGTAGCAATGAGGTCTTCTGTATTTTTACTGAGCTTTTTTCTAGATGATCTGTCCAGTATTGAAAGTGAAGAGTTGAAGTCTCCCACTATTATTGTGGAGTCATCTAACTCTTTTTTGAGTGTAGTCAGTGTTTCTTTGATATACTTAGGTGCTCTGATATTAGGTGCATAAATATTTAATATAGCTAAGTCTTGCCTGTGTACTGAACCTTTCAGCAATAGTGTCCATCTTTGTCCGCGATGGTCAATTTTGCATTAAAATTGGTTTTGTCTGAGATTAGAATTGCCACACCTGCTCTTCTTTGTTCATTGTTGGCTTGATATATATTCTTCCATCCTTTAATTTTCAGCTTGTTCCTATCTTTAGGTCTCAAGTGAGTTTCTTGTAGACAACATATGGATGGGTTGTGTCTTTTGATCCAAGATGTCACTCTATGTCTCTCTACTGGAGCATTCAGTCCATTCGCATTCAATGTAATTACTGCTAGGTATGTGTGCAGTGCTGCCATTGTGATATGTTTATTTTTGTGTTGATGTTTTCTCTGTTGCTCTTGTTAGTCTGTTCTGGGACATTGTTTTTTGTGAGTTGATTTGTCCCCTTTTTCAGAGCTGTCTTTGTAGTTGTTGAGACTCCTGTGTTACATTTCTTGAAATGGTATGATACATCTTCGTTGTGCTTTACAGGTGCCCCTGTGATCCCCCTTAATAAACTATGCCAGCAATAAACTATATATAAACCCAATTTTAATTACTACCAGTCTTGTCACCTTCCTCTCCATCTGGAAGGACTGTAACAACTATAGTACATCCCACTTTTTAATATGATGGCACCATAGTTTTCATGATGATCACTGGATTGCTTCTTTCCATATTAAAGCTATGATTGACTTTGGAGCCTTCCATAATCGAGTAGAATTTTCAGTAGTGTGTCTTTCTAAAATATAAAGTTAGTGGTTTTGTTCTTCTAAGCCAAAGCCAAAAACTTCTTTCAGTATTTCTTGTAGTTTTGGTTTGATTTTTACAAAGTCTCTGAGTTTCCATTTATCTCAGAATGTCTTAATTTCATTTTCACATTTGAAAGATAGTTTTGTAGGATATATAATTCTTGGTTGGACATTCCTCTCCTTCAAAGCTTTGAATGTGTCATGCTACTGTCTCCATGCCATCATGGTTTCTGCTGAGAAATCTGATGAGAGCCTACAGGATTTCCCTCTGAATGTTAGCTTTGCTTTGAGTCTTGCTGCCTTTAAGAGTTTCTGCTGATGTTTCATTTTGTTAAGCTTGATTATAATATGTCTTGGAGTCTTTCTTTTAATATCTATATTGGGTGGCATGTGATATGCATCTGAAATGTCTATATCCTCTTCCTTCATGATTTCTTGGAAGTTTTCTGTCAGCAGCTCAGCAACGATACTCTGTGTTCTCAGTTGTCTCACCTTGTTCAGGGACTCCAATTAATCGAAGGTTGTTCCTCTTAATAGAGTCCCACATGCTTCTTAATGTTTCTTCAATTTTCTTGTTTGTTTTTTCTTATTTCTGCTCATAGACACTGGCCTCAGTAGCTCTGTCTTCCAAGTCAGAAATTCTTTTTTCTATTTGTTCCATTCTGTTTTCTTGGTTTTGCATTGAAGTTTCTATGTTTTTGATTTTGTCCTTGATCTGCTGGGTTTCAGAGTACTGGTGTTCCATCATATCCAACAGCTTGTTTAATTTTTCCCGTTGTTCTGCTGCGTTTTGTATACAGTCTAGAAGGGCTCTGTATATAATCATTTTGTATTCACTTTCTGATGATTTCATAAAAGCTTCTTCATCTGGAAAACTTCGTTGTTTTATTTGGGAGACTTCTGAAGCCATGGGTGATTTCTTGTATGTCACAAGTGTCTGTTGCTTTTTGGGTGCCATGTGAGTAAGTAGAGGCTGGAAAAGATGCTGTGAGGATGGACTGCAGATGTTTCTCTAGGCTGTCTTAAAGTGTAAAGCAAAAGGTATCTGACCACTTCCCAAGTCAGTTAGGTTTTCAGGTAGAGGTCCCTCTTCCCAACTGGCAATGTAAGCAACTCTATATCCAACCCCAGATGATACAAACTAGTTCGGAATACAGCAATGCTACTGCCCTGTTGGCCTCTGATGATAAGGCCCAGCTTTAGGTGACAGTGTGTAAAGTGCTCCTTTACTGGTAGAAAAGTGCTCTCCTGTGGGCAGGCTCTGGCTCCCAAGCTAAGAATTAGGTCCAGCTGCGACCACCATATCCAAGATGGCGCCCTCCACACAGACAGCAGATAGAGGGCTAAAGGTGCTGAGAGGTAGTGATTTCTCTGCTTCTGTTGCAGGGCCCCCACCTTAGGCAACACTGTGTAAATTACTGCTTTTCTGTCGGAGAAGCGCTGTCCTGTTTGCGGGCACTGGCTCCCAGGCTAAGTTAGGTTCCACTAAAATCTCCATATCCAACATGACGTCCTGCACACTGGCAGTGTGATTCCATACAAACCCCGCTGTGGCAGTGATACAAAGACAGGCCCAAAGTGGCTAGATGAACAGACTCCTAAGCCTGGCTCTCAAAATATGGGAATGTTGCCTGCCTATCCCCCCAGCAGTGCATCTGAGTCTAGCCGCTAGGCAAGACCCAGCTCTACCCACTGTCCAAGACAGAGAAAAAAAAGTCAAAATGGTGCATTTACCTCCAATCCGTGAGAGCCAGGGCTAGCCAGGAGTGGGAGTTAGTGAAAGAGAGGAGGTTTTTTGCTAAGTGGTATGAAGTCCGAAGTAAGAGCCCTGTGCCGTGTCCTGGGGCTGATTAGGTGATCAGAAGGCTCCGTTTGATTATCAATTCAGGTCTTGGTTTCCAGAGGGATATAGGGAGATGTGTACTTAGTCCGCCATCTTGACTCCACCTCTCAGACTTCTAACATTGAAACAATTTATTCTGAGACAATAAATTCTTGTTATTTTAAGCTACTCAGTGTATTGGGCTTTCTTGTGACAGCCCTGGGTAACTACCACATGATCTATCTTCAAGCATGAGCAAAATTTCCTTTTGGTTGTAGGCATTTTCGATTTCTTTCAGCTACTTGTTCTCTCCCAGCCTGCTACACAAAAGAAAGGGGTTACATTGGCTACAAACCTCAACTTGGAGAACAGTGTTGCTTCTGAGCCAGGATCTGCCAATCGCTTGTGCTCTTTGTTAAAATTATCACCAATTTAGCTCTGAATTATTTTCCTCCAGTTGCTCAATAACATAGACATCTTTTCTGCACAGAATTCCATGTTAACAAACAAACAAGACCATTGTTCTGAAGTCAATTCTGACTCATAACGATCCTATACGATAGAGTAGAAGTGCCCCATAGGGTTGCCAATGAGTGCCTGGTGGATTCCAACTGCTGACTTTATGGTTAGCACCTGTAAGCACTTAACCATTACACCACCAGGGTTTCCATCTTAGCTGCTGAAAAATATGTGGTGTATATGCGATGAGTCTGATCCGACTCTGATCCGGCGCTTGGCTTGGCATACACAAAAAGTCCACGTAGGACATACAGACACATTGCCTACTTTCTAGAAGTTTAGTTGGAAAGAAAAAACAAAATAAAAAAGAAAGGGAAAAGAGAGAATCATATAGGAAACTTAGAAGTTATTTTGTAGGTGGAAATTGATAAAATTTAACAAAATTGTCTTGGAGAGCAGAGTCATCAGTTTGCTTAATTAATGCAAATTATAGAAAAAAGTCAAAGGCAACATATTTTAAGTAACATGATTTGCTTTTTCTGATTAAAGTTTTAATCATCCTTTTGTAGTCAATACTGGAAGAAATTGGGAAATATAAATTAAAATGTATAGAAATTGATCCAACTCTACTAACAGAAAAAAATCACTATTATTGTATTTCTGAGCTTCCTTCCACTCCTTGCTTTTAGTTGTTTTTTTTTGTTTGTTTGTGTGTGTGTGTGTGTTTTAAGTGAAACTTTACAATTCAAGTCAGTTTATTATACAAAAATACAAAGTTTGGTACATGACTTTGTGAGATCCTAGCTGCTCTCCCCACATTGTGACAGCATAGTCTTGTTCTCCATCCTGTATTTCCCACGTCTGTTCAATCAGCTCCTGTACCCCTCTGTCTTCTCCTTTCACCTCCAGACAAAAGCTACCTAGTTAGTCGCTTGTATCTACTTAAGGCAAGAAGCACCCTCTTCACCAGTATCGCCTTTTGTCTTGTAGACCAGTTTAATGTTTGTCTGAGGAGTTGCCCTTTGGGAATAGTTTCAGTTCTAGGCTAATAGAGAATATGGAGTCTCAGTCTTCTGGGGACACTCCAGTCTGTCACACCATCAAGTCTTGTCTTTTTAATAAGAGTTGGAGTTCTGTATCCCATATTTCTATCACTCCATCAGGGATTCTTTTATGAGTATGCTATAAAGGCAGTCATTGGTGGTAGTTGGGCACATCTAGTACTTCTGGCATCATGCTGATGTAGTCTCTGAATTATGTGGCCCTTTCTGTCTCTCAGGATCATCTTTGCCTTATGTCTTCGGTGGTCTTCACTCTCCTTGATTTCAGGTGGTTTAAGACCAATTGATGCTTTTAGATGACAGCTTGCTATCTTTTAAGACCCAGGTAGCACTCACCAAAGTATGAAGTAGAACATGCCAGTTGGCCTAAATGTCCCCTGAAACCATGATTGCCTTGGTACTCTGTCCTTCAAAATATTTGGTTGTATTTAGGATATTTCTTAGCTTTGAATTGAGTCTGATTGTGCTGAATTCTCCTGTAATGTGTCTTGTCCTTCCTTTCACCTAAAATAATTCTTATCTATTATCTAGTTACTAAATACCCCTCTCTGTCCTTCCCCACCCTTGTAACCATCAAAGACTGAGTTCTGTGTTTAAACATTTTCTTGAGTTCTTACAATAGTCATCTCATACAGTATTTGTCCTTTTGCAAATGACTAGTTTTATTCAGCATAATGTCTTCCAGATTCCTCTGTGTTATATTTCCCAAATTCATCCTTGTTTTTTATTATTGCATAGCTTTCCATTGTGTGAATATACGATAGTTTATTTATCCATTCATCCACTGTTGCCAGTCCTTGCTTCTAAAATTCTGTAAGCTGCATAGTTAATATCGTGCTCTCTGAGCAGATATGGTCGTAGCAGATATCCAGGGGTTTCCTTAAACCCTGAATCACTAAATAGCTAGCTGTTGGGAGTGTTGGTAACACTGGCCTTCAGTGAAGTGACTCTGAGAATCAGTCTCATTGGAAAAGATTCTCATGGGATTGGCTAAAGCCCTCTGCCATCTACACGGGAGTTCAATGTCTCCTTCTTATCTATCTTGTTTTGTTTATTTCCTTAATATTGTAATTCCAATGGCAGGCCTCAAAAAGAGTCTTGCAAATCAATCTCTGTGTCAGAGTTGTGTCCCAGGAAATATCGTCTAAAACAGTCTTCAAGTGATTATAAATCTCTTCTCATTTGAAAAACAGTACTAATAATTTAAAGTTGTATGCAGAATATTTTCAGTGACTTCATGGTGTTTATTATATTAAAAAAAAATTTCATCGAGTTGATTCTGACTTACAGTGACCATACAGGATGTACAACTTCTCTATAGGGTTTCCAAGGATCGGCTGGTGAATTCAAATAGCAGACCTTTTTGGTTAGCAGCAGTAGCACATCATAGCTCTTAACCACTAGCCTCTAGGGCTCCCTTTATTCCATAAACTTATCATATTCTCTTAACTGTGCCGTTATTGTTGAGTATGTAGGATAAGCAGTTTTTGAATTCAGATTTTGAAACATAGGAGCATTATAAGAAAGGAAGTATTATATATTTTAAGGTTGAGAGGTAAAATGGGCAAGTGTAGGGAACAAATGCATATATAACTTGTATTTTACATTGAATTGTGTCCCCCCCCAAATGTGTTTTCAAATCCTAACCCCTGTACTTATATATATAACTTGTCTGGAAATAAAATTATCTGTGTTATGTTAACGAGGCTGTGTCAGTGTAGGATGTGCCCTAAACCTAAGAACTTCTAAGTTAAAAGGAGCTTCATAGACATAGAGAGAGAGTTTCAAGGAGGTGAAAATGTCTAATCTCTTGATTAGCGGTCAAAATGTTGAAAGTTTGGACCTACTCAGAGGCTGTTTAGAAGATGGACCTGTCACTCTGCTTTCAAAAGGTTTCAGCCTTGACAACCCTATGGAGTAGTTAGATCTACTCCACATATATAGGGTCACTAGGAGTGAGCATTGACTTGACTGCAACCAACAACAGCATAGTTACAGAGGCAAGCAAGAACATAAGGAAGATTGTCAAGGAACAGAGAAACCAAAGCTGAAAGTGACAAGGACCTTCCCCCAGAGCCAATAGAGAAAGTGCATTCTCCTACAGGCCATTTCCTGAATTTGACTTCTAGTCTCTTAAACTGTGGGGGGAAAAAAAATCTGTGTTCTTTAAAGCCGCTCACTTTTGGTGTATCTGTTTCCACAGCACTGGTAACTAAGAGATCTTGACAAGAGAAAAGATCCTAAAGAGTGTGAATGACAAGCTAAGAAATACAATTGATGGTGGAACTCTTCTGAAAGTAAGGATAAAATGGCTGGGTTTAGAATAATGAAGAGTAAGCAAATTACTTGATAAAAGAAATCAAGGATAATTATTTCAGTAGGTACAAGGGAGGTAAGCATACTGAAAAACCCTGGAGGCAGGACAGGGACTAGTTTGGAGCACAATCATGTACCTGAAAGACCTTGAAAGCATGGAATAAAGTGTTGGCTGTTAAGTTGAAAAGGAAGACTCAAGAAACATAAAAGATTTAAGAAAAAAAGGGGGGGAAGGAGATGTGAACATGATTGTAAGATTTTTACCCCGAAGGATTGGAAAGAAGAAGAGTCTTTTTATGCTACTATGAAATTGGTAGAGAGTACCTGTTGGTGGCAGAAAATGATTAACTTACCATCTGATAAGTTAAATTCCTGGGGTCAGAATGCCTAAAAAGGGACAACACTTGGGCAATTGATGTTACGTAACGCAGGAAGAATAAGGCTAAACATATTCTCATTTGTTTGAGATATGCAAAATAGGATTTTAATTTTAAAACACAACAATGTTATATCAAGTATTACATTTAATTATGAAAGACACTGGATTTTCCCAATGATGCAATGAGCATATTAACAATAAGAAGTTTCATTTGTTTAAAAGGTGGCTGTATAAATGTGCATGCACAGGAGGTCTAACTATTAAACTTACAAACCTTCACAGGTGGCAAGGGGGCAAGTTTGCAACTAAATTGTATTGTTGTCTGTGAGGGAGTTTTTAGCTAGTAAACAGACAACGGTATTGAAGCACCTTCTTTACTCACTTTATCTGGCTCCCAATGATTTTTGTTGTTGTTGTTGGCCCAAAGAGAAAGGAAATATTGGAAGTAAGACATTTGGATGACGCCTAAAACATCAAGGGTAGTATGATGACAACTCTGATGGCCATTCCAGAGAAATAGTTCCAAAACTTCTTTGAAGGATTAGACTAGGTGTTGGTGTCTGTGCATAGCTTCCCAAGTACTTCAGAGGTGACTGTCGTGATATCCAGCAACCAGGTCTGTAGCACTTTTTCTAGGATGAGTTCGTGAACTTAATTGACATTCCTCACATGTATATGAATAGCATTTCCCTAAGGAGACTATATTTGTGTGTAACTTTCCCTGTAATCATGAAAACAAAATATCAAATAACAAATTGCATGGGATAATAAAAAGGTCTGGTGTTAGTAGTGGATTAAGCATGTTATTTAATCAATAATGAGTTTTATTTCTCAAAATAAGAAAAGCACAGACTAGTTTTTATAAATAGAACAAATTTTGTCACATTTATCTATAATCTTAAAGTTTACATAACACTCTGGTGTCACAGTGGTTAAGAGCTAAGTCTGCTAACTAAAAGGTGGGCAGTTTGAATCCCACCAACCATCCTATGGGATGGTTTTGCTCTGTCCTATAGAGTCAACTATGAGTTGGAATCTACTGGTCAGCAATAGAATTTTTTTTCTTTTTAATGCATGATGCTAAATAGAAGCAGCTGAGAATTACATGATTACATTAAATAATAGTCACAACTTTTTTGCTAGTTAACTTGGTATCAAATTTGCTTTTTTATCATGACAAAGGATGCTTTGCATTCAGGAAGCATGTAATGTTTTATTAGCTCAATCTGTTCTGCATTTTTTCCCTTCCCAACTTGTTCATAGTGTATATCTATTCCTAATCTCCACACAAAAAAATCTAGTTACTTCTGGGAGCTAGTGAGGAATGTAAACTCTTTTTGTTCTAGTTCCAAAAGCTCTGACTTTCCATCCTGATGGACAATGAAGAAGCCATTTGAGAGTCCCTGTGTCTTTTCTTGCTTCCCAGCCCCACTGAGGTAATGACATTTGTTGCAAGGGTGCGGTCTTCAATACCTCAAAAGCCACAAACAAAATGCTAAAGTGGTCATATTATCTGGAATCCTCAATAAGCCTAAGAAACCTGTTTTGCAAAAAAATAGAAGAGATACTCTCATAGGCTATCTCACATTTTGTCAGCTAGCTTCTTACAGCCTTTCTTCTGCCTTGTAACATCCTGTGAAAACATCCGGTAGCATCCTTAAGTTGTTCTCTCTCTCTCGTTTTTTCCATTTGGAGTTTTATTCTGAAAGGTGCTGACACAAGTTCACGGTATGTGAGAAAATTACCATGCTGTCACCTCTACTGCCTTTCCTCTCCATTTCATGTACTTCTTCATTTCAATATCCTTGTAAAACAAAAGAAAGAAAAAGTACTTAGGCAAATTGACCACTGACGGTCCTTTGCCAGCCATCCTTGGTAACGTATTCCAACAGAGGCAATATCTTAGTCTTTAGCCACAGTGGCAGTTACCTTAGTTTGTGTGATGCAGACTATGGATATTAGTTGATTCAATTCCCAAATGTTGAAAGTAGGAAAGGACAAATATATGGTCAGATATATACTACTAGTGAATTGTTCCCTAATGTTTAAGATACCAGCATTTCAAAGTGTGATGCTATGACATTTTTAGTCAATGGCATTTAAGATATCAATATTTAAAGGCACGATGATGTGATATTATTAGACAATGTACCATTTACTGTAAGACAGTGTCACATACTTCAGCAACATTTGTTTTTAGCAATTCTTTATGAGTTGTTTTTATGTCTTCAGCATTTCCCACCACTCTCCAAAGATTTATAACTCATAAAAACCTATTAGTGCTATTCTAATCTAGTCTGCTCCTATCACTAACTCTGGAAGCCCCTCATATTCAGAATGTCCTCTTTGTATTCCTTTGTTACTACTCTGGGTCTTATCTTAGAACTCCACTTTCTGGTAAAATGAGGTGCAAAAAAATTTGGCTGAATTAATAATTGCTAAGTAGGTGAACAAGAGTCTACAGTTTCATGTCCAACAACTTAAAATGCTAGTTGTTCCAAGAAAGGAACTATGTTTCTATTTTAGGAGAGGCTTTAAAAGACTATAAGGATGCCTGAAAATTACAAAGGGACTAGTCTGGTGCAAGTTTTGTTGAATGAGGTGCTCATGATTACCTTCTGAATCTAGTTCATACTCCTAATAGTAGTCTTTAGCAAATCATTAAAGTCCGAAAAGAAACAGTTATCTTTGGTATGGGCAGAAAGTCTAGATACTTCAAGATATATATAAGAGTAAGTGGTACAGAAAGAATAGGAGACTCCTTCTCATCATACTAATCGTGCAAGTAGTTTAATTCGCAATTACTTGTAGACTGTTAGAATCAATTTAGCTCTTGAAGCTAACCTTAGTTGAAATATCAAGACAGGATGTCCTTTCTCCTCATTCTCTGCTGTACATATTTGCATAGTACCTATGCATCTGTTCCTTGCCAAATGTTCTTTTGGGGAGTAATAATCAGTTAATTATATAATTTCAGGAATGAAGGACAAGGCACAAAATGACCTAAACATGTATTCATTAGATGATTAACTACATTAGAGAACAGACTTGTGATTCTTTAACCTGTAATTGGATTCTTCCAGAACAGAGCACTTGTTGCTTCCAGGGAAAACAAATCTGTAGAGTAAGAAAAGGCATGCTGTATGTATGAATAAAGCATTCACTGTCCAATGGAAACAAAACAAAAAAAGTGATCATTGTTATCATTGGAAGACAAAAAAGGGAATTAACAGGCAAATATCTGATAATGAATGCTGCTTATCAAACAGTCTAAACAAGCTCACAATGTAACTATCTGTATTTTCACAATTAAGATAACATAGGGGGTGGAGTCAATATGGTGTCTCCTTAATTCTCTCTGAAAACTAAGACCTGGATTGATAATTAAACAGAGCCTTCTGCAAACCCAGTGAGCCCTAGGATATGGCATATGGCTGCTAATTTAGACTACATGCCACTGAATGGTCTTTCACTGACTCCTGCCCTTGAATGCTGACTCCTGTGGACTGGAGGTACCTTGCAAATTTAATCTTTTCCTTTTCTCTCTCTTAGCTGCCAGGCAGGGTTTGAGCTTAACTGTAGCAAAGCTCAGCCACATTGCTGATGGGACCAGCAGGTGGAATAGCCATATTTTAGGAGCCAAGCTCTGGACTCTGTGCACCTTGGTCCTTCTGCCCTCACCTCTCAAACCTCTGTCACTGAATTGGCTATTGCAAGGTGGGAGGGAGAACTTGTGTGGGATACCATTTTGTTTGACTGGGAGGTGGAGTTACCCAAACAGAGGCCTCAGCAGGGGCTAATTCCCAACCTGGGAGGCAGTGCCAGACTGGGGAGTGCTTTCCCAACAGAAAAGCTGTGTTTCACACAGTGTAACCTTGTGGGTGGGGCCTAGCAGCTGATGACAACAGGGCAGTAGCCTTTCCATCCTTTCAACTAGTTTACAGCTTCTGGGGTTGCATACAGAGGTGATTACTTTGCCAGCTGGGACAAGGATACTTAGAGAAATAACTGCAGTGCAGCCTGACAGCATCTCGTCCAGCCTTTACTGACCCACATCATAGGTCAGCTGATGGATCCCCAGTAATTCCACAAGTAGGTTCGTGTCTTTGTCAATTAGGAGGTGGAGTCCGCTACCCCAGAGATTCCATTGGGCCCAGTCACTGAAACACATACAGGTAACTGGTGATCACCTTGGTTCTCAGGCTGTGCTTCAGATACTATTAAGGTAACACCAGTGAAAGTAAGCAACCCCTAGATGCCCCAAAAGTAACCAACCTGGCCAGACACTTAAAGAAAAAATCAGCTATGGCTCCAGAAAGCACCGAAAAGAAAGAACCAAAGAACATCCCAGACAAAGAAACCTTTCTGAAACTATTGGAGGTTGAGTACAAAAGGATTATATATAGAGCCCTCCTAGACTTTATACAAAATGCATCAGAGCAAAATGAAAAATTAAGCAAAATGTTTGAACTGATGGAATACCAGCATTCTGAAATCCATCAGTTCAATAACAAAATCAAAGAAATATAAAATTCAATTCAAACTCAAGAAAACAGAATTGAACAAACAGAAAACAGACTCTCTGACTTGGAAGACAGAACTACTGACTCCAGCATCTATGAGGAGAAATCTGAAAAAAGAAACAAGAAAAATGAGGAGGCATTAAGAAGTATGTGGGATTCTATCAAGAGGAACAATCTACAATTAATTGGAGTTCCTGAACAGAAAGGGACACCTGAAAACACAGAGTATTGTTGCTGAGCTGCTGACAGAAAACTTCCCAGAAATTATAAAAGAAGAGAACATAGATATCCAAGATGTGTATCAAACACTATTTAATGTAGGTCCCAAAAGAATGACTCTAAGACATATTATAATCAAGCTTAACAAACTGAAACATAAGCAGAAACTCTTAAAGGCAGCAAGACTCAAAGAAAAGCTTACATTCAGAGGGGAACCATGTAGGCTTTTGTCTGACTTCTCAGCATTAATGATGCTGGCACAGAGACAATGGGATGACACATTCAAAACCTTGAAGGAGAAAAACTTCTAACAAGAATTATATATACTGCAAAACTATCTCTTAAATATGAAAATGAAATTAAGATGTTTACAGATAAACAGAAACTCAGAGATTTTGAAAAATCGAACCAAAGCTACAAGAAATACTGAAAAAAGCTCTTGGCTTAGAAGAACAAAACCATTAACTCTATATTTTAAGAGACAATACAGGACACATCATCCAGAAACATACTCAGTTAGGGAAGGCACAAAAATCTCAACCAAAGTTATAATACCAAAACAGGTGGTCCAGTGATCATATCGTGAAAACTATGATACCATCATGTTAAAAAGAGAGGTATGCTACAGTAGTTATAGTCCTTCCAGATGGAGAGGAACTTAATAAGACATGTAGAAGTTAAAATTAGGTTGCCAAGTGCCAAGCCAAGTGCCGTCGAGTCAGGCATATTTTATTAAGAGGTATCATAGGGGTAGCTGCAAAGCACAATAAAAATGAAACATATCAAATCAAGAAATGTAATACAGTAGTCTCAACAAACACAAAACCAACACTGAAAAGGGTGAAAAATCAACACATAGAAGAATGTCCAGCAGAATCGTAAAAGCAACAGAGAAAACTTCAATACAAAAATAAACACTTATATCGACAGCACTGAACTTATGCCTATCAATAATTATGTTGAATGTAAACTGACTGAAAGCTCCAGTAAAGAGACAATGAGTGACATGTTGGATCAAAAGACGAGACTCATGTATATGTTGCTTACAAGAAACTCACCTTAGACTTAAAGATATCAACAAACTGAAAATTAAAAGATGAAAGAATATATACAAAGCTAACAATATACAAAGAAGAGCAAGTGTGGCAATACTAATCTCAGATAAAATAGATTTTAATGTAAAATCCACCATCATGGACAAGGATGGACACTATTCCTGAATGGGTCAATACACAAGCAAGACAACAATATTAAATATCTATGCACTCAATATTAGAGGGTCTAAACACATCAAAGAAACAGCAACTACATTCAAAAATGTGATAGAGCGCTCCAGAATAATAGTGTGAGACTTCAACACTCCACTCTCAGTATTGGACACATCTTCTAGAAAAAAGCTCAATAAATACACAGAAAATCTTATTGCCACAATTAACTAACTAGACCTCATTGACATATACAGAACTTTCTGTCCATCAGCTGATAACTATACCTTCTTCTCCAGTGCACATGGAACATTCTCCAGAATAGACCCTGTGTTAGGACATAAAGCAAATCTCAAAAAAATCCATACTGTTGAATTATTTCAAAGCATCTTCTCAGACCATAAAGGCACAAAAGTCAAAATCAATAGCAGAAAAACATAGATAGAAATTGGAACTCATGGAAGCTGAACAACAGCTTGCTCAAAAAGCCATGGGTTATAGAAGAAATCAAAGATGAAATAAAGAAGTATATGGATTCCAATGATAATGAAAATACATCCTACCAGAACCTATGGGATATGGCCACAGCAGTGCTCAAGGGTCAGTTTATCTCTACAAATGCACACATCTGGAAGGAAGAAAGAACCCAAACCAAATAACTAACCCTACAACTTGGCCAAGTAGAAAGAGAGCGACAGAGGAACCCCTCAGGCACCAGAAGAAAACAAATCATCAAGATTATAGCAGAACTAAATGAATTAGAGAATAGAGGAACAGTTGAAAAGACCAAAAGCTGGTTTTTTGAAAAGATCAACAAAATTGACAAACCACTGGCTAGACTTACTGCAGAAGAACAGGAAAGGAAACAAATAACCCAGATAAGAAATGAGATATCACAACAGAAATAAAAAAAAAATCATAAAAGAATACTATGAAAGATTGTACTCTAATAAATTTGAAAATCTAGAAGAAATTCCTAGATTCATATCACCTACCAAAATTACCACAAGGTGAAGCAGAACAACTTAATAAACCCATCACAAAGGAAGAGATTGGAAAAGTCATCCAACAAATATCAACTGAAAAAAGCCCGGGCCCAGATAACTTCACAGAAGAATTCTACCAAACTCATACAGAAGAATTATCTCCAATACTGCTGAGACTATTTCACAGTATAGAAAGCAATGGAATACTCCCAAACTTATTCTATGAAGGTGGCATAACCCTGATACCAAAGTCAGGGAAAGACCCAACAAAAAAGGAGAACTACAGATCAATTATCACTCATGAACCTAGATGCAAAAATCTTCAACAAAATTCTTGTGAACAGAATTCAACAACATATCAAAAAATAATTCATTATGACCAAGTTGTATTTCTACCGGGGATGCAAGGCTGGTTCAGCATCAGAAAAACAATAAATGTGATCAACTATATAAATAACGCAAAAGACAAGAATCACTTAATTTTGTCAATTGATGCAGAAAAGGCATTTGATAAAGTCCAACACCCATTCATGCTAAAAATTTTCAGCAGAATAGGAATAGATGGCAAATTCCTCAATGCAATAAGGGCCATTTATCCAAAGCCAACTGTCTACAGCGTCCTGAATGGAGAGAGACTGAAAGAATTCCCCTTCAGAATGGGAACTAGACAAGGATTTCCACTCTCACCTCTCCCATTCAAACTTGTACTAGAAGTTTGGGACATAGCAATTAGACAAGACCAAGAAATAAAGGGCATCTTCATCAACAAAGAAGACGTAAAAGTCTCCCTATTTGCGGATGATATGATTGTATATGTTGACAATCCTAAAGAATCCATAAGTGAACTGCTCAAATTGATAGACGAGTTCAGTAAAGTATCAGGATACTTATCTTTTATATAAGTAGGATTGTTTTACAGCAACAATAAGATTATTAAAGAAGAAATCACCAAATCAATACCATTTACTGTAGCCCCCGAAACGATAAAATACTTATGAATAAAGCTAACTAGAGAAATAACAGTCCTTTACAAGGAGAACTACAAGACCTCACTGCAAGAAACTAAGAGAGACTTACGTAAATGGAGACACCTACCCTGCTCATTGAGGACAGGAAGACTTAATGTTGTGAAAATGTTCCTTTTTTTTTCTTTTTTTAACCAAAAGCAATCTACTTATATAATGCAATCCCAATACAAATTCCAGTGACATTTCTTAATGAGATGGAGAAACAAGTCGCCAAATTTGTTTGGAAAGGGAAAAAGCCCTGGATAAGTAACACACTACTGAAGAAGAACATGCTGTAAGGCCTCTCACTACCCGAATTTAGAAACTATTATACTGTCACAGTTGTCAAAACAGCCTGGTACTTGTACAAAAAGAGACATATAAATCAATACAACAGAGCTTAGATCCCTGAGATGCCACCATCCTTCTACGAACAGTTGGTATTCCAAAAAAGGCCCTAAGACATTTAACTGGGGTAAAATCATCTCATTAGCAAATGATGCCGGCAAAATTAGATATCTATCTGCAAAAAACTGAAACAAGACCCATATCTCACACCTTATACAAAAACCAACACAAACTGGATAGAAGACCTAACTATCAAATCTAAAACAATAAAGCTCATCCAAGACAAAAAAAGATCAACAATGGAAGTTTTAATACACAACGTAGACAGACTTCAGAATCTGACAAAGCACCATCAACAGAAGATAGATAAATGGGAACTACTGAGAATCAAACACTTTTGCTTATCCAAAGACTTTATCAAAAATTAAAATACCACCTACAGAATGGGAAAAAATATTTGGCAGCTGTATGTCAGACTGACATCTGGTCTCCATAATTTATAAGGTACTGTAAAACATCAATAAGAAAAAGATAAACAATCCAATCAAGCAATGAGTGAAGGAGATGAATGGACACTTCTCTAAAGAGGATATCTAGGCAGCCAAAAGACACATGCAGAAATGCTCACGATCATTAGCTATTAAAGAAATTCAAATCGAAACTATGATGAGATATCATGTCACCCCAGTAAGGTTGCCATGATTCAAAAAACACAAAACAACAAATGCTACAGAGGCTGTAGAGAGCTGGGAGCTCTCCTACGCTGCTGGTGGGATTACAAAATCATACAACCTCTTTGGAAAACAATCTGGCCCTTCCTTAAAAAGCTGGAAATAGAACCATTTGACCCATTAATCCCAGTGCTTGGAATATATCCTACAGAATCAAGGCCATTCATACCAACAGATACATGCACATGAATATTTATTGCAGCACAGTCCACAATTGCAAAATGATGGAATCAATCCAGATGCCCAACAACAGATTAATGGATAAATAATCTATGGTGTATACACTCAATTGAACACTACACAATGATAAACAACAATGATGATTTTAGGAAGTATCTCATAACTTGTTTTCAGTTGGAAGGCATTATGTTGAGTGAAAGCAGTCAGTGGCAAAAGGGCAAATATTATATGAGACCCTTACAATAAGGACTTAAAAACAGACTCATGTATAGAAGAAAAAACTGTTTGACAGCTGTAAGTGTGGGGAGGGAGGAAGGCTGAGGGTTAGTTATAGATTAGATAGTTGATAGAAATTAGTTTGGGGAAATCAGTGACAGTACACATTATAAAGAATATCAGTTTAACCAGACTTCAACATAACATGAATACTTCTTCAATCTTAACCTAATATTGCAAGGACAGAGTAGCCTGAGTTGGGGTCTGGGGACCATGCTCCCAGGGGACATCGAGGCCAATTGGTGTAACTAGCTGATTGCTAAGTCTTCTGCACCCTATAGTGGTGAGTGGCATCTGGGGTCGGAAAAGCTAGCAAGCTGTCATCTGACGTACACTGAGTGGTCCCAACTTAGCAGGAAGAGATGATCACCAAGGACCAAAATGACATGGAAGAAAGAAAACCCAGAAGACAGAGAGACCCATGTGAGTGTGTGACTACATCAACACATGACCGGAAGAACCAGATGGTGCATGGCCACTACCAGGGATAGCCGTGGTGGGGATCACAAAGTTGAGTCTCACTGGCAACAAAGAATATAAAGGGGTGCACCCTGAGAACTCTACTAAAAGACTGCAACTGATGGTCCAGGGGCTTCGGGGTTCCCCTGGGAACACGGCTCCTGGTCCTTATGCTGCCCCTGTCCATAAATTACTACTGAGGTCAACTTTTTGGACAGGAATGGATTGGACTCGGTGACACAGAATTACCATATCGTGTGCATTTTATGGTTCTATGCATCTATAGGATGTTATCCTGCTGGCCTCTTACTGGAGGCAGGGGGAGAGGAGGGGACAGGAGCTTGCCAGGAGGATATGACATCTATAGAACAGACAGGAGGAGTGTGTGTCACTGGGCAGGGAAAGCAGGGGAGCTGCACATAGGTGAGCATGCCAATTTATACTGGATCATACACTTTCACTCAATCACAATAAAAAAAATTTAAGATTACTTAAACTTAACAAAGGAAACCCTGGTGGTATAGTGGTTAGGCAGTACATCTGCCATTCAAAAGGTCAGCAGTTTAAATTTACCAGTTGCTCCCTGGAAACACTATGGAGCAGCTCTACTTTGTCCAGTACGTAGGGTCTCTATAAGTGGAAGTCCACTTGATGACAGTGAGTTTTTTTTCTTTCCTTAACTAATGATCCTTTAGTGGTGCAATGGTTAAGCACTCAGCTACTAACTAAAAGATTGGAGGTTCAAATCTACTAGCTGCTCCATCGGAGTAAAGAACTGGTGATGTGCTCTTGTATATCATACAGCCTGCCAAGCCAAGTGCCATCAAGTCAGATCCAACTCGTGGCAACCCTAGGGGCCGGGATAGAACTGACCACCAGAGTATTCAAGGAGTGCCTGGTGGACATGAACTATAAGGTTGTCCTGAGTTGAAACTTACTCAGTGGCACAAAACAACAAACTTAACTAAGGGTACTTTTTCTTTTTTCATTTTGGTGAGGATAAACCATAGGATGACTTTAAATAACAAGTTTCACCGCTTTATTTAAAAAATTGTGGAATGTTGAAATATTTGAGAAACAGGTAATTTCAAGAGACATTTCAACTGCAAGATAGGAATAAATTAGAGATTTTCAATGTTACTTTATGTATTATAGCTTACTTAGTAAAGACATTTGCTGACTTACTTTTTATGAGGAATGAATGCTGCTGTTGTGCTTGTTAGGTGCCATCTAATTAATTGCAAATCATAGTCACCCTGTGTCCAACAGAATGAAATGCTGCCCAGTCCTGTGCCATCTTTACAATCATTTTTTTCTTGAACACTTTGTTACAGCTGCCATGTCACTATGTCCCACTGAGGGCATTCCACATTTTTCCTGACCCTCTCCTTTCCCAAGCATGATGTCCTCCTCCAGGGGTTGGTTCCTGCTGATAATGGATCTAAAGCATATAATATGAAGTCTTGCCATCCCTGCTTAGAGGGAGCATTCTGACAGTACTTATTCCAAGAAAGATTTATGCATTCTTCTGGTTGTCCATAGTATGTTCAACTTTCTTTGTCAACAGCATAATTCAAATGCATCATCAGCTTTTTCATACATATGAGACAACTGAAAAAAAATGGCTCAAGTCAGTTGTAGCTTAGTAAACAAGGTGACATTTTTGCTGTAATAGTTTAAGGAGGTCTTTTGCAGCAGATGGCCCGATGTAATGTCCTTTTGTTTCTTGACTGCCACATTGATTGTGGCTCCAAGGAAAATAAAATCTTCGACAAGTTCAATCTTTTCTCCATTTATCATGATGTTACTTATTGGTCCAGTTATGAGGGAGTTTTGCTTTCTTTCTGTTGAATTGAAATCCGTACCAAAGGCTATGGTCTTTGATATTCATCGGCACATGATTCATGTCCTTTTCACTTTAAGATGGTGAGATTATGTCATCTCCAAGTTACTAAGGAGTCTTCAAATCCTTATGTTGCTTTCTTCTTTATAGAGTCCAGTTTCTAGGATTATTTGCTCTGCACACAGGTTCATAAGTCTGGTGAATGAAGACAATCCCAACACAAATCTTTCCTGATTTTAAACAATGCAATATCCCCTTGTTATGTTCAAATGACTGCCTCTTGGTCTGTGTACGGGTTATGCATGAGTTCGATGAACTGTTCTGGAATTTCTATTCTTCCTAACATTATCTGTCATTTGTTGTGATCCACACAGTTGAAAGACTTTGCATAGTCTATGAAACACAAGTAAACATATTTCCGGTATTTTCTGCTTTCAGCCAAGATCTGTCTGGCATTAGCAATGATATCTCTCATTCTACATCTTCTTCTGAATCTGGCTTGAATTTCTGGCAGTTCCCTGTGGCTGTGATACTGCAACTGTTTTTGAATTATCTTCTGTAAAATTTTATTTGTATGTGATATTAATGTTAGTGTTTGATAATTTCCACATTGTGTTGGATCATTTTTTGTTGGAATGGGCACAAAAATTGATCTCTTCCAGTCAGTTGGCCGGATATTTGTCTTCCGTATTTTTTCACATAGACCAGTAAGTGCTTCCAACATTGCATCTATTTGTTGAAACAGCTTAATTTGTATTTTATCAATTTCTGGAGCTTTATCTTTCACCAAGGACTTCAGTGCAGCTTGGACTTCTTTCTGCAATACCATTGGTTCTTGAACATATGTTACCTCTGTCATGGGTGGTTGTTGACAGATTATTTTTGGCACACTAACTGCATGTTTCTTTCATTTTCTTTTGATGTTTTCTGCATTGTTTAACATTTTGCCCATAGACACTCGTAGTATTGCAAC
This sequence comes from Heterohyrax brucei, assembly GCA_028571685.1. Lineage (NCBI taxonomy): Eukaryota > Metazoa > Chordata > Mammalia > Hyracoidea > Procaviidae > Heterohyrax > Heterohyrax brucei. The sequence goes on from CM053153.1 coordinate 68,165,596, forward strand.
TCGAGGATTGAATTATTCCTTCAGTCCTTTCAGCTTGAGAAATGCAGAGTATGTTCTTCCCTTTTGGTTTTCTATCTCCAGGTCTTTGCACATTTCATTATAACATTTTAACTTGCCTTCTCAGGTAGCTGTTTGAAATCTTCTGTTCAGCTATTTTACTACATCATTTCTTCCTTTTGTTTTAGCTAATTGATGTTTAAGGTTATTTTCTGATGTTGATTTTGGTCTTGTCTTTTTTTCCTGTCGTCTTAAAGATCTTTTGCTCTATTCATATATGATGTCCTCCCTTGATGTCACTCTACAACACACCTGGTCTTCAGTCATTGGTGTTCAGTCCATCAAATCTATTTTTGAGATGGTAGTTAAATTCAGGTGTGATATACACATGGTTGCACTCTGGATTTTGTGAACTTGTAATTTTCATCAAGTTAATTTGCATATGAATAATTGATGATCTGTTCCACAGTCAGCCCCTGGCTTTGTTCTGACCTTTCTGTTGTCTCTTTCTATAGATTTAGTTGATGTGATTCTTGTGTGTTCCCTCTGATGAGGTCCAAATGTCTAGTTGCTGTTTATCTTGTTGGAAAGTGATATTTGTAATGAATAAATCTTACAAAATTATATCATACAATTTTTGACATTGTTCTTGTCACCAAGGCCATATTTTCCAACTACTGTTCTTTATTTTTTGAGTCCGTATTTTACAACACAATAACCAGTATTTATCAATGCATCTTGGTGGCAGGTTTCATTAATTTCAGAGTGCAGAATTTGGTAAAAGTGTCCAATTTTTTTTCTTTGACGTTAGTGGTTGGTGAATAAATTTGAATAATAGCAGTACTTACTAGTCTTCCTTGTAGTCACATTGTATTACCTTATTAATGATAATGTTGTACTTAAGGATATACCTTGAAATGTTCTTTCTGAAACTGAGGGTGACATCACCAACCCCAAACCAAACTACTGCTGTGGAGCCAATTCTAACTCATAGAGACCCTATAGACAGAGTAGAGCTGCTCCCTAATATTTCCAAGGAGTTCCTGGCAGAGCTGAACTGCCAACCTTTTGGTTAGAAGATGTAGCACTTATCCACTAAGCCAGCAGGGTTTCTGACTGTAACATCACTCCTCTTCAGTTTCTCATTCCCACTATAGTAGACCATATGATTGTCTGCTTTCAAATGACCAATACAAGTCCTTCTCAGTTCACTAAAGCCTGAGATATAGACTTTCAAACATTCTTTTTCATTTTTGACAACTTCCAGTTTCTCTACATTCATAATCCATATATTCTGCATTCCAGTTACTAAGGCATAGTTTCAGCTGTTTCTTCTTATTTTGAGTCAGGCCACATCAGCAAATGAACATTCCAAAAGCTTTACTTCATGCATGCTATTGAGGCTGACTCTACTTTGGGGAGGTAGCTTTTACTTATTCATATTTTGAATGCCTTCCAAACTGAGAAGCTCATCTTCTGGCACTATTTGACCCTATGAGGTCCGACAATTAAGTGTGTGAACTCATCCTAGAAAAAGTGCTACATACCTCATTGCTGGGTATTACTATGGTCATTTTTGAAGTACTACCATTGGGAAGCTATGCACTGACATCAGTGCCTAATCTGCCCTTCAGAGCAATTAGGGGGCTCTCTGGAACGGTCATTGTGCGCGGTTGGCCAGGTGGAAAATTCACAAACTTAATCATATAGTTGTCTGTGAGGGAGATTTTAGCAAATAAACAAATAACTGTATTGGAACACCCTACCTACTCACCTGATCTGGCTGTCATGAGTTGAATTGTGTCCCCCCAAAAATATGTGTAGCATGCGGCTGGGATATGATTCCCAGTATCTTGGGACTGTCCTCCGCTAAACTATATGTTAAAGGATTAGGGTGGGGCTGTAAATTCCTGCATAGGATTACTTCCTTGCTCTGCTGTAAGGGGAGTTTCCCTGGAGTATGGCTTGCCCCACCCTTAATCCTTTTCAGCCTGCAAGAGATAAAAAGAAAGAGAAACAAAGAGAATTGGGAACCTCACACCATCAAGAAATCTGCACCGGGAGAAGAGCGTGTCCTTCAGACCTGAGGTTCCTGCACCAAGACCCTCCCTGGACAAAGACTGATGCAATACTGGACTTTCCTCCAGAGCCGACAAGGGGAAAGCCTTTCCTTGGAGTGGACACCCTGAATATGGACTTGCAACCTACCTGACTATGTAAGAATAAACCTTCCTTTGTTAAAGCCATCCACTCTGTGGTATTTCTGTTAGAGCAGCCCTAGCTGACTAAAACACTGGCCCTCAATTACTTTTTTCTTCACCCAAAGGCGAAGAAAATATTGAAAGGAAAACATTTTGGTGACACTCATGACATGAAGAGTAGTATGACAACAGCTCTAATGACCATTCTAGAAAAAAAAGTTCCAAAACTGATTTGAAGGTACTTCAAAGTACTCCTTAAGGGAGCACTTTGAAGATACTTTGAAGGTGACTGTAGTTGTATTCTACAATGAGGTATGTAGCACTTTTTCTAGAATGAGTTCACACACTTAATTGGCAGTCCTTGTATTCTACTGCTTTTCATAACATTTTACTGGCCTTTTTTTTTCCCATCAAGTCTTTCTTCCTAAGGTGTTTTAGTCTGGAAGCCTCGCTGAAACCTGTCCACCGTGGGTGACTGTGATGGCATTTGAATTACGGGTGACGTAGCTTGTAGCATCACAGCAACACAAGAGACACCAAGATGAATGAATAGCTTATAGGAAATATTTAAAATGACTTTTGATGATGTAAAATGATAATAGTAATTCATTTTATTTTTTCTCCTTTACAAAATTATCATGATTTATTATATACACCAGTTACCATTGAGTAGACTCTAATTCTTGATGACCCACATGCATCAGAGTTTTATTCTGCCCCATGCAAAACTCTCTATCACTGATTTCTCAGAATTGCATTACCAGCCTCTTTTATTTCAAGGTGTTTCTAGTGCACTCAAATCTCCAAGTTTTAGGTTAACAGCCTACCACATTAACTGCTCATACCATCCAGGTCTTCTATTGTCATATATAGTCTGTACTTGAAGACTATCAAAAATATTTTAAAAGAATCATTCTTTTAGTTTTCACAAGCCAAGCCAAGTGCCGTCGAGTCGGACCTGACTCATGAAGAATTGTGAAAAATATTTACATGAAGAAACGTAACAGATGTGTAACTTAGATAACAAGAGAACAATTAAAATGATGTCTTAAATTTTACTGAAGAAAAATAATACTGAATTATGATTTATAGAGATGAATATGAAAAATGCAGTGCATAATATTTATAAATAATGTAGTTACATCTGCATTCATATAAATATTCTTTTCTTATTGTAATTAAGTGGAAGTGTATGATCCAAATTAAATTTGTGTGCCTGCCTATCTGAAGCTTCTGCTTTCCTTGCTTGCTGGCAGCACACTTCCCCTTTTCATTCTAATAGCTTCTGTCTCCTCCTCCCCACCCTCTCCTCTCCCTTCTAGAAAGAGACTAGTAGGACAGCATCCTATAAATGTACAGAACCATAAAGTATACATACCATATGGTCACACTATGTCCCTGAGTCCAGTCCATTTTTGTCTGAAGAGTTGACTTCAGTAGTGTTGTCTGGACAGAAGCAGCAGCAGGTCTAGAGGCCACATTACCACAGCATTCCCTAGGTCATTAGACCATCAGTTATGGTCTTTTAGTAGAGTTCTTGAGCTGCACTTCTCTTTTTCTAGCATTGCCACAGGAACTCAGTATTGTGTGTCCCATCACAGTTGTCTTTGGTGGTGGCCTGGCACCATCTTGTTCTTCTGGTCCCTTGTTGATATAGTCTCCCATTCACATGGGACCTTCTGTCTCCTGGGCTCTTTTTTCCCTGTGTCTTTGTCCTTGTCAGTGATCATCTGATCTGGATGAGTTGGGACAGTTTGGTCTACCTCAAATGGTAGCTTGCTTTCAAGACCCCAGATGCCACTCACTAATACAGGGTACAGAAGACTCTCTTATCAATAGGCTAGTTATGCCAGTTGGCCTCCATGTGCCCCAAGAGCATGGTCCCCAGACCCACCCTTGCTACTCTATCCTTGCAATATTGGCTTAAGACTAGAGGAGTTTTTGGTTTATGATGAAGTCCAGTTAAGTTGATCTACTGTCTACTGTGTGCTGTCACTGCATTCACCTAACCAAATTTCTACCAACTATCTAATCTATGACCAACCCTCTCCCTCCCTCCCCACCCTTGTAGCTGTCCAAGAGTCTTTTCTTCTGTACATAAGTCTGTTCTTAAGTCCTTATAGTAGGGGTCTCATACAGTATTTATTCTTTTGTCACTGACTGGTTTCATTCAGCATAATGCATTCCAATTGAAAACAGGTTATGAGATGTTTCCTAAAATCATCATTGTTTTTTATCATTGCCTAGTGTTCTATTGAGTATATGTACCATAGTTTGTTTACTCATTCATCTATTGATGGACATCTGGGTTGATTCCATCTTTTTGCTATTGTGGACCATGCTGCAATAAACATTTGTATGCATGTATCTGCTCAGGTGCAGCTTTTGTTTCTGTAGGATATATTCCAAGAAGTGGAATTACTGGATCAAATAGTACATCTATTTGCAGATTTTTAAGAAAGTATCAAATTGCTTTCCAGAGAAATGGTACCATTTTGCAATACCACCAGCCAAGTACAAGAGTTCCCACCTCTCCACAGCCTCTGTAGAATTTGTTGTCTTGTGTGTTTTGGATCATGGCCAACCTTTTTGGGGTGACATGGTATCTCACTGTAGTTCTGATTTGGATTTCTCTAATAGCTAGTGATCATGAGTGTTTCCTCACGTGTCTTTTAGCTGCCTGGATGTCCTCTTTGGTGAAGTGTCTGCCCATCTCCTTTGTCATCACTTAACTGGGTTATTTACCTTTATCTTGTTGATGCTTTGCAGTATCTTGTAGATTATGGAGATCAGACATCTGTCTCACATGTAGTTGTCAAATACTTTTTCCCATTCTGTAGGTGGTCTTTTAACTCTTTTGATAAAGTATTTGGATAAGCTGGAGTGTCTGAGTCTTAGTAGTTGCCATTTATCCATTTTCTCTTCTGTTGATCGTGCTTTGTTGGATTAAGTATTCTTCTTAATATGGAAAGTTTGTGGCATAGTGGTTAAGTGCAACGGCTCCTATCTGGTGGGCAGTTCAAATCCATCAGATGCTCCTTGGAAATGCCATTGAGTGCTTCTACTGTGTTTATAAGTCTCTGTGAGTCAGAATCAACTTGACGGCTGTGGATGTTTTATGTTTATTTATTTATATATTTATTTTGGTTCTAGTAAATGCTGTATCATTTTTATTGAGAGAACTAAATTTTTCTCCAAGATACTTTTTTTGCCCATAATATATTCAATTCAAAGAATCCTTTCAGGTACGAATAAGGGTACCTTCCTTGTAGAGATAAAGTAAGACTTTACCAACCTGCTATACAGATCATCAAATCAGAGAAGAACCCTGAAATTATCAGGTGAAATTGAAGAGTATTTTTATCATAATAAACAATAACAAAAAGTAAATTTGCTATTATTTTTAAGCCTTTACCTATATGACACCTGGTACTTAATGCGTATAATTTTAGAGAATCCTTACAACAGCCTTATGAGGAACACATAATGACCAATTTTATAAATAATGTAACTGAAATATAGGAAGATTAAACTTGCTCATGGGTGTAGTGTAGAACTCAAACCAAAGCCAGCTTCAACTAACTGCAAGCCTAGTGTATCTAGCTTCTGCAGTGTTGGCCCACTGTATCATACCACAAGTGTACCTGAAGCCTGCCCTCTCTGGTGTACCATAAATCCTTACTGTCTTTCCATGGACAACAAGAACTGTATGGACAATGCACAGCATTTAACCAAATATATTCACCTTGCAATATAAAAGCAAGTTTCTACAATACTATAGGAAAGTTCTTCTTTGTATTAGTCTTCTCTACATCCCTTCTTTTTCTTCTCTAGTGTGTAACACAGCAATCTCCTTTGTGTTTTTGTGTTGTATGCCAAGAGAGTTTAATAAGAATATTTATATTAATGTAGATGTAATTGCAAGTCACTTATAAATATTACACACTGCATTTGTCGTATTTTCTATGTAAATTGTAATTCAGTATTATTTTCCTTCAGTAAAAATTAGGACATCATTTTAACTGTTGTCTTGTTATCTGTTACACATCTTTCACACAAGAGAATGCATTTTATTTTTTATTCCTCATAATGTATGCACACATAAAATAAAATGAAAAAGGTATTATTAATAGATCTGAACAAATAGACTCTTCTGTAACTGTGTTATAGCTTATTTTTACAGGCAGGGATAACTTTTCATGTGAGAAAGATTAAAAAATATGATGAAAATGTAGAAATAACAGAAAATTTTGAAGAAAAAGATGCTCTGACTTACTTTTTCCCTGATTGCCATTGGATTTATGAATTTTAGATCATTAGCATTATAACCCCTTTGGTTACACCATCAACAAACTGTTTCTTTGCTAGCTTTGTGATTCATCACAGGAAATTTCCATTCATCAAGCCAAGCAATTCTGTATTTCACATCGTGCATGCTAACCCCCTAATAACAGTGTATCATTGGCAAGTCCACACATTAGAGACACACACATCAGAGTATAATACTCCATGCCATTTAGAGACGTCATTAATGCTTGAGACTCATTTTTTATACCAAATTGTATTTTTCAGTTTTGTCTTCAAAGGAAGGGGTATGTGTGTGTACGCAGGCATGTGTATTTCTTTTGTGCTCTCGTTGCATGAACACATGAGTACCAATTTCTAGTAGAATGACAGTAAAATTTAAACAGTTTGCATTAGTTCTAAGTACATCCAAGTGATCCTTTTTTATCCAAGTCCTCTTTTTTCATATCATAATTCCTTCAGAAATTAAGTGTAACAGTGGGATATCTATCTGTCCATACATCCATCTGTTTATCCATTTCTCTCTCTCTGTCTATTCTAACTACAACACTTAATTTCCTCACACACACACATGCACACACACACACACACACATACACACAGACACACATACATGGCACAGCAGTTAACAGCTCAGGCTGCTAACCAAAAGTTTGGCATTTTGCATTCACCAGCTTCTCTCCTTGGAAATACTATGAGGCAGTTCACTCTGTCTAATAGGAGTGAGTATGAGCTGGAATCAAACAGAAGGCAGTGGTTTTATATATATGTTTTTTCCATATGTATTTATATAATGGTTTGCCATATACATATGGTTTTTCATATATATGGAAAACCTGGTGGTGTAGTGGTTATGTTCTAGGTCTGCTAACTAAAATGTCAGCAGTTCAAATCCTCCAGGTACTCCTTGGAAACTCTGCAGCACTTCTACTCTGTCTTACAGGGTCACTATGAGTTGGAATCGACTCGATGGCAGTGGGTTTTTACATATACATACACATATATATGTATATATGTGTACATATGTATATATATGTGTATATGTATATATATAATAAAAACTTAGGTATTATTTGAAATAAAAGCACCCAACCATGAGGCATCTGGTGTATAATACTATACATTTTGTGATATAGAATTCCCAATCCAGTTTGAAGGGAGCTAGTGTGATGCTTTAAAAAAAAAAGTTCCTCTAATCTTGTGTTTCAGGAAGGGACATGACATTTTGGTAAATTAGAAAGTAGAGGGTGCTGGTGCCTTTCAGAAGATGTAACACGCTTCACTTGGTACTAATATACCTAAAGCAATTAGTTACTTGTCATGATGGGTATTCCCCAAGGCAGAGCACTTTCTCCATTAGTATTTATATCTACATGCCATTACACATTGGGCAGTGCTAAATAGATGAGATATGTTCAGAGAATTACTCAAGTCATGTGCCACCAAGAAAAGAGACACTAGCAAGTAGTATCAGCCCACAGGTGGACTTGGATGGCTTCTAAGTTTCCAGTGAGATGTTTATTTTAAAAAGGCTTGCTGAGAAAGCAGCATATAAAACAGAGAAACCCTTAGAAAAGAATGCAATTTTATGCCAGATAGAATAATCTTGTCTTACTAGAACTGAAAAGTCTGAAATATTGAAACCCTAACTCAGAGTTATGATTGACAGTGTTTCAACAGTTTGAAAACATTCTTACTTATTATTTGTTTCAAATGCAGGAACCTCTTCCAAATAGTTTTCTCCATGTTCTGTTATGTGGCGGAAGCTAAACAAATTGGTTAAGAGCATCAGAAACCTTATTTTTTAGTAAATACTTTAGCCAGTGAACAGAATCATGAGCATTTAGCGATTTTCTCCCACCCTCCCCACAGTGCACTACATTTCACAGCTGGAACATTCAAAGGTCTCCTTTACTTGGGAAGTATTACAAAGATATTAAGGGAAACTAAACTAAAGGATCTTAAATATAAACCAAATTGTATCCTGTCACATTTTAGGCTTAGACCATGGATACAAAATGAAAACAAGATTGTATTATTGGCTTCTAATGAAATTCTTAAAGTCTTATTTATTTCTCTTTCATTCAAACTCTAGCATATTCATATGTGTTAAAAAAGAATCAAGTTTTAACTTGACTCTTTAAATATATGCTCTATTAAAATAGCCATCAATTTTGATTCACCAGTGTTCTAGTGAAATTACTAGAGCATAATCACTCTTACTCAGCAGCCTTGCAGAAAATATTTAAAAGTGTCTTAGATATTCAAAGTATTAAAAATCATCCTCTGATACAACTCTCCATAGGGTTCATATTTTGTTAGAATTTGCCACAGTCTGTGGCCATTTGCCTCTGTTAGGTCTCCTTTTCTCCCTTACTTGTCCACATGCATTTTTATATCAGATAGAGTAATTTTGTCTTACTAGAATTGAAAAGTCTAAAATATTGAAACCCTAACTCAGAGTTATGATTGATATTGTTTCAACAATCTGAAAACATTCTTACCTGTCATTTGTTTCAAATGCAGGACCCTCTCCCAAATAATTTTCTCCATGCTCCGTTATGTGGCAGAAGCTAAACAAATTAGTTCAGGGCATCAGAAACCCTAATTAGTACATTTTAAAATACATAATAGATTTTTTTTTATACCGATATTGATAGCAACTACTGCTCATTGTCAGTTTGTCACATTGTGGTGGATTGCACGTTGCTACGATGCAAAGCTAAACTACAAGTACTTCATATACCAGCAAGGACACACATGGTGGGCAGGGTTCAGCAGAGCTTCCAGACCAAGACAGACTAGAAAGGAAGACCTGGAGAAAATCAGTCAACGAAAACTATATGGATCACAACAGAATGCTGACCAGCTGTGCTGAACGAAGAGACTCCTAATGGAAGTCACTAAAAATAAAGAGCAGCTACAACGGTAGTCACAGCATAGCAACTGTCAAACAGATGATACAGAAATAGGCAAAGTTGTTCTGCTGTACATGGAGTCATCATAAATCAGAGCTAACTCAATGACAGTTCACAACAATTCCCAGCAGAAAAGCTGCTTTTAAGGCAATCATGCCTAGAGGACATAGTGGCGGATGGAGTTTGAATGTGGCTGTGCCCAAACCCCTCTCTTTTTTGAGCCACATTGTAGCATCTGCTGATAGCTTCTGAGAAACTCTGTTAGTAGTGTACCATTTTGTCAGCCAGGAAGCAGGGCCTGCCACCCCTGAGGGCCCAGCTGCTTTCAGCTGTAGCTAGATAACAACTCACAACCATTGATTGAAAATACTACTATTTAAAGATTTTTTTTCACTTCATACTTGGAAATCCAAACACTACACATACAAAATAGTATAAAGTTAAGAAATTAATTTGAGACCTATACATAGAAAGTAGTTTCAAGGTAAGATAATTAACCTGAGACCTTCAAAAATACAAAAGTTTTTAATTTTAAAGGACTTATCACATCATAATTCACCAACTATTGCTTTTGAATTACTATCAAAAATTATTCATAGCTTAAAACTTATGCCATTTCTCTGTCTTTTGAGCCTTGGAAATTAACTACCATGTCAGGTCACACTTACTTATTAAACACACTTACTTATCAAACCCTCAAAATGAAGTGATTAAGTGATATTGCTACTAATCAGAAGGTGGACAGTTCAAATCTGCAGGCACTCCTTGGACACTCCATGGGGCAGTTCTACTCAGTCTATAGGGTTGCTATGATTCAGAATTGACTCAATGGCAGTTTTTTTTTAACTTATTATGCTTTTATAGTTACTTGGATACTTAGACATAGATGAAAGGAAATTAGACTATAAAAAAATAAATATATCATTCCCAAAGCAGAAAGAGAAAGATCAATATCTTCCTCTACACGCATGAGTGCTTAAATTTCTCTTCCATGCATGGAATGCTAAAACTAATGCACAGTTGGGGCACTCATTACATGGAGAAAGCATGCAGTGTCTTTGAAGGTTTTCTATTGTGAGTCTTGGAAAGGCAAAATTTATCCTTGACTACATACTCAAGACAAAATTCATACAGAATAAAAAAGACTGAATAAGATGGAAATGTTTCTAGATCAACTTCTTCCAAAATAACTAAGAGAGGAAAATTCTTGCCAAACAGATTAAGATACCAAACATGATGAACTAGCTACTCAGTATAGGAACTAAAAAGGCTGATAGTATTCTAACTATAAACCCCACAAAATTCAATTTTGTTGTTGTTATTGAAATAATAGTTATACAAACCTGCTTCTGAACATCATACTGTCCCTAAACACAGTCTAATAAATTAGCTAATACAGCTAAGTTGATAGCGTAGTGGATTCAGGCTATCTACTAAATGTGTTAGTGTTAATTTTTCTAACTAGTTCATTCATAACAAGTATATCTCACAAAAGGTTGATGTGTGCAGGGCCAAGAAGGCGAACTAGTCACACATCTCCTTGATTCCCTCTGACAACTAAGGCCTATAAAAATATTGAAGGGATCAGTGCAGACGTTTTGGGTACCACAAGATCAGCCATAGGGTTGTGAGATCAGGCTTGGCAAGAGGAACAGGAAAACCACCTTTGTTGGAGGCAAGACAGAGGCACCATGAGTCCCACTTCTGCTGTTGCAGCAGTTGAGAGGATTACAGGTACAGACACTTTCTTTGTTAACCAGAAGACTGAAACTGGGACTGCCGAGCCTGAGAGCCTGGCAGGAGCCAGCTACTAAGCTGAGCTGCAGTGCCTTAGTAAGCAATGTCTCCCACAGCAGAGGCTGTGCTTGGGATAGAACTACAGCACCCAGCAGTGGCTGGCAACTGAGGGTGCCAGCATCCTTCCGTCCCTCTTCTTTGAGCTATGCCATAGATACTGCTGGTTCAGTGTACAAGAGGTAGCTCAGGTAAGATGTCCCCTGGGTCAGCTGAGAGGCAGAGCCATGCATGCCTGAGGGCTCAGCTGGGGCTAGCTTCTCTGCTGAGCAACAGTGGCTGTCTGGACAGTGCTTCTCCCAGCAGAAAAGCTGTTTTTAAGGCAATTGCAACTAGAGGACATAGTGGTAGATGGAGGCTGAATCTGGCTGTTCCCAAACCCCTCCTTTCTTTGAGCCACATCACAGAATCTGCTGATAGCTTCTGAGAGACTCTGTAAGTAGTGAACCATTTTGTCAGCCAGAAAGCAAGGCCTGCCACCCTTGAGGGCCCAGCTGGTTTCGGCTGTAGTTGGATAGCACCTGCCAGTAGAAAAGCAGTTTTTAAAATAAGTGCATCTAGAGGATGCAGCAGTCCCTGGTGGACGCATGTGGTAGCATCCTTCTCTCCTCCCTTCTCTGAGCTATGCCTTCTTCTTGATTGGTGTGATGCCAGAGTCAGCACAAGTTGGTCACCATATTTATGAGCCAGTAGGCAGGGCCTACCACCCCTGAGGACCCAGCTGGCGCCAGCCACCAAGCTAAGCAGCATCACACGACTTGATAGCATCTCTACTACTAAAGAATCTATACAAAAGTCAGCGACATCTAGAGAACACAGAGGCGGCTTGTGGCCACGTCTAGTAGTGCCCTTACTCACTCCTTTCTTAGAGCTATGTCACAGCTCCTATTGTTGCAACACTGAAGAAACTGAACAGCTTTTTGATGGTGCAAAGTCAACAATCAACATTTAACCATTTAAGTAAGCAGAACACCATAGCTCCAGAAAACTCCCACGATAAAGAATAAAAAAACTTCCCAGATGAAGAAGGCTTTCTGAAATTATCAGCGGTACAATACAAAACAATTATGTGTAGAACTCTTCTAGATCTTAGAATGGAGATTAGAAAAACAGCAACAGAACAAAATGAAAAATTAAACAAGCTACATAAACTGCTAGAACATCAACAATCTGAAATTTAGCAAATCAGTAATAAAATTACAGAGTTAGACAATTGAAAAAACAAAACCAAAAAGCAAGATTGAGGAAATGGAATGCAGAATTAATGACACTGAAGATAAAACAACTGGCACCAGCATTTATGAGAAGAAATCAGATAAAAGAAACAAGAAAAATGAAGAAGCATAAAGAAACACGTGGGATTCTATCAAGGGGAATAATCTATGAATAACTGGAATCCCTGAATAGGCTGACAGAAAGGTTCCCTGACATCATGAAAAAAGAGAACACAGATATTCAAGATGCTTATCAAACTCAACAAAAGATAGACCCCCAAAGAAAGACATCAAGATATATTATAATCAAGCTTAATAAAATGAAACATGACAGAACCGCTTAAAGGTAGCTAGGGTTCAAGCAAAACTAACATGCAAAGGGAAGCTCTATAGGCTTTCATCTGACTTCTCGGCAGAAACCATGTTGGCAAGAAGGCAATGAAATGACACATGCTAAGCCTTGAAGGAGAAAAACTTCCAACCAAGAATTATATATCCTGAAAAATTGTCTCTCAAATATGATGGTGAAATTTAAGACATTCTCAGATAAACAGATGCTTAGAGTCTTTGCAAAATACAAACCCAAACTGCAAGAAACACTGAAAGAAGCTCTTCATTTAGAAATTCAATAACATCACAAGTACACTGAAGGATGCAATGCAGGACACAGAATCCTACTCAGTTGAGGAAGTCACAAAGCTCAATCAAAGCTGAAATATTAAAAGTAGGGAACCAGAGGTCATAACATGTAAACTGTGACATCATCACACTATAAAGAGGGACGTATTCATAGCCTTTTCAGATGGAGAGAATGTTGCAGAGATATACAGAAGTTAAAGATTGATCCAACGGCACTTGGCTGGCTTGGCTTAAACAATTAACATTAAAGTGGACCAAAAGTGCATAAAAAAGCATACTAACAACACTGCGTATCAAAACAAGAAACAGAATACAGGAGTCTCAACAAGCACAAAACCAACATTGGAAGGGATGAAAAGAAACCACATAAAGAAAAACGACACAGAACAGAATATTAAGGGGAACGGAGAAAAAATCAACAACACAAAAATAGAGGCCCCCAAATGACAACACTAAACACATATTTGTCAATAATTACACTGAATGTAAGTGGATTGAATGCTCCAATAAAGAGGCAGAGAGTAACAGCTTGGATCAAAACAATTAATCCAGGAGGCGAAGTCAAGATGGCAGACTAAACACCTGTCTCTCTAAATTCCTCTGGAAACCGAGACTTGTAATAATAATTAAATGGAGCCTTCTTAACACCTAGTGAGCCATGGGATACAGCACAGGGCTGTTAATTTGGACTTCATACCACTGAATGCAAAACCTCTTCTCTTTCACTGACCCTACTGTCAGCAAGCACAGGCTTGCACAGACTGAAGCATCTCTCCCAGCCTCTATTGACCCAATGAAGTCCAAAAAGCAACAAATGTTGGAGAAGATGGTAACCAGGAAGTTATCCAGGGCATAAGAAGGACCCAAAAGAAACCACCTCAGAACAATCCAGATGAAGAAGCTTTTCTGAAACTATCAGAAGGTGAATACAAAAGGATTATACAGAGAGCCCTCCTAGACCTTATACAAAATGCAGCAGACCAAAACAAAAAATTAAGCAAGCTGTTGAATCTGATGGAACATCAGTGCTCTGAAATCCAACAGATCAAGAACAAAATCAAAGAGATAGAAACTTCAATTCACAGCCAAGAAAACAGAATGGAACAAATAGAAAAGAGAACTTCTGACTTGGAAGACAGAACCACTAAATCCAGCATCTATGAGGAGAAATCAGAAAAATAAAGAAACATTAAGAAGCATGTGGGACTCTATTAAGAAGAACAATCTATGATTAATTGGAGTTCCTGAACAGGGTGAGACATCTGAGAACACAGAGAGTATTGTTGCTGAGCTGTTGACAGAAAACTTCCCAGAAATTGTGAAAGAAGAGAATATAGATATCCAAGATATATACCAAACTCCACTCCATGTAGATCTCAAAAGAAAGACTCCAAGACATTATAATCAAGCTCAACAAAAGGAAACATAGGGAGCAACTTTTAAAGGCAGCAAGACTCAAAGCAAAGCTAACATTCAGAGGGAAACCCTGTAGGCTTTCATTGGATTTCTCAGCAGAAACAATGCTGGCACGGAGACAGTGGCATGACACATTCAAAGCCTTGAAGGAGAAGAACTTTCAACCAAGAATTATATATTCTGCAAAACTATCTTTCCAATATGAAAATGAAATTAAGACATCCCCAGATAAACAGAAACTCAGAGACTTTGTAAAAACCAAATCAAACCTACAAGAAATACTGAAAGAATCTCTTGGCTTGGAAGAACAAAACTGTTAACTTTGTATTTTAGAAGGACACATTATCCAGAATCCTACTTAGTTCGGGGAGGCTCCAAACACAATCAAAGCTATAATAGTGAAAGAAACGATCTAGTGATCATACCATGTAAACTATGATATTATCATATTAAAAAGAGGGATGTACTACAGTTGTTATAGTCCTTCCAGATGGACAGGAAGTTAACAAGACTGGTAGCAATCAAAATTGGGTTTATACATAATTTGTTAAGCGGGATCATGGGGCAGCCATAAAGCACAGTAAAGAACGATTATACCATATCAAGAAATGTAACACAGGAGTCTCAACAACTACAAAACCATCCCTGAAAAAGGTGAAAAAAACAACACACAAAGAAGATCACAGAACAGATTAATAAGAACAACAGAGAAAACATCAATACAAAAATAAACAAATCACAATGGCAGCACTGAACACATACCTATCAATAATTACATTGAATGTAACTGGAATGCATGCTCCAGTAAACAGACATTGAGTGACATCTTGGATCAAAAGACATGACCCATCTACATGTTGCCTACAAGAAACTCACCTTAGGCTTAAAGATATGAACAAACTGAAAATTAAAGGATGGAGGAATATGCGTAGAGCTAGCAATGAACAAAGAAGAGCAGATGTGGCAATTCTAATCTCAAATAAAATCGATTTTAATGTAAAATCCACTATCGTTGACAAGGATGGACACTATCTATTGCTGAAAGTTTCAGTACACAAGCAGGACTTAACAATATTAAATATTTATGCACCTAATATTAGAACACCTAAATATGTCAAGGAAACACTGACTACACTCAAAAAGGATATAGATTACTCCACAATAATAGTAGGAGACTTCAACACTCCACTCTCAATATTGGGCAGATCGTCTACAAAAAAGCTCAGTAAAGAAACGCAAGATCTTATTTCCACAATTAACCAACTAGACCTCATCAACATATACAGAACTTTGTCTCCATCAGCAGACAACTACACCTTCTTCGCCAGTGTACATGGAACATTCTCCAGAATAGATCGTGTGTTAGGACATAAAGCAATTCTCAGCAAAATCCATACCACTGAGTTAATGCAAAGCATCTTCTCAGATCATAAGGCCATAATAGCTGAAATCAATAGCAGAAAAAACATAGGTAGAAAGTAGAACTCGTGGAAACTGAACAACACCTTGCTCAAAAAACAATGGGTTATAGAAGAAATCAAGGATGAAATAAATTTATGTTATGAATTCCAATGAGAATGAAAACACTTCTTACCAGAACCTATGGGATACAGCCAAAGCAGTGCTAAGAGGTCAGTTGATCTCCATAAATGCACACATCTGGAAGAAAGAAAGAAACCAAATCAAAGAACTGACCCTACAGCCTGAACAAGCAGAGAAAAAAACAACAGAGGAACCCCTCAGGCACCAGAAGAAAACAGATCATAAAGATCAGGGTAGAAGTAAATGAATTAGAGAACACAAGGACAATTGAAAAGACCAAAAGCTGGTTTTTTGAAAAGATTAACAAAATTGACAAACCAGTGGCTAAACTTACTAAAGAAAAACAGGATTATTTGTATCTTCTGTTGTTTTTCTTTTGTAAGTTTAGCCAATGGTTTATCAATTTTGTTGATCTTTTCAAAGAACTAACTTTTGGTTTTGTTAATTTTTTCAATTGTTTTTCTATTCTCTAATTCATTTAGTTCTGCTCTAATCCTTATAATCTGTTTTCTTCTGGTGCCTGAGGGGTTTCTTTGTTGCTTTCTTTCTACTTGTTCAAGCTGTGAGGTTAATTCTTTAATTTGTGCTCTTTCTTCTTTCCAGAAGTGTGCATTTATAGAAATAAACTGACCTCTGAGCACTACTTTTGCTGTATCCCATAAATTCTGGTAGGATGTGTTTTCATTCTCATTTGAATCCATAAATTTCTTTAATGTGTCTTTGATTTCTTTTATAACCCAAGGCTTTATGAGTAAGGTGTTGTTCAGTTTCCACAAGTTGGAATTTTTACCTATGATTTTTCTGTTATTGATTTCAACTTTTATAGCTCTGTGGTCCGAGAAGGTACTTTGCAATAAATCAATGTTTTGGATTTTATGGAGAATAGTTTTATGACCCAACATATGGTCTATTCTGGAGAATGTTCCATGTGCTTTGGAGAAGAAGGTGTATTTATCTGTTGATGGATGAAAAAATCTGTATATGTCAATAAGGTCAAGTTGGTTGATTGTTGCAACAAGATCTTCTGTATCTTTACTGAGCTTTTTTCTGGATGATCTATCCTTAACTGAAAGGGGAGTGCTAAAGTCCCCAACTATTATTGTGGAATGATCTATCTCATTTTTCAGTGTTGTCAGTATTTGTTCAATGTATTTCGGTGCTTTGGTATTGGGTGCATAAATATTTAATACTGTTAAGTCTTACTTGAGTATTGAACCTTTCAGCAATAAATAGTGACCATCCTTGTCCATAATAGTGGACTTCACATTAAAATCTATTTTATTTGAAATTAATATTGCCACACCTGCTCTTTTTTGTGTATTATTAGCTTGATATATATTATTCCAACCTTTAATTCTCAACTTATTCTTATCCTTAAGTCTAAGATATGTTTCTTGTAAGCAACATATAGATAGGTCATGTCTTTTGATCCACGATATCACTCGCTGTCTCTTTACTGGAGCGTTCAGACCATTTACATTCAACGTGATTATTGACACATATACAGTTAGTGATGTCATTGCAATATGTTTATTTTCATGTTGGTGTTTTCTCTGTTGTTCTTATTAATCTGTCCTGGGACATCCTTCTTTATGGATGCTATGAGTTTCGATTTTATATTTATTGAGACTCCTGTATTGTCATTTTTCATTGCAAACGGTTTATTGTTAATTAGTTCTTTGGCTACATACCTAATCCCCCTTAACGTATAATTATTGCAATTAATTTTAATTATTTTAGAAGTCAGAAACTGTCACTGCATCAAAAAAAAAAACAGCTGTAACTATTGTAGTGTATCCCTCTTTAAATGTGATATTATAGTTATCATAATATGACCATGAATTCCCTTATTATAATATTGTAGTTTGGGGCTTGTTTTGATGAAGTTCTGTTCCTTCCTTAGCTGATTAGAAATATGGATGAAGTGCCTTAAATTATCACCTAAAACATATATTTAGGGAAGAGCTTCTTTCAATAATTCATGTAATTTGTGTTTAGTTTTTATGAAGTCTTTAAATTTCTCTTTATTTAAAAAAGTCTTAATTTCACCATTATAGTTGATAGATAGTTTAGCAGGATAGATTATCCTGGGATGGAAGTTTTTCTCGTTCAGGACTTTGAATGTGTCTGCCCATTGTTTCCTGGCCAGCATTGTTTCAGCAGAAAAGTCAGATGAAAGTCTACAGGGTTTTCCTCAGAATGTTAGTTTTGACTTGAGCCTTGCTGTCTTCAGAAGCATCTCTTTGTTTTTTAGTGTATTCAGTTTAATTACAATATGCCTTGGCGTTCTTCTTTTGGGATCTAACTTTTGCAGTGTTCAATAAACATCTTAGATATCTATATTTTCTTTCTTCATAATCTCAGGAAAATTTTCTGTCAGCATCCCTACAGCAATACTCTCTACGTTGTCATTAATCCTCCCTTGTTCAGGAACTCCAATTAAACGTAAATTATCCCTCTTCATGGAGTCCCATATGTTCCTTAACGTCTCTTCGTTTTTCCTATTTCTGTTCTCTGATTTTACCTCAAAAATGTTGGCATTAGTTACTTTGTCTTCTAGGTCACTGATTCTAACTTCCATCTGTTCAATCCTACTCTTTTGGCTTTGGATAGAAATATCCAATTCTGTAATTTTGTTATTAATCTGATGTATTTCAGATTGTTGATGTTCTAGAATATCAAATAGTTTACCAAATTTTTCATTTTGTTCTATTGTATGTTGTTTGATTTCTAGGAGAGTTTTATACATAATTTTTTTGTATTCAATCTCTGTCAGATTCAGAAAGGCTTCTTCATCTGGGAAATTTTTTGGAGTTTTTTTAATCTTTACTTAGGGAATTTTCTGGAGCATTTGAAGACTGTTTCTTTAAATAACTAATTGTAGTCTGTTGCCTACATGCCATCTAGATGTTATCTGTTTTCTCTACTAATAGATCTAAGAGAATTGTTGGCCACCAGCTGACTATAATACTGTAGTGATTTACCCCAGGTGGACTCTCAAGGGTGGAAGACTTTGCTTATTGAGTAGCAAAGAGGCTGACGAAGTCATCAAAAATATACCAACCAAAAAAAGTCCTGGTCCAGACGGCTTCACTGGATAATTCTACCAAACTTTTAGAGAAGAATTAACTCCAATACTAATGAGGCTATTTCACACAATAAAAAGAGACGAAATACTTCCAAATTCCTTCTATGAAGCCAGTGTAACCCTGATATCAAAACCAGGGAAAGATCCCACAAAGAAAGAAAATTACAGACCAATATCACTGATGAATCTAGATGCAAAAATCTTCAACAAAATTCTAGCCAATAAAATTCAACAACATATAAAAACAATCATTCATCATGATCAAGTTGGTTTCATTCAAGAGATGCAAGGCTGGTTCAGCATCAGAAAAACAATTAATGTAATCAACCATATTAATAACACAAAAGGTAAAAATGTGTATTTTGCCCAGAGCACTCTACTTATATAATGCAATCCCAATACAAATTCCAATGACATTTTTTAATGAGATGGAGAAACAAATTATCAGCTTTATTTGGAAAGGGAAGAAACCCTCAATAAGTAAAACACTACTGAAAAAGAAGAACATGCTGGGAGGCCTCTCACTACCTGACTTTAAAACCTATTACACTGGCACAGTAGTCAAAACAGCCTGGTATTGGTACAAAAAGAGACATATAGACCAATGGAACAAAGTAGAGACCCCAGAGATGCCACCATCCTCTTATGAACAGCTGATATTTGACAAAGGTCCTAAGATTTTGAACTGGGGTAAGAACAGTCTCTTGCTGGCATAATTGGATTTCCATCTGCAAAAAAATTGAAACAAGACCCCTATCTCACATCTTATGCAAAAATCAACTCAAATTGGATGAAAGACCTGAATATAAAAGCTAAAATGATAAAGCTCATCCAAGATAAGATAGGGTCAACAAGGGATGTTTTAATATGCAATATAGACAGACTTCAAAATCTGACAAACAAAACACATTCATCAGAAGAGAAAATAGGTAAATGGGAATTAATAAGAATCAAATACTTCTGCTCATCCAAAGACTTCCTCAAGAGAATTAAAAGACCACCTACAGAATGGGAAAAAATATTTGGCAACTCTATGTCAGACTGACGCCTGATATCCATAACCTGTAAGGTTCTACAAAATATCAATAATAAAGAGACAAATCATCCAATTAAGCAATGGGCAAAGGAGATGGACAGACACTTCTCTAAAGAGGAGATCCAGGCAGCCAAAAAACACATGCAGCCATGTTCACGATCATTAATTGGTAGAGAAATTCAAATCAAAACGACAATGAGATACCACCTTACCCCAATGAGATTGGCCATGATCCAAAAAATGCAAAACAATAAATGCTGGAGAGGCTGTGGAGAGATTGGAACTCTCCTTCTCTGTTGGTGGGATTGCAGAATGGTGCAACCTCTTTGGAAAGTAATTTGGCATTACTTTAAAATAATGAATATAGATATACCATTTGACCCAGTTATTCCTCTGCTCGGAATATATCCTACAAAATCAAGGCCATTCACACCGACTGCTACATGCACAAGAATATTCATTTCAGCATAGTCCACGATAGCAAAAACTTGGAATCAACCCAGATGTCCAACAACAGAAGAGTAGATAGGTAAACTTTGGTATATATACTCCATGGAGAAATATACACTGATAAAGAACAACAATGACAGCAGGATACATCTCTCAGTTTGGTCTCAACTGGAGGACATTATATTGAGTGAAACTAGTCAGTGACAGAAGGACAATTATTATATGAGACCCCTAAGATAAAAACTTAAAAGCATACTCATACATAATGGAAAACTCTTTGAAGGCTACAAGGGTGGGGAAGGTGGGAAGGTGGGAAGGCAAGGGGTGAGGGTTTAGATTAGTTAATTTTTAGAAATTAGGTTGGGTGAAATTGGTGACAATTCACATTAGTAAGAAGATCAATATTAATGAGACTTCGACACAACTTGTGTACTCCTCCTCACTTAACCCAGTATTGTAAGCACAGAATATGTACACTTTCATTTTTTATTTAATAAAATAAAATAAAAATTCAAACCTCTAAAAAAAAAAAAAAAAGAAAAACAGGAAAGGAAACAAATAACCCAAATAAGAAATGAGAGGGGAGTTGTCACAACAGATCCAACAGAAATCAAAAATATCATAGCTGAATACTATGACAGACTGTATTCTAACAAATTTGAAAACCTAGAGGAAATGAACAAATTCATTGATTCATATCACCGACACAAATTATCACAAGGTGAAGCAAAACAACTTAATGAACCCATCACAAAGGAAGAGATTGAAAAATTCATCCAAAAACTGCCAACCAAAAAAAGTCCAGGCGCAGATGGCCTCGTTGCAGAATTCTACCACACTTTTAGAGAAGAGTTATCTCCAATACTACTGATATTATTTCACAGTATAGAAAGGGATGGAATATTCCCACATTCATTCTACGAAGCCAGCATAACCCTGATACCAAAGCCAGGGAAAGACCAACCAAAAAAGAAAACCACGGACTGTTATCACTCATGAATCTAGATGCAAAAATCTTCAACAAAATTCTTGCTGATAGAATACAACATATCCAAAAAATAATCCATCATGATCAAGTTGGATTCTTATCAGGGATGCAAGGCTGAATCAACATCAGAAAAACAATTAATGTGATCAACCACATAAATGCCACAAAAGACAAGAATCAGCTGATCTTGTCCACTGATGCAGAAAAAGCATTTGAGAAAGTCCAACACCCATTCATGCTCAAAACCCTCAGTAAAATAGGAATAGATGGCAAATTCCTCAATCCATAAGGGCCATTTATTCAAAGCCAACTGTCTACATCATACTGAATGCAGAGAGACTGGAACAGTTCATCTTGAGAACTGGAGCTAAACAAGGATGCCCACTCTCACCTCTCCTCTTCAAAATTGTACTAGAAGTTCTAGCCAGAGCAATTAGACTAGACCAAGGAATAAAGGGCATCTGCATCGGCAAAGAAGAACTAAAAATCTCCCTATTTGCAGATGATATGATTATGTATGCAGAGAATCCCAAAGAATACATAAGAAAACTACTTAAACTGATAGAAAAGTTCAGCAAATTCTCAGGATACAAGGATAAACATAGATTCCTTTATACCAACAACGAGATTTTTAAGGAAGAAATCACCAAGTCAATATCAGTTACCATAGACTTTAAGAAAATAAAGTACCTAGGAATAAACCTAACCAGAGAAATAACAGACCTTTACAAAGAGAACAACAAACCCTTACTACAAGAAACTAAGAGAGAGTTACATAAATGGAGAAACTTATCCTGCTCATGGATAGGAAGAATTAACATTGTGAAATGTCTATTTTACCCAAAGCAATCTACTTATATAATGCAAACCCAGTACAAGTTCCAGTGATATTTTTAATGAGATGGAGGAACAAATTACCAACTTTATCTGGAAAGGGAAGAAGCCCCGGATAAGTAAAGAATTACTATAGAAGAAGAACACACTGGGAGGTCTCTCATTACCCGACCTTAGAACCTATTACACTGCCACAGTAGTCAAAACAGCCCGGTACTGGTACAAAAACAGACAGAGGGATCAGTGGAACAGAATTGAGACCCCAGAGATGACATCATCTACCTATGAACAGTTGATATTCAACAAAGGCCCTAAGGCATTAAATTGGGGTAAAAACAATCTCTTCAACAAATGGTGCAGGCAAAATTGGATATCCATCTGCACTTAATTAAAACATGACCCGTATCTTACACCTTATACAAAAACCAACTCAAACTGGATAAAAGACCTAAATATCAAATCTAAAACGACAAAGCTCATCCAAGAAAAGTTAGGAACAACAATGGATTAATATACAATGCAGACAGACTTCAAAACCTGTCTAACAAACCACAAACAACAGAAGAGAAAATAGATAAACGGGAACTACTAAGAATCAATCACTTTTGCTCACCCAAAGACTTTATTAACAGAATTAAGACGTCATCTACAGAATGGGAAAAATATTAGGCAACTCTATGTAAGACCGATGTCTGATCTCTGTAATCTATAAGATACTACAAAATATCAATAAGAAAAGGATAAAACATCCAATTAAAGTGATGGGCAAAGGAGATGGACAGACACTTCTCTAAAGAGGAGATCCAGGCAGCCAAAAAACACATGCAGCCATGCTCACGATCATTAGCTGTTAAAGAAATTCAAATTAAAACGACAATGAGATAACCATCTCACCCCAACAAGGTTGGCCATGATCCAAAAAACATAAAACAACAAATGCTGGAGAGGCTGTGGAGAGATTGGAACTCTCCTGTACTGTTGGTGGGATTGCAAAACGGTGCAACTTCTGTGGAAAGCAATCTAGTGCTACTTTAAAATAACGGATATAGATATAGCATTTGACCCAGTAATTCCACTGCTTGGAATAGATCCTACAGAATCAAGGCCATTCACACCAACTGATGCATGCACATGATTGTTTCTAGCAGCACAGTCCATAATAACAAAACAATGGAATCAACCCACTTGCCCAACAACAGAAAAATGAATAGGTAAACTGTGGTATATATACTCAGTGGAACACTATGCAATGATAAAGAACAACGATGATATCAGGAAACATCTCTTAACCTGGTTTCAACTGGAGGACATTATGTTGAGTGTGAGTAGTCAGCGACAGAAGGACAAATATTGTATGAGACCCCTGTGATAAGAACTTAAAAGCAGAGTCATGCATAACAGAAAAGACTCTTTGATGACTGCAAGGGTAGGGAGGGTCGGAGAGGGAGGGGGGAGGGTTTAGACTAGATAGTTGTTAGAAATTTGGTTGGGTGAAACTGATGACACCACACATTAGTAAGAAGATCAATATTAACACAACTTGTGTACTCCCATCTAAACCCAATATTGCAAGGACAGAGTAGCTGGGGCAGGGGGGCTGGGACCATGCTCTCAGGGGAAATTGAGGCCAATTGGCACAACTAGCATTTTGCTAATGAGAACTCTCCACGTCCCACATTAGTGAGTGGTGTCTGGGGTCTAAAAAGCTGCCAAGCTGCCATCTGAGGGTACAGCAAATGGTCCCAACTTAGCAGGAATGGATGATCACCAAGGTCCATAATGACATGGGGAATGAGAATCCCAAAGACAGAGAGATCCACGTAAGTGGATGTCTATATCAACTTGTTACCAGAAGAACCAGATGGTGCCTGGCCACCAACAGTGATAGCCATAATGGAGCTCACAAAGTTGAGTCTCACTGGCAACACAAGTATAAATAAGAGTGCATGCTGAGGCCTCCACTAAAAGATCACAATTGATGGGCCAGGGACTTTGGAGTTCCCTTGGGAGAAGGGCCCCTGGCCCTGATGCTGTGCCTGTCCATAAATCATAATGAAAGTCAACTTTTCAGACAGCAGTGGATTGAACTTGGTGATGCAGAGGCACCATATTATGTGTGTACTTTATGGTTCTAGGCATCTATAGGAGGTCGTCCTGTTGACCTCATACTGGAGGAAGGGGAATGGGTGAAGAGGAGAAGATAGGAGACTGTTGGAAAGATAAGACACGTATGTAGCAGAGAGGAAGAGTGTACTATCACTGTGCAGAGAGAGCAATGAAAGCTGCATATAGATCAGCATGCAAATTTATATGGGAATGTACATTTTCACTCAATCATAATATTTAAAAAAAATTAAAAAAAAAACTTAATCCTTCTATGTACTGCTTACAAGAAACACACTTTAGACTCAAAGATATGAACTGAAAATCAAAGGATTGAAAAATATATACCAAGCTAACCACATACATACAAAGAAGAGCAGTAATGGCAATACTAACCTCAGATAAAATACATTTTTATGTAAAATCCACCATTGTGGACAAGGATGGTCACTATTTGTTGCTTAAAGCTTTAATATACATGCAGGATATAACAGTATCAAATATTTACACACGCAATATCAGAGTGTCTAAAAACATTGATAAAATACTGACCACATTGAAAAATGAGATAGGACACTCCACAACAATAAATGGAGACTTCAACACTCCACTTTTCATAAAGGACAGATCATCCAGAAAACAGCTCAGTAAAGACAGAGAAGATGATCAACTGACTAGACCTCATTGACATAAGCAGAACTTTTTACTGAATCACAGATAAGTACATCTTCCTTTCCAATGCACATAGAACATTCCCCAGAATAGACCATGTACTAGGTCATAAAGCAAGTCACAACACAATCCAAACCACTGAATGATTGCAAAGCATCTTTTTGGACCATGAAGCAATAAAAGTTGAAATCAATAGCAGAAAAAGCATGGGCAGAAATTCAAACTCATGTAAACTAAACAGCATCTTGTTCAAGAATTCATGGTCTATAGAAGAAATCAAAGATACAATAAAGAAATTCAAGGAATCAAATGAGAATGAAAACACATCTTACCAGAACCTATGGAACAGAGCAAAAGCAGCGCACAGAGGTCAATTTATCTTTATAAATGCACACATCCAAAATGAAGAAAGGGCTTAAACCAAAGAATTTAACCTTACAACTTGAAAAAGTAGAAAAGGAACAACAGAAGAGCTCCTCAGGCACCAGAAGAAAACAGATGATAAAAATTAGAGCAGAACTAAGTGAATTCGAGAATAGAAAAACAATTGAAAGTATTAACAAAATCAAAAGCTATTTTTTTGAAAAGATCAACAATATTGATAAATCATTGTGAAACTCACAAAAGAAAAACAGGAGAGGAAACAGACAACCCTAATAAGAAATGAGATAGGAGATGTTATCTCAGACTCAACTGAAATCAAAAGTATCATAACAGAATACTACGAAAGATTGAACTCTGATTTGAAAACTTCCCTGTAATTTGAAACAAATTCCTAGATTCACATCACCTACCAAAATCATCACAAGGAGAAGCAGAACAACTAAATAAACTGATCACAAAAGAAGAGATTGAAAAAGTAATTAAAAAAAAAAAAACCTACCAACCAACCAAAAAAAGAAAAAAAAATTTCCTTGCCCAGACAGCTTCACCAGAGCATTCTACCACACTTTCAGAAAGCAGTTAATTCCAATACTACTGAGGCTATTTCATAGCATAGAAAAGGATAGAATATTCCCAGATTCATTCTGTGAAGCCAGAATAACCCTGATACGAAAGCCAAGGAATGATCCAACAAAAAGATGAAAATTACAGGGCAGTAGCTTTTGTGAACCTACATGCAAAAATTTTCAACAAAATCCTAATCAACAGAACTCAAAAACATGTGAAAAAAATAACTCATCATGACCAAGTTGGATTCATACCAGGGATGCAGAGCTGGTTCAAGATCTGAAAAACAATTAATGTGATCAGCCACATAAATAATACAAAGGATAAGGATCACCTGATTCTGTCAATTGATGCCAAAAAGGCATTTGACAAAGTTCACCATCAATTTATGTTACAAACTCTCAGCAAAATAGGAATAGAAGGGAAATCCTCAATTCAATAAGGCGCATTTACACAAAGCCAACTGCCTACATCATCCTGAACAGACATACTAAAAGAATATCCCTTGAGAAAAGGAACTAGAGATGGATGCTCACTGTCACTACTTCTGTTCAACATTGTGCTAGAGGTTCTAGCCAGAGCAATCAGACAAGACAAAGAAATGAGTAGCATCCTCACTGGTAAATAAGAAGTAAAAATATCCCTACTTGAAGATGATATGATCATATACATAAAAAACCCTGTAGAATCCATAAATAAACTACTGGAACTAATAGAAGAGTTCAGCAAAGTTTCAGGATATAAGATAAACGTAAGTATATCAGTAGGATTCCTTTACCCCAACAAAGAGACTATCAAAGAAGAAAACACTAAATCAATACTATTTACTATAGGACCCAAGAAGATAAAATACCTAGGAATAAATCTAACCAGAGAAGTAAGAGACATGTAAAGAGAAAATTGTAAGACTCTACTGTAAGAAACCAAAAGAGACTTAAACAAGTGGAGAAATCTACCTTGCTCATGGGTAGAAAGACTTAATATTGTGAAAATGTCTATTTTACACAAAGTGATCTACATACACAATGCAAGCACAATATCAATTCCAGTGTCAGTGCACTTTTTTAATAAAATGGAGAAACAAATCAGCAACTTTTAGGAAAATGAAGAAACCCTGGATAAGTAAAGCACAACTGAAGAAGAGAAACATAGTGGGAGGCCTCACACTACCCAACCTTAGACCTTACTACACTACTAGAGTAGTCCAAACAGCCTAGTGCAGAAAGAGACATATAGACCAATGGAACAAAATAGAAACCCCAGAAGTACTGCCATCCTCTTATGAACAGTTGATATTCGACAAAGGCCCAAAGGTTTTAAACTGAGGTAAAAGTAGTCTGTTTGACAAGTGGTGTTGGCAAAATTGGATGCCCATCTCAAACACTGAAACAAGACCCATATCTCAAACTTCACACAAAACATAACTCAAAGTGGATCAAAGAACTAAACACCAATCCTAAAATGATAAAGATCATGCAAGAAAAAACAGGGACAACAATGGAAGTTCTAATACACAGCTTAGATAGACTACAAAATCTGAATAACAATGTATGAATGAGGGAAGAGAAAATAGATAATTGGGAACTGCTAAGAATCAAACACCTACGCTCGTCCAAAGACTTTATCAATCTTTAACAATCTACCCACAGAAATGGGAAAAAATATTTGACAACTACATGTCAGATAGATATCTGATATCCATAATCTACAAGGTACTGCAAAATAGCAACAACAGAAAGATAAATAACCCAATTAAGCATTGGGCAAAGGAGACAGACAGAATTTCACTAAAGAAGATATCCAGGCAGCCAAAAGTCACATGAGGAAATGTTCATAATCCTTAGCTACTACAGAAATCCAAATCAACCTACAATGAAGTACCATCTCACCCCAGCGAGGCTGGCAATAATCCAGAAAACACATAACAACAATTCCTGGAGAGCTTGTGGAAAAATTGGAATTCTTTCACACTACTGATGGGAATGCAAAATGGTGCAACCTCTTTGGAAAGCAATTTGGTGCTTTCATAATAAGCTGGAACTAGAAATACCATATGATCTACTAATACCAGTCCTCAGAATATATGCTATGGAAATAAAGGTGATAACACAAACAGATACATGCACACAGATATTTATTGCAGAGCTGTCCACAGCAGCAAAATGATGGAATCAAGCTAGGTGCCCATCAACAGATAAATGGATGAACAAACTATAGTACATATACAGAATAGAACACTATGAAGTGATAAAGAACAATGATGATAATCTGGTCTGAACCGGAAGACGTTATGCTGAGTACATAATGTCAGCTGCAAGAGGAAAAGCACTGTATGTAACCTCTGCTATAAGGATTTAAAAATAGACTTTTGTACAAAAGAAAAGATTCTTCGACAGCTACAAGGGTCGGGAGGGAGGGAGAGGGATGTTTACGGATTAGATAGTTACAGGAATTTGGTTAGGTGGAGGTAGTGAGAGCACTCAGTACAGAGCAGATCACTGTAACTGGACTATATCATAAACTGAAAGATTTCCAAACTCAGCCTAGTATTTCAAAAGATAGAGTAGGAGGGACAGGGTCTGGGGACCACGTTTTTAGGGGACATCAAGGTCAATTTGCATAACTAGTCTTTTGCTAAGAGAGGCGTTTGCACTGCACATTAGTTAGTGGCATCTGGGGTCTTAAAAGCTGGCAAGCTGCCATTTGAGGTAAACCAAATGGTCCCAATCCATGTGAAACAGATGATGACTGAGAACATCAAGCACATGAGGAATAATGAGCCTAGGCAACAGAAGGACCCACATAAATGGGAGACAGCATCAACGTGAGACCAGAAGAACCAGATGGTGCCCAGCCACCACCAAAGACAGCCATGATGGGGGACACAATGTAGAGGCCCTGAGGCAGTATGAGCAAAAGAAGTGTGCAGTTCAAGATCTCTACTAAAAGACCAGAACTGATGGTCTGACAGCCTGGAGGGTTCCCTGGGAACATGGCCCCCAGACTTGCTGCTGGCCCCTACATGAAACCAGTACTGAGGTCAACTCTTCAGACAAGAATGGACTGGACTTGGGGACACAAGTATTAGTATGTGCTGTGTGTACTATATGGTTTTATGCATTTATAGGAGGCAACAAGTGCTCATTAAGAAGATACTAGAAATGTAGAGCGAAAAGGAGGAATGCACTGTCACAGGGTGAGGAGAGCAGGTGGAGTTGCAGATAGGTGGGTATGCAAAATTGATTTGGATTGTACACTTTCACTTAACCATAATAATAAAAAAAAAGGTTGATGTGAAATATATTAACTGTGGCTGGCGTTAACTTCAGAGTCAGCGTTGAAAGCCCAAGTCATCTTTTTTTCTAAACAATAAGAGGAAAGTTGTATCATTTTCTAAGAGAGCGTTAACAAAAAAATTTAACTGAAAGCTCTGTAAAACACTTCTAACTCATGTTTTTTTTAAAAAAGTGTGACAGACTGGAGTATATATTTTTATACAAATAATATACACCTTCTGCATTTGTCTGTCAGCCCTACCCTCACCCTAGAAGCTTTTTCATAGGCATGGTATGCTAATGTGTTTTTTTTTTTTATTTAACTTTTTTAAAAAACAGTGATATGTTGGAGAAGATTGCCATGGTGGTGTTTATGAGGATACCTTGTGGTGAGAGGGCACAGCTGACAAATTAAGGCAAAAGACACATGTTATTGCATAAAAATAGGGTAAGTATACTTATTTGTCCAAAAAAATTATTTGAATATTGTTGAAAAACTTTCTAATCAAGTTTTATTGCAGGATGAGAAAACTTCAGTCATGAATTGAGCCATATTTCAGCTTTTTACCTAGTCTTGTTTCAGTACAGGAGAATAATGAGTTACAAAATTGGTACCTACTCCATTGAACAAATATTTATTGAACAACTATTCTGTTCAAAATACACTGTTAGAATCAGCTACATAATTTGTGAGGCTCAGTGCAAAATGAAAACGTAGGAACTTTTATTCAAA
Organism: Heterohyrax brucei; assembly: GCA_028571685.1. Lineage (NCBI taxonomy): Eukaryota > Metazoa > Chordata > Mammalia > Hyracoidea > Procaviidae > Heterohyrax > Heterohyrax brucei. The sequence continues at coordinate 68,195,752 of CM053153.1, forward strand.
GACTGCAGAGAGTCAAGATGGAGAGAACATGAGGTCCTATGTAACTGCACAGATTGGACACTCATGGAGGTGGCCCTGCTGCTGGGTGATTTAGCATACCTAAGAATGAATATGGTCCCTAGATTGTACGGTTTATGCACTTGACTGCTAATGGAAAGGTTGGAGGTTCAAGTCCACCCAAAGATGCCTCAAAAGAAAGGTCTGGTGATCTACTTCCAAAAAATCAGTCATTGAAATCCTAAGGACACTGTTCTACTATGACACACATGAGGTCTCCATGAATCAAAATCAACTTCAATGGCAATTGGTTACGGATAGCTATGACATGAAGTATTCTCAACTTTTGTACAGATGGGAAGGACACAGGAGGTATATTGCACTACCCCTCACCTAAAAGTTAACCTGAAAAATTGCTTCTATCCTAGGATGTCAGGAAGAATTGATGTAAGAACTTGTATGTAAACAAGATCTTAAGTGATATGTTGCTTTAGCATGATGGAAATAGGGAATGAGCTTATTTTAAAAAGTGCCTTTTAGAGCATAAGCTTGGGTATAGAAAAAATCAGGGTATGCTGAATACAGTGTAGAATGAGTCTATGTAGAGCAGACAAGACAGATATATTTAAAATTGCAGCTTGGGATCAGAACAAGGAGTTACATGATTGCTGGTACCGTCAGTTTGAATTTCAGCTGGTAAGCAAAAGGAAGCCTTTCAGTAATATGATCACAAGTAGGCTTTGGGATTAAATAAGAGTTGAAGATAAGGAGAGATTTTAGGGTTCAGTGTCTAGTTAGCAGACCAGTATACTGGTTATCAGGACCTGGACTAGAGAGAGGTTATCAGAAAAGGAACGGAGGGGAGAAAAAAAAAAGAATGAATCTAAAAGGCATTGCATATGAAGTGCTGATAAACTTTGGAGAATGAGAGGATTTTTAAATGATCCTGACTGTCAAGCAGTGGGATTACTGGTATATCTCTTTCCAGGTTTTTAAAGAAACACCAAATTGCTTTCCATAGAGGTTGTACCATTTTTCAATCCCACCCACAGTGTAGAGGAGTTCCAATCTCTCCACAGCTTCTCCAGCATTTGTTATTTTGTGTTTGTTGAATCATGGCCAACCTTGTTGGGTGAGATGATATCTCACTGTAGTTTCGATTAGGATTTCTCTGACAGCTAATGATGTTGAGCATGTCCTCATGTTTCTTTTGGCTGCCTCGATGTCCTCTTCGGTGAAGAGTCTGTTCATTTCCTTTCCCCGTCACTTAACTGGGTTATTTGTCTTTTTTCTTATTGATATACTGCCATACTTTGTCGATTATGGAGATCAGACATCAGTCTGACATGTAGCTGCCAAATACTTTTTCCCACTCTGTAGATGGTCTCTTAACTCTTTTGATAAAGTCTTTGGAGGAGTAAAAGTGTTTCTAGTAGTTTCCATTTATCTGTTTTCTGTTGATTGTGCTTTGTTTGTCAGATTTTGAAGTCTGTCTAAGCTGTGTATGGAAGCTTCCATTGTTGACCTTATTCTTCAAGCATGATCTTTATTGTTCTAGATTTGATATTAAAGTCTGCTATCCAATTTCAGTTAGCTTTTGTGTGAGGTGTGAGATATGGTTCTCGTTTCAATTTTTGGCAGGTAGATATCCAATTTTGCCTACACTTTTGGTTAAAGAGACTATTTTACTCCAGTTTACAACCTTAAGGCCTTTATTAACTGTTCATTAAAGGATGGCAGCATCTCTGGGGCCTCAGCTGTGTTCCGTTGGCCTATATGTCTCTTTTTATACTAACATCAAGCTGTTTTGACTACTGTGGCAGTGTAATAGGTTCTAAGGTCAGGTAGTGTGAGGCCTCTCACTGTGTTCCTCCTCTTCAGTAGTGTTTTGCTGATCCAGGGTTTCTTCCCTTTCCAAACAAAGTTGGTGGTTTGTTTCTCCACCTCATTAGAAAATGTCACTGGAATTTGTATTAGGATTGTATTTTGTATGTAGATTGCTTTGGGTGAAATACACATTTTCAAAATGTTAAGTTTTCCTATCCATGAGCAGGGTAGGTTTATCCATTTATGTAAATCTCTCTTGGTTTCTTGCAGTATGATCTTGTAGCTCTCTTTGTATAGATCTCTTCTTCCTCTAGTTAGATTTATTCCTAGGTTTTTTGTCTTCTTGAGGGCTATAGTAAATGGCAATGATTTGGTGATTTCTTCTTCAATGATCTCTTCGTTGGTATAAAGGAATCCTACTGACTTATTTAAGTTTACTTATATCCTGATACTTTGCTGAACTCTTGTATTAGTTCAGGTAGTTTACTCATGGATTCTTCAGGATTCTCTGCATATACAATCATATCATCCACAAATAAGGAGATTTTCACTTCTTCTTTGCCAATACTGGTGCCCTTTATTTCTTTGTCTTGTCTAATTGCTCTGGGCAGGACTTCTAGTACAATGCTTAATAGAAGTGGTGAGAGTGGACATCCTTGTCTAGTTCCCATTCTCAAGGGGAATTCATTCACTCTTTTACATTCAGGATGATGCAGGTAGTTGGCTTTGTGTAACTATCTCTTATTGCGTTGAGGAATTTCCCTTCTATACCTGCTTTACTGAGAGCCTCAGCATGAATGGCTGTTGGACTTTGTCAAATGCCTTTTCTGCATCAATTGACAAAATCAGGTGATTCTTATCTTTTGTGTTGTTTGTGTGGTTGATCACATGAATTACTTTTCTGATACTGAAACAGCCCTGCATCCCTAGTATGAATCCAATTCATTTAGTTCTTTAATTCTTTGGTTTGTGTCCTTTCTTCCTTCCAGATATGTGCATTTATAAAGATACACTGACTTCTGTGTACCACTTTGTCTGTATCCCCTAGGTTCTGGTAGGATGTGTTTTCATTCTCATTTGAATCCATAAATTTGCTTATTTAATCATTGATTTCTTCTACAACCCATGGCTTTTGGAGCAAGTTGCTGTTCAGTTTCCACGAGTTCCAATTTCCATCTATATTTCTTCTGCTGTTGATTTTGACTTTTATGCCTTTACAATCTGAGAAGATGCTTTGCAATAATTCAGTGATTTGGATTTTGTTAAGGTTTTCTTTGTGTCCTAACATATGATCTGTTCTCGAAAATGTTTCATGTGTATTGTAGAAGAAGGTGTAGGTAGTTATCTGTTGATGGATAAGACATTCTGTCTGTGTCCATGAGGTCTAGTTGGTTAATTGTTGCAGTAAGAACATCTGTGTCTTTACTGAGCTTTTTCCTGGATGATTTGTCCATTACTGAAAGTGGAGTGTTGAAGTCTCCAACTATTATTCTGGAGTAATCTATCTCGCTATTCAATATAGTTAGTGTTTGTTCAATGTATTTAGATGATCTAGTATTGGGTGCATAAATATTCAATATTTTTAAGTCCTGCTCGTGTATAGAAACTTTCAGCAATAGATGGTGACTATCCTTGTCCATGATGGTGGGATTTACATTAAAATCTATTTTATCTGAGATCAGTACTGCCACACCTGCTCTTCTTTGTATGTTGTTTGCACATCCCTTGAACTTCATGTCTATCTGAAAGGAGTGTAACTATGGCATTATATCCCTCCTTTCAGTGTGATGACATCATAGTTTTCATAATATGACTACTGCTTCCCTTCTTTTAATATTGTAGCTTTGATTGAGTTTTGTGACTTCCCTAGCTGAGTAGGTTTCTGGGTGATGTATCCTGTATTCACTTTTAAAATATAAAGTTAGTGGTTTTGTTCTTCTAAGCCAAGAGATTTTTTTCAGTATTCCTCATAGCTTTGGTTTGGTTTTTACTAAGTGTCTGAGCCTTTGTCTATTTGTGAACTTAATTTCATCTTGATATTTGAGAGACATTTTTGTAGAACACATAATTCTTGGTTGGAAGTTTTCTCCTTTAAGGCTTTCAATGTGTCATTCCACTGCTGTAGAGAAATCAGATGAAAGCCTACAAGGTTTCCCTCTGAATGTTAGCTTTGCTTTGAGCTTCACTGCCTTTAAGATCTTCTGAGTATTTTTCATTTTATTAGGCTTGATTATAACATGTCTTGGTGTCTTTCTTTTGGGTTCTGGTTTTTGTGGTGCTTGATACATGTCTTGGATATCCATATTCTCCTTTCATAATTTCAGGGAAATTCTGAGTCAGCAATTTGACAGCAATATTCTCTGTGTTTCAGCTATCCCTCCATGTTCAGGAACTCCAGTGCATCATAGATTATTCCTCTTAATAGAGTCCCAAAAGTTTCTTAATTCTTCTTCATTTTTCTTATTTATTTTCTCTTATTTCTCCTCATGAATGCTGGTGTCAGTTGCTGTTGCCTCAAGGTTACTAAGTCTGACTTATATCTCCTCAATTCTGTTCTTTTGGCTTTGAATTGTGTAATTCTGTAATTTTATTATTAATCTGTTGGATTTCAGATTATTGGTGTTCCACTAGTTCATATAGCTTGCTTAATTTTTCATTTTGCTCTGCTGAATTTTGTTTAACCTCTAAGAGGGCCCTCTACATAATTCTTTTGTACTTGGTATCCAGTAGTTTCAGAAAGGCTTCTTTGTCTGGGAAGTTTTTTGATTCTTTAATTTTGGAGTCATCCAGAGCCATGATGAACTGTTTCTTTAAATGGTTAGCAATGGTTTGTTGCCCTCAGGCCACACAGAAGCTGTTTAGTTTCTCTATTGTGACCTCAACAGGAGCTCATGAGTAGTTTTGAGAAGGCAATTGGTCACCAGCCACCTCTCCATACTCTAGCAACTGGCCCCAATGGACTCTCTGAGGTGATAGGCTCCACCTTATGTCTGGCAAAGATGGTACCCTACATATGGAGTCACTGGGGGGCCATCTACCAATGCTGTGATGTAGGTTAGTAAAGGCTGTAAAAGATGCCTCCAGGCCACTAAGCAGTTATTTCTCAAGGCAGCCTTATTTTAAAATGCTGGGAGCTGTGGGACAGATGCCAAAATCAGTCAGGCCGCCAAGTGTGGCAGGCCCTGCTCCACCTTCCAGCTGACAATGGAAGCACCTCTTTGGCTATCCCCGATGCTATGACGTAGTTCAAAGTAGAGACAGGTTATGACTTTGCTACCATCTTCAGCTGGACCCCACCCATTAGATAACACTGTACTAAATAGAGGCTCTCTGCTGAAAAAATGTCATCTGGACTGGTACTGCTTCTCATTGTGGGAATTAGCTTCTGCCGAGTCCTCCAGTTGGGTGACTCTACCTGCCAGTTTATAAAGATGGCATCCCAACCAAGCTGCCCTTCCTGATGCAAAACAGCAGAATCCATGGCAGGGCTCAGAAAAGAGATGGTGTAGGGGCAGTGGTGCCCTCATTGAGCAGCCAGGCTCTCAAAGTGTGGCTACCTCAAGCACTGTCTCTCCACTGTGCTATATTGGTCTTTAGTTTAGCGTTGCAGTTCAGGGTATTTGCCAGCTCATGCCCATTCCTTGGCTCTCAGATAACCAAAAATGTTGTCAGTATCTGCAGTCTACCCTAGCGGTGAGTCAGTGGCAGTGGGCCTCAGCGTGCACTGGCTCATGTTACAGAGGGGTAATTTCTCAATTATTATTGGCATATAGTCCAATCTGACACCCCTATGCCATATCCTAGGGTTCCCTGGGTGTCAACAGCGCTCTGTTCAATTATCCATCCAGGCCTTTGTTCTCTTGGGAATTGAGAAGATGTGTGTTTAGTCCGCCATCTTGGCCCCACCCCTGAGTTGTTTTTAACAAGGATATAAACATTTTGAGAATATAAATGGATACTTCTCTTGACAGATAACAAAATATCTTTTTCTGTTACACTCTTTCTGTATCTAGATATTCAAGAACCCATATATATGTGCATCTCTGGTATGTACAACTTCTCAATAAATCTAGCAACCCCTTTTACTTTAGAAATCTTGGTGGCATAGTGCTTAAGTTCTATGTCTGCTAACCAAAAGGTCAGCAGTTCACTTCTGCTGGACACTCCTTGGAAACTCTATGGGGCAGGTCTACTCTGACCTATAGGGTGGCTATGAGCTGGAATCAACCTGACGGCAGAAGGTTTGGTTTGAATTCTTTTTTTTCTACCGTAAGACCTACGTGAAAGCAACAGTAATCCAGAGATCTTCCTTTGTGAAGTCTCAAACCCGTTACATTGTCCAAATCAACAAATACATAAAGATCACCTATTAAGTAGCATGCATGCTAGAAAGTACTGAGGGCTAAAACAAGAACAAGAGAAGATACCTTCCAGCAGTACAAAGATCTGCTGTGGAAGACAAATGATCACATCTGTTCTGGTAGCAATATGGTTTATACAGGGCAAAGCAAAAATTAATCTTTTTTGAGTAGATCAAATAACCTTTGACAATGATAATTCTTTCACTGAATCCTTTAAAGATAGTTTTTGTCAGTCTTGAATACATATTTCACTCTCTGTATGCATTAAAATGTCTTGAAATTTTTAACAAATTATGCTTTTGCAGCTCAATCAAAGTGGCATAGTGGTTAAGTACTATGGCTGCTATCCAAAAGGTAGGCAGTTTGAATGCACCAGGTGCTCCTTGGAAACTCTGTGGAACAGTTCTACTGTGTTCTATAGGGCTACTATGCATTGGAATCAAATCAATGGCAGTAGACTTGTGCTTGACCAGGGACAAAGTAACAACGATGACAAATAAACAAATAAAAATAAAGAACAGTAAAAAAGTTTCATACCAACTATTTTCATACCTGTTTGGTAGTAGGTGTAGGTAAAATTGTCTTTCAAAATTAAGAATACAGTGACTTAAGAGTACTCAAATAGTACTTGTAGCTTTTCTCTGAAATGTATATATTTCTTTTTATGAACCTAAATACTTAATTTTTAACTCAAAAACTGTTATATCCTTTTATAACATGTTTAAACATTGCATAATTGAGCCATGTGTATTTTAGGACAAATATTGGGAGAAGCTATGTTCAATACCAATGTCTATACCGTTTAAACAATGGAAGCATCAAGTAAGTAACAACAATTGGACAGCTAGTCGATATGACTATGAAAGGTCTCCAATAATGAACAAATTCAGACCAATACACAGTTTGAGTATCTGGCCTTCTTATTGACAAAGGTTGCTTTCAATCACACTGTATCTATTACCATATCAATCATCACTCTAAATGAATACAATGTTATCATTGACAAAGACATCACTTAGGCAGAGGAAGTAAATATCTAAATAGCAAAATAATGGAAGGCAGGTTGTTTACTGCACAAGAATGAAAAATATACCTAAGGAATTTAATCATAAAAAGTACAGAAATTGGGGACCAATGAAAGGAAATAATGCACTTGCTTATGAGGGCTTTGAAATAGATTTCAATTAACATCACATTGTTATTTATTAAAGGTAATGCAACTGAGTATTTTTGTTGATACACAAGATGTGGAATTGAACTGATAAAAATGATTTACATGCAAGATTAAAATATTGGCAGCTTTATAGAGTGAAATGTCACTACTTTGCTGTACCTTCAAGTTTTACATTTCCGTCTTTGAATCCCTATCAGCCTTCATGAACAGCAGAGAGTTTAATCAATGCTTGAGGTAGCAATAGCATAACATTGAATATTTCTCTTGCTAATAATAAAAATGATGTTTAGTAAGCAACATAAAATGAAATGACACATACATTCTTATACTCACATGAAAAACTGAGTAGCTTTTTTAAAATATATATATTTAAACAAAAACTGCATTTCTACTTAAGAAACTATTTTATAACCACTGTTTAAGCCAAAAGCATTTACCTCTCTATAAGAAATTCAGAGATCAGGAAACTCAAAATCTTTAGTCATTGCACTCAAAATTTTGTTTAAATTTCTGTGTTGCAAAGTGTTGGTGGAACAAAGTTAATACGTGTGTGTTAACGTTCTTCAAGTATTTGGATTCATTTTGTAATTTTGTTCCATTGTAAAGAGCCATCCTATTAAGATTCATTTTGATCCAGATCAAGGAAAGAACGTATGTTGTTTTGGTGTAAGAAAATTCATGAGGGTTTATTTAGGTTAATTTATTTGAAATGAAAACAGTATTCTGGGAGTTCAGGAAACTAAATAAAGGGAAGGATGGCATAAAATGACAAAGGAAATTTCAAGCAGATTCAGCTGCATGAAGGGACCATGGAAAAGAGCATGACACATTTGGCCATTAAGGAAAATCTTACAAATTAGTGTGAGAAATGGCTGGACAATTTTATGGTAGTGGGTAGGAAGACCGTGTGAAGTGTGGATGCATAAAGGTCACATAGAAGGGAAATGGGAAGAAAGTGCTTACAGCAATCTAGCTTTATTAGGCCAATGATCACTACTCACCTAGAAATGGCTTTTCAGACCTATAAAAGATCTGCACTTTTAAGTAAAAAGAAATACTGTTGCTGCTTATGAATATTTTAAATGATCAGGATATATGTCCTTTTCCAAGGTTTGAGAAAATGTTTTAAATGATGGAAAACTAAATATCTTTTGCTTTCAAAATAATTTCTGGAGATTAACTTGATCTTGCAGTTACAAATCTTACATTTTGCCACTTTAATTTTGAAAAGTTTGTACAATAAAGAAAAATAACAAAAATAACATAAAATATTCTTTCAAGTGAATATGTTTTTCTTTAATATCTATTACTTGCATAACAACACAAGCAGGCAAATGTATCTGCAATGAGCAAAAAACACAATGAAACAGCACAATTATCAAATCTATATTATATTTTATTAAATAATTTTCTTCCAAATTAACTTATGTTAGAAGCGTTATCTGATAATCAACTCACATCAGAATATTCTTGCTTTTTTCTTATTGGCATGTATCCCTTGCTATATATACATCCCACATCCTCCTAGCCTATCTAGGTCATTGCCTCTCTGAATTGAATTATACAAGGTAGACTAGCTTTTTTATATTAGGACCTGAAATGACTGCTATTCGCACCTTTACTTTTGTTCCATATTCTGATATGTTTTACCTTTAATTCTGTTTTCAAATATATATTTTTTGTTATTTCATAGGCTAAAATATTGTATGTACCAAGGTAACAGATTATCCTCGTGATCAAAAGAAATATTAATAAACATTTCCTGGACTTCATTAAACCACAATTTGATAAAAATAACTTATAAATCTTAAAGCAAATGAAAATTTTATTTTTATTTCAAGAAGTATATTGCTGTAATATCTGACAGAGCTTTGTAATCACCCAAAACCTTTTAGAATGATTAATTTATTGTCAAAGAAAGACCAGGGAGAGGAAACAGAAACTAAAAAACCTTCAGAGAGGCACGCTTTGTACTCTTTAACACAGAAGCTTCAGAGGATCAGATTACCCTACAAAGGTAAATGGGCACAACATAGACAGATTCTCATCTGATCAAGAACTAGAAATAGAAACCAGGAGACAATGGAAGGAATTTCTAATCGTGTGAAGAAAGAGATTCCATGCAGAGCTATTTTAATTTTCTTGATATCAAATAAAGAATTCGTGAGAGTGATGTTTGCTTGAAGTAGCTTAAATGTAGAAAAAACAATCCCTTAAATGTGTAGAAAGATAAAAAGAACTAGCAAGCACAACTATCCTCTTTCCTACTGGCATCAGAAGGAAAATTTGAATAGAAACACAATACAAAACTCTGAGTTGTTTGTCTAACCTATGGCCAGCAAAAAGGGACAAGAGCCAGAGAGAACTTGGGGCAATTATTGAAGCATCTGAGTGACACTGGGATCTGAATTTCAGAAAAATCACCTAATCATTAGCCAAAAAAAAGTCTATGATGGCATAAAATAAAATTAAATAATGTACTGCAATTTATTTCAGAGGCTTAGAGACTCAAACTCTATTGTTTGAAATTTTGGTTACTTACAGATGTTAGAGCTGAAATATTTCAGAAGACAGCCTTACCCCAAGAAACTTCAAACAAATTTGTTGTATGTGTCTTTATTCGATAAAAAGAAAAATCTGAGAGCCACAGAGATTTTTAAAGTAACAGTAGCAACAAAAATAGCCACCAAATATAGTTAATATTTAATAAGTCATAATAATAATAGCCAATACATAAATATGCATATTTGTATTTAGTGCATTTTAGCAAGAGATTTCAAAGGAGAAATGTCACCAGATAATTGCTTTGTTTGGTTTCTACCTAGGTTTCTCTGACTGATTTGGGAGGCTTTATAGTTAAAGAAGTTTACAGGGTAGTATGGCTGTGGTAGTCAGTTAAGGCTAGTTGTTATCTACATAATCTATCCTGGATTATTTCTAGTTCATGTTATTCTGGTTTCAGCTAGGATAAGGCAGCTTGTATTTGAAACACATTCAAGAGTTCAGCTCACGGAAAAACAAACAAGCAAACAAAAAACAGGAATCAATGATACTTTATGAGACATATTTTTCAAGGGTCCACTCTGAGTTTGAGCAGAAAGGAATCCAATAATCCAGAGAGCCGGTTGTTTACTCCCCAAGCGTGGACTCAGACATTCTGGAAGGCAGCTAACATTTGTTACTTTGGTACTGCACAGGAATCTTTCAAAAAGAGAATTATCATACCCATTTCACAGATGAAGAATGTTAAGCTAAATGAGGTAAGTGACCTACTAAAAGTCATAAGGCCCATTAATGAGCCCTGCATGTGGATAGCTTTGGAGGCCACAGTACTTTGCAGATCACACAGCCTTCTACCACTAGTGTTAAAATCATCTTCTGGAATCCTTTTATCTATTACCTATCAGATGAATGATTGGACAATAATCCAAGAAACTTTGATTATGAAGAGAAAAAACTCTGACAAGACCAAAATGTAGTTTTTTTCAGATGAGTAATATAAAGTTGCTTAAATCACACAATGATATCACATTGTAAATAATATGTATATATATAAATATATGTACAACACGTGTGTATATGTTTAGGTATGTTTTTTCACTCCTTAGAACTTTATACCTTTTTTTTCAAGATAAGATTGTTATTGTTGGCATTATGGTTGACAAAAAAATGCTTATGAAAGGAAACTCTGGTAGCCTACTGGTTAAGTGCTACATATGCTAACCAAAAGGTTGACAGTTTGAATCCACCAGGTGCTCCTTGGAAACTCTGTGAAGCAATTCTTCTCTGTCCCATAGGGTCTTTGTGAGTCAGAATCGACTCGATGGCACTGGGTTTGGTTTGGGTTCTATGTTATTGGAAGCCCTGGTGACATAGTGGTTAAGAGCTAGCTGCAAATCAAAAGCTTGGCAGAAATTTGGATCCACCAGCCACAAATCTGAAACACTATGGGGCAGTTCTACTTCCTATGGGGTTGCTATAAGTTAGAATTGACTGGAAGGCAATAGGTTTTTGTTTTGGGGGGCTTATGGGGGTCATTCTATTTAATTGTATTACACAGGGAAATGAAAACTCAGGCTTTCTAAACCTTACACAGCCAATCAACCTATCTATTGATGTTCAGTAGATTCTGACTTACAATGACCCTATAGGACATCATAGTGTTTCTAAGGCTGTAAATCCTTACAAAAGCAGATTGCCACATCTTTCTCCTGCAAAGTGACTGGTGGGCTTCAACCAGCAGCCTTGCAACTAGCAGTCAAATGCGTAATAAGTGCACTGCCAGGGTTCCTCTTATATAAACCCACTGCCAACTCACTGCTATTGAGTCAACTCTAACTCATAGTGACCCTATAGGACAGAGTAGAACTGTGCCATAGAATTTCCAAGGAGGCCCTGGTGGATTTGAACTGCCAACCTTTTGTTTAGCAGCCTTAGTACTTAACCACTACGCCACCAGGGTTTCCACCTGATGGAATTATTATGCAAGTTTCTGTATTTCTGAAGGAGCTCTGGTAGTACTGTGGTTAACAGCTTGACCTCTGACCAAAAGCTGAGCAGTTCAAATCCACCAGCTGCTGTTCCACCCTGTTCTGTAAGGTCACTAAGTATTGGAATCAACTCAGTGGCAGTGGGTTTTATTTTTATACTTCTGAAAAACAGATCACCTTCAGATGTTCCCTTCATCTGTGGTAGTCTCCCTTTCCATAGTGATACAATTAAGAAAACAGCTTTGTATAGAGACCACTGTGATGAAAAACCCTATGGGGCCTTTATACTCTGTTCTATAGGATCACTATGAGTCAGAATTGACTTGATGGCAATGGGTTCGGGTCCCCTTCTTATTATATCAGTGAAAAAGAGTGCCAGTGGTACAGTGGTTAAGCACTTATCTGTTAATTGAAAGCTTAGTGTTTAAAACCCATCAACTGCTCTACAGAAAGAAGTAGCAGTCTGCATCTGCAAGGACTTACAGCTGTGGAAACTCTATGGGGCAATTCTACTCAGTCCTATAGGATCTCTGTGAGTCAAAACCAACTGGCTGGCAATGAGTTTGGTTTTGGCTGTCTTACATCAATGACTACCTTGTTAGGTGATGATTATTGTTCTCTGTATGTTCACAGTAGGTTAACAGGGGAGATTTGTTCGCGTTACCAATCTAAGTATTATGACCTTGGTTTATCAGCAGTTAAACTGACAAAATATCAATTGCTGAAACTGTCACACAAAATTTCTTTCTTTCCTTTTATTTTGTGATCCATAAGTCTCCCTTCCCCTTTGTAATGTGAATTAAGAACAATTTTACAGACTATTTCATGTTGCCATATAATACTGGCACAAATTTTTAAGGTAGAGATTTTGAAACAAAACAGAGGTAGAAACCATTGCTAGAGGTAGAGTAGAGGGAAGCTGAAAGAATGAATACCATTCTTTTCTAACACCATGGGAAATGCTGAAGGAGTTTGGAATAGCTGCTTGAAAGTAAAGCATGAATCAGTGGAAAATCTCACCCCAATAAATGAAAGCAGTCCCTGGGTGTTGGAAATAGTTAACTCAGCTGCTAATGGAAAGGCTGAGGTTCTAGGCAACCCAAAGTTGCCTCAGAGGAAAGGTCTGACTACTTGAAACATCAGCCGTCGAGTACTCTGTGGGGCATAGTTCTACTAGGACAAATGTGGGGTCTCCATAAATTGAAACTGTTTCTACATTTCTTTTTTTTAATGAAGTGGCGACACCGTTGTAATTTTGTGTAAATTTTAGTTTGATTTATTGTTTTTTTATCTGGCCTTACTTGACTTTTTAGTTGAAAAGAGGAGAAAGCACAATTACTCATTTACTTAATTCAGAATTACATTGAGAGTCTGTTATGTACCAAATAACATCTAAGTACTAAGCATACAACAACTTATAACATCTAGTGATAAAAGACCTGGGAATAATTAGGAGAAAATGGGTCTCAAATTAAGGGAGCAAATTTATGTAAAATATATGTATTTTTAATTTTAGATACACCTAGTTTTTATTTATTTTATAAGAACTTTGTTCTTTAGAACAGCATTTGCAGTTAATGTATTGTTATCTAAATATCAACTCCTAACTCTCAGTTTACAGATTTTAATCCCCACGTTCTCACATCACTTGCTTAGATTTCAGAAATATGATTTCTATTAAAGTTGGGAATAGTGTAGCTTCAAACTTTAACCATTGCTTTGAAAAATTACACCTACTAAAGAGTATAAAATGTCTTTCCAGCTGTTGATATTAATATTTACCAAAAATTGAATTCAGATAATGTCCACAGATGTAAACGATTTTATCAGAACTTACTAGCACATTGAATCATTTGGAGAGTATTTTCAAGTGAGCTCAGTTTTTCCCATAGGTTGAATAAATTTGTTCTTTGTAGAGTGCCAACAAGGAAATATAAATGCACATTAAAAATACTAATAAATTCTAGTTTTATGTAACCTGAAGATAAAATATTTTAAAAATACCAGAAATACATTTTTCAAATGCATTATTTCAGGAAACATTTCATGACATTTCTGCATATTAAAAAAAAAAAAGAAGTACAATATACTTATGTAGATACAGGAGCCTATTTTGAAGTCAAAGTCTGAACAGTTAATGCCTGGCCCTCTTACGACTGATTGGTAACACAGACAAATTAAGATGATAAATTTAACATCAAATAATTACACATAGTGTTTGTGAATATGGGGAATGAGAAGTTTCACTGTATAATTTTCAAAGTTAATGAAATGTTACTAATCCACAATTCATGTTTTTCTTCATTTCTATTTCCTCCTCAGAGCTAATTACATAGTAATAATAATAATAACATCAACAACAATAACAACATAGTGTGCTCGAATAACATCTTAAACCATTTCCAAAGCTTTTTTTTTTTTACAGTATTTCATATAAAATTATCAGGAAAGGCGGTCACTGCAGCAAACTGCAGGTAGAGGAGACTATAGTCACTCAGTCACTGCCCTCGAGTCAATTAGGACGCGTAGCCAACCCTATGCGTCAGGGCAGAACTGCCCCATGGAGTTTCCAAGGAGGTCCTCGTGGACTTGAACTGCCAACCTTTTAGTTAGCAGCCATAGCACTTAACCAGTACTCCAGGGTTTCTGGTGAGATTTTAACAGCGTCTGAAATAGGTAGCCAGGACGCGGCATTTCCAGGTCCAGCCCCACCTCTCCACGACATCCCCCTGTCTTGTGAGCTTACATGGCTTCCCTTACCTCCTCATTGTCATCCAGTAGATTCCAACTCATGGCAACCCTGTAAGAAAGTTTTATTGCTCCATAGAGATTTCGAAGAGCACCTGTTGAATTCAAACTGCTGACCTTTTGGTTAACAGCTGTAGCTTTTCAACTGCTCTGCTACCGGAGTTTTCTTACCGTAGGTGGTCCTTCTTATAATAGATTCTGTCTTCTCAACCAGACTTTATTTCTTTAACCAGGGGTGCAGTAAGACTTACTAATACAGTTCTCCAAAGTTTCTGGTGTACATTAAGTGCATAGTAAATTCGACAGCATTTTGTAGAATGAATTAATGAATCTTTAATTTTCAGATGAAGAAACAAAGACTAAAGAGAAAATGAAAAGCTATTTCCAGTAGCCACTGATAGTCTTGTAGTTTCTTGAGATGAGACAGAGCTAGCTTTTCAAAACTGAATTAATTTTACCTCAGAACTAGTGTATTGGGAATTCAGTGAACTCACTGTGATGAAAGAAAACAGAAATGAATGAATGGATGAATTCTTTCAAATATGTATGGCCTTTGCTTGATCAACCCAAATCCTAAAAATTATGAACACTGAGGTCAATACATTTGGGATCAGAACTGAGCTCTGACCCTAACTGTCTGACCTTGAGCAGCCATGTTTCTTATCTGTGAAATATGGAAATTAAGACTGTCATCTTTCTGAAGTTATTGTGAAGATTGCTTCTCAGATAGAAAATATTTACTAAATAAAAACTATTATTAGTTTATAGTCATTTTTTCTGGCTTCTGAAGAGTTCAGATGGCCCATATTTGAACTGTATTTATAGACTCTTCCAATTAGCTATAGCTAAATATTCTGTGAAAGATAGCAAGCTCTAATGCTCCCACTGAAGAAGTCAGTATTGCTGTCCTGCAGGAAAGAAATTTCTATTCAAACCTTTTTTTTTCCCAAGTCCAGATTAATTTGATTCAAAGTTTCAACAAAGTGATCTTTCCATTATTAAGGCAGAGGCAAAAGCAGAGAACTTCCATCCTCACAGCTGAAGCATTTATATTCATGTTTGAAAATTACATTAAAAAAAAAAAACCAAACCCACTGCCGTAGAGTTAATG
The DNA here is from genome assembly GCA_028571685.1 of Heterohyrax brucei. Lineage (NCBI taxonomy): Eukaryota > Metazoa > Chordata > Mammalia > Hyracoidea > Procaviidae > Heterohyrax > Heterohyrax brucei. The sequence goes on from CM053153.1 coordinate 68,211,460, forward strand.
CTGGCTCTTATCGTCCCCATAGACAAATTAGAACTGCTTCACAGATTTTTCAAAGAGCAGGCTGGCAGAATTGAACTGCTGACCTTTCGTTTGGAGACCTAGCACTTAACCACTACACCACCAGGGTTTCCAAAATTACCTCAGTAAATTTCAATTTAGTTTCAATTTGAACTCTGTATTTTTTAAAACACATGTTCATGTTCTAAAAGAGTACTCAGATTTGTCTTGACTTTATTATCTTAACTGAGAAGAGGTAATAAACAAGTTCACCCTGAATTTGCCTGCCAACTGTAACTGTAAATGGGGAAGAAAAAGAAACTATTTCCAAAGTGTAAGTATTAATTCATTTGTAGTCTGTTTCTATGCTCTTGTATCTTTTGCTTCAGTTTAATTAGGATCCTTTCACTTACAAAAGGTAGCAACTAATCAAATCCTTTAACATTTTTTGGTTTCATTAGTTTAAAGCAACTTAAAACATTATTTAATTTTCACCTTTATGTTTATTAGTGGTAAGTAGTTCAAGTTTTTGGACTAAACATTACATATTTTCCATGTGTCTGTATTGTGTTTTGAAAGATTTTAAGGGAACCTCTCAATATTTTGTGTATTCTAAATAAAAGTTTTTTAAAAAGAACCAATTATCTAGATTTATGATCTATGCTGCATGAAGCTACTCAGTTATCTAAAATACAAGGTTGGTCATGTTCCCCACTTTTTATTTCATTATTTGACTTGATGTAAACCTATTCTTAAATGGTGATGATCAGCTGAGGATGTACAAGAAATTCATTTTAAAGATGGTAAAATAGAAATACAAATTATACATTCTATCCACTAGAGTTTATTGTAATTATAGGACAACGGCTTAAGAGTACAGGATCCCTTAATGATGAAGGGTATAGAGTAAGTCATTGCCTTTTTTCAGCATGTCGAATATTTATTCAGAACTGTCAGAGGTACTTACTATACACTATGTCAAGTTCATTAGACGTGTTATATAGCAATCTGTCAGAGAGAGTCCAAAGATCTGCTAGAGGAAAATATGCTTCACAAACAGCAGAGGTTATAATTAATTTAAAAGCAGAATACTCCATTCAAAACAATATTATTTTGTGCTCCTTACCCAGCCCCCAAACTTCAAAAATTAATAAGGTGACATCAAATGCAAGGTGAAGTGTGAATAAAAATCAACATTTTCCCTTGATGCATGTTAGAAAATTGGAACAGGGTGGTTACACATTCTTGAGAGCCGAAACCTTTAGTTCACGAGCCTAACAAAGGGGAAAATGTATTTAAACAGCACGTGTGGATAGAAAATAACTAGTAGCTAGCCAGAATTGCCCAAAACTATTACTCCACAGATAATATTATAATCATAAATGTTTGTAGAAACACAAGAAGGCAATTAAGGGAAATGAGGAGAAGGAGAAAGAGGGGAAAAAGCATTTGCTATTTAGATCTCTATGGTTCTTCAGAAAATAGATGGAGTTTTCACCACATGGTGTCTATAGTCTGATGAAGAATCAATAGTAGGAAATACCTTATTTTCCAACTGAAATGAAAAGATAAAAGCAACCAGTTGTTAAACAAATTTACATTTACAAAATTGTCCTGTGAATCTTGAATTTTTATATACTAAGCATGAGATACTTAAAATTTACTTATTTAACTAAGTGGAATGTATACATATTGAAAAAATCTTTACTTCCAATTATTCCTTTAACTTCTAGAAGAAAAAAAAAATAGAAATGTCTGTGAGAGGCTAAAAAGCAGCTAAGTTTGAATTATTTCTTTGATGTCAAGTGGGATTTCTTGGGGAGTATGGAGGGGTGGAGGTGATGTAATCCCTGGGGAACAAAGTTAGCTGTTGCAGGGATTTGGGAGGCTACACTGTTGCACCTGCAGATAGCGATTTAATACCGGTAAAGGAGCTTTAGTAACACCTCTGCTTCTTATTTCCCAAGAGGAGATCAACATTTATTAATTGTTACTATTATTATTTTGCTAAGAATTGCCACAGTGGGGAAAGTTTAGGAGACCAGGCTTATTTCGCCCACCCACTAACCATAAGAATGTGGTGAATTTTTACTGAAGTTTATTGTTTCTGATCTGAAAGTAGGAGTAACTATTTTTCCTACTTGAAGAAACTTTTTAAGATTATATTGATACATATAAAAGTATCAACAACAAAGAAATCCTGCCATCTATATTAAAAAAAAAAAAAAGGAAAGAAAGCTTTAAAAAAGATGGTTCACAAATACAGGAGAACTGTGGAGTGCAGAACTCAAACTCTAGTAAGGAGGCCACACTTGATGGTCTGGCAGATCGGAGGGTCCCCAGATGACATGGCCCTTGTATTCTCTCTAGACCTGAAACCACTCCTGAAGTCAAATCTTTAGACAATCAACTGAACTGGTCTGTAAGATATAAAATGACACTAGAGAAGAGTGTGCTTCTTGGCTTAAGTAGACACGGGAGACTAACTGGGCTGCTCCTGTCCAGAGGTGAGATGAGAAGACAGAGGGAGACAACAGCTGGTTCAATGAACATTGGAAATACAGTGTGGGGAGGAAGAGTAGGCTGTCACAGCATGGGGAAAGCAGCTAGGGACGCTTAACAAAGCTTTTGCTAGTTTTTGTGTGAAAAACTGACTTCAGTGATAAACTTTCACATAAAACACAATGAGATTCATTAACTTTTTACAAAAATATTTAAATGATGCTAAAAAGTGAAAAGAAAAGATTTTAAAAATAAAAAGGTCAATATTAATTCAAAAGCAGAATATTTAATTGAAAACAATTCTCCATTTATTTATTTAATCATTTTTCTGCTCCTCAACCAGTGCTTTGAGTTTTTATTTCATGCTTTCCCTGGTATTATTCCCCCTAACCTGCTTCTCTGAAATTCATTTAGAGAGTACTGTTGTTAATTGCTTTCCAGTTGATTTTGACTCATGGTAACCTGAAAACGTGCAGAGTGAATCCGTTCCATGAGGCTTTTAAGGCTGTGGTCTTTTGGAAACAGATCATCATCAGGTCTGTCTCAAAGGAGCCTCTGGGTAGTTTTGAAATGCCAGTCTTTTAGATAATTGTTGAGTGCTTAACTCTACCACACAGGGACTCCTATTTAGAGAATAGTAAAAAAAAATTTCTACTGTATATTTCTTCTTTGTTAGAATATAAATGTGATGTAATTGCTTGCTGGGATGAAAGTTGCTGAAGGGACTGACCTGGAAATTATAAATAATTACCATGTCCAAGCATGAATGATGAAAAGTTTCCTTAATATATAATTCCTTATATATAAAAGTTATTAAAAAATAAGAGAAGTAATTAAAATCATGTGTAAACAAAAAGGAAAAAATCCATAAAAGATACTATATTTAGAATGTCCCTCCCTAGAATGTAACAAATGAGTCTTGTTCTATTGGCATAGAATACTTAGAATTAACAAACATAATAATACAGAATAACAATCTTTCACAATACTAAAAGAATTGGCAGATATTTTTTGCATAGTCTTATTCTTGAGTACACTCCCTTATACTATAATTCAGTGAGACTAGATAATCCATATAAGGCTTTTGGAGGTACACAGAGGCTGTTTTCTTAATTAGTACCTGATTCTCTAGCCCTGGTATCTGATAGTCTCCTTTACTTGATTGTGTCTTGATTATCTCAACTGGGTTAAGCATCTAGCTCAGTTGATGATTGCTTGAAAGGAAAAAAAAAGTAATTATAAGGAAACAAGTTGCTCTATTTGTAAAGGGAAGTTTATCTAAAATGAGTCTCATTTTACTAATTTCCTTATTTCTTTTACTGTCGTTAATATGCTTTCTGTCCCACAGTTTTGCTTCATTTTCACCTCCTCAGTTTCTTTCTCCTGTGCAAAAAACATCTCTCAGGTTTGCCAGCTGTCTCGCCTTGCCACCATGCCAGTCTAAGGCCCTCTTGTTTTATATCTGAATTATTACAATAGCCTCATAACTTATATCCCTGTAAGTTTTTCTTTCCTCTAATGCATCTTGCATACCTTTGACAGAGTTATTCTGTAAGGGGCCAATTTCATCATTTTACTGCCTCGGTCAAAAATTGAAAAAAAATTCTGTTTGTCTAGCACATTAACTCGAAATCCTTCGTCCCGTCTTCCATTGTGCTTTATTATCTGCCTTTTCCCTCAGCTTGTAAACTTATTTTATGGTATTATGTCAGGAAACCTGTCAAACCTGTCTCCTCTTTGCTCTTCCAGATCTGATGATTAGTCCAAAAATTGGCCCTGCATTCCTATTCCACAACCTGATCAATTATGAAACCTTTCTTTGTTTCTCTCCTTTCCAGATCTTAGCTGTTCTTCAAATCCAATCCACTCACATGTTTCCTGGAAGCCTAATATTGTTATCTTACCCCTTTATTTGAAATATTTATCACTTAAATCAATAAATTTAGATCTAATATACTAATAATAAGTGTTTCTTCCAGAAAACATTCTGGGACAAGCAGTATGCTTCATGACTGACATAAATTTCATTTAAGTCTCAATCCTAGGAGGCAGGAACTCTTAATACCTATGGTTTTGTGTCTAAAATTTGAACATTCCTAAAACAATAAATGACCCTGACAATTCCATATTCTTATAGAAAGAAATAGTATCCTGTGTCTAACTTATGATTGCTGTATTTAACAAACAAAAAGTACAGAAACCCAGTGAAATGTTTTAGATAAGAAATACATTTAATCACGTACTCCAGGTAATATTGGAGACACACATCTGCTAAAAATGTGCTAATTGAATATTTGAAATTCAAATTTAACCATATTTAACTGGTAATCCTAGCTAGATCTGATGTGGATTTTAAAGACCATTCACACAAAAAATTCAGTATTTCTCCATAAGGAAAAATAAGCCCAGGAGACAGAAGGACCTATATGATTGGGTGACTATATCAGCAGGCATCCAGAAGAACCTGATGGTGCCCAGCCACCACCAAAGATAGCTCTGATAGGGGACACAGCAGTCTCTGAGGAAGCATGAGGAAAAGGAGCTTGCTTATCTAGAAGTCTGTTAGAAGACCAGACTTGATGGGCTGACAACCTGGAGAGTCCCTGAGTACATGGCCTCTAGATTTGCTGCTAGCCCAGAGTTGACGTGTACTGAAGACAACACTTCAGATGAAGAATGGACGGAACTTGGGAACACAGAGTGATGCACGTGGTATGTTTACTTTATGGTTTAATATATATGAGGCTGTCCTACTCATTTCTTTTTAGAGGGGAGAGGAAGGGATGGAAAGGAGAGGTCAAGTGCTACTTGAGTGGACACTGAAAATAGAGTGAAAAGGAAGAGTGTACTGTCACAGAGTGAGGAGAGCAGTTAGAAATACAGAGAGGGGGGTATTTGGAGTTTTATACAGAAAATTGACTTGGATTGTAAACTTTCACTTAATCACAATAAAAACATTAAAAAAAATAAGTATCTCTCCCATACAATGTTAAAAATAATGGTTAAGAATATGGAATAAGAATACTTTCTCCTAACCTGGGTTTAAACTTTTGGCCAGAGTACAACTTTAAGTTTGTACATGGTGATGTCTTCTAGATTGCTTCAAATTCATAAGTATTTACAGAAAGTATTAGAAATAAAATATTTAAAATACATAAAAACATGATACTCAGTGTAAGAGCATTATCTCTGGGGACTAAAAATAAAATTAAACTGCAAAGCAGTGATTACGGTTTAAGCCACGTGACTGTTAGATTCTTGGTCAAAATGAAGAAACCAGATGATTGATTCACGAAGGTCAATGGAGAATAAAGATGTTAAGCGTGAGATAGAGACTAAAGCCAAGTTGTGATAATTTGAACTGTGCTCTCAAAAATATGTGTAGGCATTTGGCTGGGGCATGATTCCCAATAGTTTATGATTGTCCTCTATTTTCTGATTGTCCTACGCCGTATGTTAAAGAGGATTAGGGTGTGACTGTAAATCCCTTCCTAAGGTATCTTCCCTGCTCCATTGTAAAGGAAGTGTCCTTTGAGTGTGGCTTGTACCACCCTTTATCCTTTGTCCTTACAAGAAATAAAAGGGAAAGGAAGCAAGCAGAAAACTGGGAACCTCACACCATCGAGAAAACAGTAGAGAGAGGAGCATGTCTTGAGGTTCCTGCGCCAGATGTTCCCTGCACAAAGACTGATGCAACACAAGGACTTCCCTCCAGAGCTGACAAGGATGAAACCTTTCCGTGGAACAGACATCCTGAATTTGGACTTGCAGCATACTGGGTTGTGTAAGAATAAACTTTTCTTTCTTAAAGCCATCCACTTTGTCTTAGTTCTGCTGGAGGAGTGCTAACTGACTAAAATACAGTTTGAGTATTTGCAGCTGGTATCTGAGTAATGCTTTTCCACTCTTGAGAAAAGTCATTGCCAAATATTTTCTGAAGCTAAAGATCATGTGGTATTGATGCTTAGGGAGGTAGGACTGAAAAATACAAAGCCCTAGTGATCAAATCCTCAGCCACACCAATAATAATATCATGGGACTATAGTTATGAGACTTCAGTTATGACATCCATACTGTGGTCTTTCGTTAATGCCACTTAGAAGAAAGAATGAACACAGACAGAGAGACAAAACTAGCCATCATACCAAGATCCCTAAATGTGTGACAGAAACTAGTACTAAGAAAAACAACTAACAAATACAAAATCAGAGGTTATAATTAAAAGGAATTAGAAACATAAAGCTATACATACATAGAATTAGAATAAAAAAACAATTTAAAAAATATATCAACTGTACTCTGCAAAAGAACTATAGAAGCCAACAACTGAGTCTAAAAAACAGTGTTGAGGTCTAGGACATAGCTCTCAGCCTATTCTTGTCCAGAGCACAAGATATAAAAGGAAACCAAAGACCCAGAGAAGAAATTTATCTGTAATACCAATAGTATACAGGCACCACAGCCTTATATACTCTGGGAAAAGAATTAGATGATGCCCAGCTACCAGCATTGACCACTCTGATGCCATAATAAATGGATCCTGATAGAATGGGAGAAAAATGTGGAACAGGACTCCAGTTTTTTAAAAGCCCAGACTTTCTAGACTGGCTGAGAGTAGAGGTCTCTGAGATACTCCTTAAATCATGAATCAAAACCACCCCACACCCTGAGATCCCCTTTTAGTTAAATAACAGATTGTGTCAAAAAATAAACAATAGTATCTGTGATTACTGTGCACCCTTAAAAACAGTCATCTACATGAGGCCAAATGATCAACAATTACTTTGAAGCAGAGATGAAATGGTAAGGGGACAAAGAGACAAGATTACAGAACAGAATTAATGAGACTGTTGATACATCATGAAAAACATAACAAATGTCACTGAACAATTTGTGTGGTAATTGTTAAATGGGAACATAATTTACTCTGCAAACTTTCACTGAAAGCACAACAAAATATTATTTTAAAAAAATGTTGTAGAATTTTCCCAGAAATTGGGTACAGAGGAACAACTCAAGTGAAAGAGATCAGTGCATGAGTCAATTTTTTAGTAACAAAAACTCTAGCTAGTTAAAGTGAAAAGAGATTTTAAGAAGTATAATAGGTGAATCCAAGACCCTTTTGGAGGGTCAAAGAACCAGGTTTGCTATGTTACACAAGCAAGATAATGAAGCTAGAAATAATGATCAATGACGTCTAAGATCATTCAACTGAAAACACCTTTGCCACCATTGCTCTGGAATGATGTGATTGGTTTCAGTTATGATGAATCAAAGGAAAACAAAAGGCAAAACACTCGATGAATTCAAGTTAAAAAACAAAAGAAGTGAAAAAAGGGAAAAGATGTATAGAGCACTAGAGGAAACTATACAGTAATAATACAAAATTTTACTATTATATAAGTTGAAAACCCTGGTAGACAGTGGTTAAGGTCAGCAGTTCAAATCTACCAGCTACTCCTTGGAAACTCTATGAGGCAGTTCTATTCCATCCTATACTGTCACTGTGAGTTGGAATCAAATCGACAACCCTGGGCTTGCTTTGGTTTTTATTATATAAGTAATTACAAATACATAAATCACTTATATATTTGTAAATATATATATATATTTTAAAGAGGAGGATTATTGATTGGAAAAGTAAACAGAAGAAAAATAACTTGTTCTTCTACTTTGTCCACCACAGACCTGATCCAATCTCAGAGACATGGGCCATCACTTGAAGTCTTCTTCTCAAGTGAGAATTTATTCTTATTATTATCCCATTGTTACAAACCTACTTTCCCTCACTCACCGTATTACAGAGGGAAGCATAGTGGTTTGAGCCCTGATGATGTCCTACCCAAGTCCCACAACCATTTTAACTTCAGTTTTCTCATTTAAAAATCAGATGGAGGGGGTGGAGTCAAGATGGCAGACTAAACACACATCTCCCTAAACCCTTCTGGAAACTAAAACATGAACTGGTAATTAAACAGAGGTTTCTGGACACCTAGTGAGCCCTAGGACACTGCATATGGCTGTCAGTTTGGACTTCATAACACTGAACGGAAAACTTCCCCTCTTTCACTGACCCCCGCTCTTGGTGAGTGCTGGTTTTCATGGACCAAAGGTAACTCACCATTTTAACTTTTTTTTCTCTGTCCTATCTAGCAGGCAGAGCTGGGACTTGATTAGCAGCTAATCTCAGATGCACTGCTGGTGGGATCAGGAGGTGAAATTGCCATATTTTGAGAGCCCAGCTTTGGACTCTGTGCATCTTGGCACCTTTGACCTCTCTTTCCACCTCTGCCATTTAGTAACCTATACTTTGGTTAGGTTACAGGTGGGAAGCTTGTGTGGGACGCCATCTTGTTCCACTGGGAGGCAAATATACCCATAAGAAGGCCTGAGCGGGACCTAATTCCTAGTCTGGGAGGCAGCACCCACCTAGAGGAGAGCACTTTTCTGGCAGAAAAGTAGTACTCTGTATAGTGTTGCCTATGGCTGCGGCCCAATAGCAGAAGCCATGAAGGCAGTAGCCTTTCTGTATTTTGAACTAGTTTATAACATCCGGGGTTGGATATAGAGGTGCTTACTTTGCCAGCTGGGAAGAGGGACCTGTACACCTGAAAACCTGACTGACTTTGGAAGTTATCAGATACCTTTTAGCTTTCATTTTAAGATGACCTACAGAAACAACTGCAGTCCATCCTCACAGCATCTCTCCCAACTTCTGTTGACTCACGTGATGCCCCAAAAGCAACAAACTCTGGATAAAATCTTAACCAAGAAAGCACCTATGGCTTCAGAAGTTCCCCAAAGGAAAGTACCTCAGAACTTCCCAGATGAAGAAACCTTTCTGAAACTATCAGGAGGTGAATACAAAAGGATTATATAGAGAGGCCTCCTAGACCTTATCCAAAATGCAACAGAGCAAAATGAAAAATTAAGCAAGCTGTTGCATCTGATGGAACACCAGTACTCTGAAATCCAACAGATCAAGAACAAAATTAAAGAGATAGAAACTTCAATTCAAAGCCAAGAAAACAATGGAACAAATGGAAAAGAGACTTTCTGATTCAGAAGACAGAGCTACTGACTTCAGCATCTGTGAGAAGAAATCAGAAAAAAGAAACAAGAAAAATGAAGAAGCATTAAAAAGCATGTGGGACGCTATTAAGAAGAACAATCTACAATTAATTGGAGTTCCTGAACAGGATGAGACATCTGAGAACACAGAGTATTGATGCTGAGCTGCTGACAGAAAACTTCCCAGAAATTATTATTATTATTTTTTTATTTAATATGCCAAAGCCAAGTGCCGTCGAGTCGGATGACTGAGTAAAAATATACATTCCCATATAAATTTTCATGCCCACCTATATGCAGCTTCTACTGCTGTCTCTGTCTGGTGACAGCACACTATTCCTCTCTGCTCCATACATGTCTCATCCTCCCAACAGCCTCCTTTCCCCTCCTCTCCACTCACTCTCCTTCCTCCAGCCAGAGGTCAGCAGGCTGATATCCTACAGATGTATAGAACCATAAAGTGCATCCAATATATGGTCACTGTGCATTGCCAAGTCCAATCCACTCCTGTCCAAAGACCTTCGTTATGATTTATGGGTAAAGGCAGCATCAGGGCCGGAGGCCATGCTCTCAGGGGAACCCCGAAACCGCTGGACCATCAATTGAGGTCTTGGATCTCAGTGTGCAGGCCTTTTTATTCTTGTGTTGCCAGTGAGACTCATCTCTGTGAGCTCCATTGTAGCTATCACTGGTGGTGGCCTGGCACCATCTGCCCCCCCGTCCCAAGTCTATGCAGGCACCCACTTATGTGGGCCCCCCCCATCCTCTAGGTTGTCTCCACCCCATGCCGTCCCTGTCCCCGGCAAGCACCCCTTGCCATATCTGAAGTCACCACTCTGGGTACTTGGTGCAAGAAAGAAAGGAGGTGGAAGTGATTCATTTTAGAATGTTCCTAGATGATTAAGAGGAGTGAAATAGTAAATACCTGCATGGAAACTTGTCACAAAATATGTAATTAATTAATATCACAGTTCAGTCTTATGCTTTTTAATGAGTCACTATCCAGGAGTTTTAGGTGTAAAGCAGATACTGAGCAAATGTGTCTTGTTCAATGTATTAATGAGGATTTTACGTCTAAGACATTTACCTGGCTGGAAAAAAAAAAAAAGCAAAACTGAATATAAAACAGTAGGCACCTCTTGTCAATACAGTGACTTCAGGGGTTTGCTTTCTACAATTTCTGAGGAACTCATCAGGATCCTATAGTTCAAAGGAAAATGGATTAGGTAGCATAAAAATGGGAGAAAAATGTGCAACTACAACAAATAGCCCAGGAAAAAAAATTAGTTGTCTACGATGACACTTACATTTTGCTTACACTGTAGTCATAAGCACATGAACAAGGAGTTGGGACGGTGAGTGGTAGGAGTTCAGAAAGCAGGCAGCTATGATCTGCATAGTCATTCAAGAACCCAGGCTTATATATCTGGCACCTATAGCCTTCCAGTGAGCTTGGAGTTCTCAGAAGGGTTCTCTGCCTGGCTGCCCAGTGAACAAGGAAGCACCATGGATGCTGGGGCAAAAGCTTTTACCGGTTGAGCTGGAGGTGCTGGAGGTCCTTTTCACGCACACCGTTTTTGTGAATGGACTTAAATGTCCCATTTAACGGGAGAGAAGGCAGACAATTGTAGTCAGTCTGTGAATTTGAGGCTTGAAAAGAAATGCATTTGGTGAAAGAAGAGCACTGTCTCTTCCTCAGAACTGTAGAAGATAAAAGGACCTTAGCTGCAGAGACGACCAAGATTTGTAATAGTAAAAAAAAATGAAGCAAAGAGAACTCATCATTTGCGACTACAGACTGTGCTTTCAATTCTCATTCCCTTTAGCACCAGTGGGGTCTTTTTTCCTACTTTGAGTAACAAAGGATCTCATACTGTATTTCTCAAGGTGCCATGGAAAGCTGTTCTTAGATCTTTGGAACATTCTAAGATGCAAATGATTGATAGTCTTCAAATGTAATGCAAATAAACTCATTACCTAATTGATAATGACAGTATTTTCCTCTGTGTAGTGCTGTGTAAGAAAGTTCCCCATAAATTATTTCATTGTATCTTTCAATACACATCACTATTAACAATTACATAGATACTGCTTGGCCAGATTGCAAGTCTAGAAACAGAAGATAAAATTCAGTGTTGTTTTTTGTTTGTTTAAGTCAAAAATTAGTATTCTTCCTACTTTGCGAACAGAAATTCTAATAGAAGCTATCAGCTTTAAAGATGTCCAGATGTTTGTTTTGCTACTTTGATATCGGTATCTTAATCTACTCATTCTAAACTTGAATTTGACCTTGTCCAGTACCCACCATAATTTTCCCACTTGCACCATCTTGGGCACTCAGAATCTCATGTCCCTGCAGAAGCTGAGTTTGGTGAGTGGTGCCTTGCCTATATTTGCATCACCGTAATTTCTGTCTGGATGCTACAACGTAGAAGCTATTTCTTGTTCTCACCATGTCTTTAAAAGCATTTCAATGAAATACACATGACTGTGTCACCTATCAACCACCACCAGCATAACTGAATACTTTGAGCAAAGAATCCAAATCATTTTTTTTACAGTTGTCATTTGTAATAACGTACAAGGAACAGAGCTTTGCTCTTCCTTATATAAAGCCTAAACATCTTACTGTCTTTTGACCCATTGAGGAAGCAAAAACAAAAGCCTCAGTGGGAGTTTAAACAGACCAGAGGATATTTTGATTTTTCAAGAGAAATAAGGAGGCAAATGATGTTTGATAGGTCAGTGTTTTACTTACATTGTTTTTAAAACAGACTTATAAAGCAGGTGCTGTGTCTATGTCTTTTCTCCCATTGGAACTTGCAATATACAGTCATAAAGGCACAGTCCTTGTCATTCTCTGCCCCTGGGTCAGACTAGCCTTTTCTGAGATCACTGCCAGAGACAAATGAAGGAATGAAGTGTAAAGAATGTTGTATCAAAGAAGAGTATTAGTGATCAGGTGGGGACAATAATCTCTGGAAACTGTTTATTATCTCTTTTCTCTAGACATTAAATCTCAATGTGCTCTTCATTGTCATATGGAATGATAGTGCAATATCTTGCACATCTTAATTAGGTGTAGAAAACTTTGCCTTTGGAGTAAAAGCAGGTTAAATCAAGAGATGAAAAGAAAGGAAGAGAGAAAGGAAAGAAGAAGAGAGGGAGGGAGTGAGGGAAGTAGGGAGTGACCAGTTTTAGAAAGTCAAATGCATAAATGTTCCACATTTCTCCTAACAGGGGAATCTCACCACTGCATTGGTGAGCTGTCCATATACAGTTTACAATGAATTTTATGAAAGTTCTAAAACAAATCTCTTTGTTACATGCTCTCAAGTCAATTTTTGATTCATAGTAATTCCAAGTGACAGAGTAGAACTGTCCTATAAGGTTTCCTAGGCTGTGATCTTTGCAGGCAGATCACTAGGTCTTCCTCCCATAAGAGCTGTTGGTTGGCTTCCAGTTGCCAACCTTTTGGTTGCAGTTGAGCACTTAACCCTTGTGCCACCAGGGCTCCACATAAAAGCTACACCCTCACACAAAGGGGCTTTTTGTTTATTACTGCCGCTATTTCATTCATCTGTCTCATCGTATTTGCTGATCTTACATGCTCTTTATTTGCCATTGTAATTCCTTATTTACAGGACAGCTACTCATGAATGTCTTTAACTACAATGATGTATTCAATATGACCATAAAATAAATAAAACTGGCTGTTGAGTTGATTCTGACTCCTAGCGACCTTATGCGGAATAAATTTCCTCTCCTAGAGACCCTATAGGACAGAGTAGAACTGCCCCACAGGGTTTCCAAGAAGCATCTGGTAGATTCCAGCTTCCCACCTTTGGGTTTTAGTAGTTGTAGCTCTCAACCACTATGCCACCAGTGATCCTACAGGACTGAGTAAAAGTGCCCCATGGGATTTCTAGGCAGCACCTGCTCAATTCAAACTGCTGACCTTTTGATATATAGGAGCCAAGATCTTTAACTACTGCATCACCAGGACTCCATGTTGTACAGGAAAAGAAAACAAACAAACAAAAACTGCCATCCAGTCGATTCTTATTCGTATGACCCTATAGTCACTATTTAACCTGCTTTACTCCAAAGGCAAAGTTCTATACAACTGTTTCAGATGTGAAAGACTCCCGGAGACCTTATAGGACAGAGTAAAATTGTCCCATAAAATTTCCAAGGAGTGCCTCGCAGATTCAAACTGCTGAACTTTGAGTTAGTAGCTGTAGCACTTAACAACGATGCCATCAGGGTTTCCAATACACTATACATAGTATGTGTTAAATTAGCTTGTCTGTTCTCTAAACTAGACAATTAGCATTATTTTTACTACAGTCTGTGTATATTTCCATTTTAACAATATGCTATAATTTGACAGTCTTTTAGCTGTATTTACAAACTTTGTGTTATTGCATAACCTGTTACAATGTTTGTGTACACAGTTTTACACATTTAAACATATCTTTTTAAAAAATTGTATGATTATTTTTAATTTTGCTTCTTGTTGAAAAACTACTGTCTTGGAAAGCTGTACCAGTTTGCATGGAGTTATTTTCCTAAACACTCTCCAACTCTGCATTTAAGCATTGTTTTCTGTTCTCGATAAACCCTGTAAGCAAAAATAACAAAAATTTTTAAAATCACAGAACATACAATTCTAATTTACTTTTGTATTGTTTTTACTAGACTGACTATTTTCTTTGGTGGAACAGTGCTTAAAAAGCTCCACCCCAAACCAAACTTCAACAATTGGAATTGACCATGGGGTATTTCTACTCTGTTCAATACGTCATTATGAGTCAGAATCCAATCAATGGCTCTGTTTGTTTTTTTTTTTTTTTTTTTTTTTTTTAATTAATCATTTGGTTTCCTGGCTACACAGTGGCTAAGCAAAAAGTTGGGGCAATTCCAATCTACTAGCTGCTCCTTGGAAACACTGTGGAGCACTTCTATTTTGTCTTACTCTTTCCTGTATGATTGTTATGAGTTGGAATCGACTCCACAGCAGTGGGGTTGGCTTATATGTTTTATAAGTGATTTAAGTAGCACTGGTGATGCAGTGGTTAAGAGCTGGCGACAGACCGAAGATCAGGAGTTGATACCCACCAACAATTTCCTGAGAGAAAGATGTGGCCAACTTGAAAACCTTGCATGGTGGTTCCACTCTATCCTATAGTGTTACTATGAGTTAGAATCAACAGTAATGTATATTAGTCGTTTGTATTTTACTGAATTGTCTTTTAATGTGTATTTTCCCATGAATCCCTTCAATCACGTATTATTTTCTAATTAATTTGTTATCTCTTATTGTCATGGACATCAACCTTTTGTTTTTCATACATGAGTGTATTAGTGAGTGCTATTCAGTTACAATTAAATATAAGTTAAAATGGCTTCATCAAACAAGAACTATACTGGTCTGTATAATGGACAAGTCCAGGGTGAATCTTTCTCTAGGTATATCCAAGCACCAAAACATATGGTCCAGACTGTTTTTGCATCTCTTGGCTCTGGCTGATACTTTCCTCATGTGGTACCATAAGGTTTCTAGGTTTACATTCTATCAGCTTAGTTATTCTAGGAGAGAGAACACTGCTCCCCACTCCCTCTTCCATAGTTCCAGTGCCATTTCGGGTAGTTACTCTCAACTGGTTAGGCCTGCTTCTCCTTGAGGTTGTAGGGAATGAGTACTGATGAGCCTTAAGCCTTAACAAGTGGGTGATTTGTTGTTAAGAAAAGCAGAGAACTATGCAGTAAGCTCCCTGAATGGCACAGATGATTTATGCTCAACTACTAATGTAAAGGTTGGCCATTCAAGTAGACCTAGAAGTGGCACAGGACAAAATCCTGGAAATTAGCTTCCAGATAGTTTACAACCAATAAAACTCTACAGAGCAGTTCTGATTTAGAAATAATTAGAACTTCAGAGCAATTCTATTCCATAACATATGGGATCGCCGTAAGTTGGAACTGACTCAACAGCAACAAGTTTGTTTGTTTGTTTACTAAAGGAGTCCTTAAAGATGGTACTACTAACCAAAAGTTCCAGGTCTGTGTTCACCCAGAGGCTTCTCAGAAGAGAGGACTGGCAATGTATTTCCTGAAAAGTCAGTCACTGAAAAACACTGGAGCATAATTCTACTCTAACACATATGGGTGACATTGCCCTGAGCTGGAATCATCCTAGTGCTACACAGACATGCAGAACAATTTACTGAAAAAGAAGGTGACAGATTCTAGGCAGACAATACGAAAACCAGTGTTATCTGTGGGTGTATTATTTCTAGCTCATCCTTTGCCTGTTTAGATTGTTTATGGCAGTGTCAAAATATTCTGAAGATAAGGACTTCCAAAATTTTTGTGTCAAATCTTATTGACCTTACCATGAGATAAAAGGGTGGCAAGAGAACTGATAAACCAATTAGTGGTCAGGAAACAGTTTCATACAGCATTATCTTAAAGAACAATTAAAATAATTACTGTTTTAGCCTAAGCATAATTCCTTGGTCTGATGTTTGTGGTCCATTTCCTGAAACTGTATAAATTCTTCAAGAGACAGTAATGACCAAAGCAAAATCAAAATGGTCTTACTAGTTTACATAGAACATTGTTTGACTCTAATATGACTAAAACAAACAAACAAAAAAAGCCAAACCAGCTGCTATAGAGTCTATTTTGACACATAGGGACCCTGTAGGACAAAGTAGGACTGTTCCCTTAGAGTTCTCAATAAGCACCTAGTGGATTTTGCTGCTGGCCTTTTGGTTAGAAGCCACAAAACTTAACCAGTATGGCACCAGAGTTTCCCTAAAGTGACTAAGAATTAGTTCTTTCAAGTTTCAAGTTAGAAAAGGATACCAAAAGTTAATGTCCTGTATGGGTTACCCCAAACTCCATGAAACCCATAAATCTTGATTCCAGGAAAATTAGAACAGCTTCACATCAATAAACCTGTGAAACACTAAAAAATATGTCTTCTC
The DNA here is from genome assembly GCA_028571685.1 of Heterohyrax brucei. Classification (NCBI taxonomy): domain Eukaryota; kingdom Metazoa; phylum Chordata; class Mammalia; order Hyracoidea; family Procaviidae; genus Heterohyrax; species Heterohyrax brucei. The sequence goes on from CM053153.1 coordinate 68,228,025, forward strand.
CAACAGAAAGAAAAAATTTCACAGTCACTCAAAACTGATTCTGCCAGTGTGGTTAGGAAAAGAAAAGATAGGAGAGCAAAATTATAGTTAAGGGACAAGACTTGGAGAGACAGTGAAGAGGGAGAGGGAGAAGGTCATGGTCTTGTCCATCAGAGTGGGGTTAACTTGTCTTGTACACTCTTCTGTCATGGGACGAATGACTGGAGGTGTTGGCTCTTGCTTCTCTTTGTTTATGAGAGTTATCTCTCACTTTTTCCCAGGGACAGACAGTGGTAATTCATTCTGATGAGTAGTAAACAGGATGGTATACTCTGGGGCGAGGTGAGGATACCATAAGAAGGATAAGCTGTTCAATTCCAAGTTAGGTCGGCCTTGTCCAACTCACTTCCCTGGGCTATCAGGAGGAACACTATAGAGCCCTGGGAACTTGAGGGGAATGATAAACAGCACAAAACTTGCAAGCACTGGGACGGGAGACACGTACAAATTGATAATTGTGTAAGTGATACATAAATAAACCAGGCACCCACCCAGCCCAGGTCTGGGAGACGAGGTAGGGGCCCCAGAGACAGTCCCCAGGCCCACATCCACCACCTGGTTTTCTCTGTTTTCTGGGCATAGTGCCGAAGAAGGCCCACAGAGAAAGAGGTCGGGGCAAGATGATTTAGAAATGCACTGAGAGTGCTGGGAAAGAAGAATTTATATTTATTCTTTGTTATTATTATATTTTTCTTTTCTCCCAGCTTTTTTGTGTCTTTGATAATACACTCAAATGTTTGCCAGTGATTTAGGATATAGTATTAGAGCAATTATTTCCTGTCCTAGAATGTGATCTAGCTGGAGCTGGACTCAGAGGGACACAGAAACCGGGTGGTAATGTATAAAGACAACAGCTAATACAATCTGGGAAAATATCTTTTAGAGAACATTGACATAAATTCGTAAAACAGCACAAAAGTCCTACATACAAGGTCTGACAATTAAGTTCACAAACTTATGCTAGAAAAATGTTACATAAATCACTGAAGTACATCACTATGATCACCTCTGAAGTACTCCCTTTGGGAAACTACGCACTGACACCAGCACCTACTCCAACCTTCAAAGCAATTTTGGAGCTTTTTTCCTGGAATGCCTGCCAGAGCTGTCATTGTATTATCCCTGATGTTCTGAAAGCCATCAAAACATCTTCTTTTCAATATTTTCTTCTTCTTCAGGTTAAGAAAAAAGTTATCAGGGGCCAGATAAGGTGAGTAAGGAGGGTGTTCCAGTACAGTTATTTGTTTATTGGCTAAAAATTCCCTCATAGACAGCTATGCAATTAAGTTCACAAACTTGCCGCCATGCCACCATGCACAATGGCCATTCCAGAAAGAGTTCCAAAATTGCCTTGAAGGGTAGACCAACCACTGGCATCAGTGCATAGCGTCTGAAGTGAAATACTTGGAAGGCGACCATAGTGGTATTCAGCAAGGAGCTATATAACAAATAGGACAACTGAGTTCATGGACTTAATTGTCAGACCTTGAATGTTGTCTATAAGAGACACAGCTTAGAAACAAAGACATGAATGTATTAAAAATCAAAGGTTGGAAAAATATATCAAACAAATGGCTGTAAAGAAAAAAGGAGTGGCAGCACTAAACTCAGATAAAGTAGACTTTAAACTAATCACAAAAGGACATATATGAGATTGCTCCCATAAAAATTCATGAAAAGTTTTAACACAGAAAAGGAAATATTACTGGATGGTTACAAGGGAGAAGATGGGCTGGAAAAACATTACATAGAAAATAAATAAGTGATAACTTTGATGACAGTCAAGACAGTACAAAATACTGATAAAGCCAGAACAACTTGTACAACATAAGGTTATAAAAGCTTCACTGACACATCCAAACTCCCTGAGCGACCAAATTACTGGGCTGACAGCTGTGGAGACCATGCTGTTGGGGAATATGTAGCTCAACTGGCATAATATAGTTTGTAAAGAAAACTATCTACAGTCTACTTTGGTAAGTAGTGTCTAAGTTCTTAGAATTCTGTGAGAAGCCAACTGGGACACTCCACTGGACTCACTCACTTGGAAGCAAAGAATAAAGAAGAAAACTAAAGATAAAAGAGAAAGATTAGTCCAAAGGACTAATGGAGCACAACTATAGCAGCCTCCACCAGACTGAGTCCATACTGGGGTCTAGCCAGAGATGGAGAAAAATGTAGAACAATCTTCCAACTCAGAAAGAAAGACCGCACTTGCTGGCCTGAGAGAGACTGGAAAAATTTGAAAGTATGGGTTCTGGACACCCTTTCAGCTCAGTAATAAAGTCACTCTGAAATTCACTCTTCAGCCAAGGTTGGACAGGCTCATAAAACACCAGTCCAGGAGAAGTTAAGAGGTGACAGGGAAGCTGGTAATCAGGAATCCAAAGTTTGGATGGGAGAGTGTTGACATATTTCGGAGTTATTAACCAGTGTCAGAAAACATTATGTGTACTAAACATTTTAATGTCAAACTGTATTGTTTTGTAAGCCCTCATCTAAAGAGCAATTAAAAAAAAAAAAAAAAGAGGGAGAAGGTGGGACCAAATGGAGAAGTAGTTACATGTCTCCTTGATTCCCTCTGGAAGAATAACTTAAAGAAACAGAGTGGATATTTTAAGAGCCCCAGGATCAAGCAGAAGACTGTGAGGCTGAACTGGGCAATAGGAAGAGGAGCAACTATCTTTGTCAAAGGCAAGACAGCAGCAGTATAGTTTCTACTGGGACAACAGTGAAGAGGCTGTACAGGCACAGATGTTGTCCTTGTCAGCTAGGAGACTGAGATTGGATCTGCCATGCTTGATAGCCTGACTGGAGCCAGATGCTACACTGAGCAGCAGTGCTGAGTGGACAAAGTCTCTCTCAGCTGAAAAACTGTACTTAAGACAGCTGGACCTAGGGAATGAAGCAGTGACTAGCGGCTGAGTGCCACAGCATTCTTCCCAACTCCCTTCTTTGAGCTATGCCACAGTTCCTGCTAGTGCAATACCAGAGAGATGGCACAGGTAGTACCTCATCTTTGTAAGCCAACGGGCTGGGTCTGCCACGCCTGAGATCCCAACTGAAGCTGGCCATGTTGAGCAGCAGCACCTGAATAGACAGCATCTCTCTCAGCAGACAAGCTGCAGTTAAGGCAGCTGCACTTAGAGAATGCAGCAGTGGCTGTTGTCCAAATACAAAGGTCACCCTACACACTGCCTTCTCTGAGCTTTGCCATAGCTTCTGCTGACATGGGACCAGAGCAGCTGCACAGCTTTCTGATGGCCAGAAGACAACAATCAATATCTAACTATTTAAAGAAGAACACCATGGCTCCAGAAAACTCTCAAAATACAGAATCAAAAAACTTCCCAAATGATGAAACCTTCCTGAAATGATCAGAGGTAGACTAAGCCAGACTACAACGGACTTATGTACAGAGCCCTTCTAAACCTTAGGATGGAGATTAAATAAAGTACAGCAGAGCAAAATGAAAGCTTAAACAAGCTACGTGAATTCCAAGAACAACAATGATCTGAAATTCAGCAGGTCAATAATAAGAATATGGAATTAGAAAATTCAACTGAAAGCCAAAGGGGCAGGATCAAAGAAATGGAATATAGAATTAGCGAGATTAGAGATAAAGCACCAGCATTTATGACAATAAATCAGGTAAAAAGAATCTACAAAAATGAAGAAATATTATAAGTTTTGTGGGATTGTATCAAGAGGAACAAGTTACAGATAAGTGCAGTACCAGAGCTGAGAGGGATACCAGAAAACACAGAGAGGATTTTTGAAGAGTTGGTGACAGAAAACTTCCCCAACATCGTGAAAGAGAAAACAGCCATTCAACATGCTCATCAAACTCCACAAAAGGTAGATTCCATAAGAAAAACACCAAGACATATTATAATCAAGCTTAATAAAAAGAAACAAAGAGAGGCTCTTACAGGCAGCTAGACTTAAATCAAAATAACTTACAAAGGAGTTTGTTAGACTGAGCTCTGATCATTCAACTGAAACCATGTTGGCATGAAGGCAACGGGATGACAAATATAAAGCCTTGAAGGAAAAAAAAAACAAAAAACAAAAAACTTCCAACCAAGAATTATGTATCTTGCAAAAAATGTCTCTCAAATATGACAGTGAAATTAGGACATTTTCAGATAAGAAGAAGCTCAGAGACTTTGCAAAAACTAAACCCAAGTTACAAGGAATACTGAAGGAAGCTCTTTGATTAGAAAGGAAGTAACATCAGGTATACACTCAAGGGTGTAGTGCAGAACATAGCATCCAGGGTCCTCCTTAGTTAGTGAACTCACAAAGCTGAAAGCTAAAATATTAAAATTAAGAAAACAGAGAATTTGGGGTATAAATTATGGACAACAAAGAGGGACGTATTAATGTATGCATAGACTTTTCAGATGGAGAGGAAGTTAAAGAGATATCAAGAAGTGAAACACTGGTTTAAACTTAGAACATTAGTGGAGAGATAGTGGGGTACCTGAGAAACACTATGTAGAAGTCTCAAAAAGATAAAAAAATCAGCTTTGAAAAAGATAAAAAGAAATCCATAAAGAAAAACATGTCTGAGCAGAATATTAAGCATAACAAAGAAATCACCAACAACACAAAAATAAAGGGACTGAAAGAACAGCAGTAAATTCATATCCATCAATAATTACAGTGACTGTAAATGGATTGAATGTTGCAATAAAGAAAAAGAGAATAACATTTTGGATCAAAAAACATGATCTGTCTACATATTGCTTATAAGAAACGTATCTTAAACTCAAAGATACAAAAAAATTGAAAATCATATGGTGGAAAAATACATACCAAGCTAACAACATGCAAAGAAGAGCAAGAGTGGCAAATTTAATCTGAAATAAAATAGATTTTAAATTAAAATCCACCGTCATGGACAAGGATGGCCACTATTTATTGCTTAAAGGTTTGGTAAACAAGGAGGATATAACAATACTGAATATTTACACACCCAGTATCAGAGTGTCTAAATACATCGGGCAACTGCTGACAACATTGAAAAATACGGTTGATCACTCCACAAGAATTGTGGAAGACTTCAACACTCCATTTTCAGTAATAGACAGGCCATCCAGAAAAAAGCTCAACAAGGATATAGAAAATTTTATTGATAGAATCAACCAACTCAACCTCGTAGACATATACAGAATTTCTTACCCAGCAACAGACAAATATGTCTTCTTTTGCAATGCACATGAAACATTCTCCAGAATAGACCCCATATTAGCTCATAAAGCAAGTTTCAACAAAATCCAAACCATTAAATTGTTGAAAAGCTTCTTCTTGGACTGTCAAGCCATAAAAAGTTGAAATACATAGCAGAAAAAATGTGTGTGGAAACTCAAACTCACAGAAACTGAACAACACTTTGCTCCAAAATTCATGGGCTAAAGAATAAATCAAAGATGCAATAAAGAAATTTACAGAATCAAATGAGAATAAAAACACATCCTACCAGAACCTATTGGATACAGTCAAAGCAGTGCTGACGGATCAATTTATCTCTATAAATGCGTACATCTGGGATGAAGAAAGAGGCCAAATGAAAGAACTGACTCTACGACTTGAACAAGCAGAAAGCGAGTGACAGAGGAACTCCTCAGGCACCAGAAGAAAACAGATAACAAAAATTAGAGCAGAACTAAATGAATTAGAGAACAGAAAAACAGTCAAAAGAATTAACAAAACTAAAAGTTGGTTTTTGAAAAGATCAACAAAATTAATAAAATGTTGTACAAACTCACAAAAGAAAAACAGGAGAGGAAACAAATAACCTGAATTAAGAAATCAGACAGAAGATGTCACAACAGAGCCAATAGAAATTAGAACTATAGTAACAGAATACTATGAAAAATTGTACTCTAATAGATTTGAAAACCTAGAGGAAATGGATAAATTTCTGGAATCATGTTACCTATCAAAATTATCACAAAGCGAAGTAGAACAACTTAGTAAAACCATCACAAAAGAAGAGATTGAAAACTAATTAAAAGAAAAAAAAGAAACCTACCAACCAAAAAAAAATCTTGGCCAAGATGGCTTCACTGGAGAATTCTGCCAAACTTTTAGGAAGGAGTTAATTACATGACTGAATCTATTTCACAACATGGAAAAGGATGGAACACTCCCAAATTCATTCTCTGAAGCCAACATAACCCTGATACTAAAGCTGGGTATAGATAGCCCCCCCAAAAAATAAAATAATAAAAAGAGAAAGAGAAAATTACAGACCAACATCTTTTGTGAACCTAGATGCAAAAATTTTCAACAAAATTCTACCCAATAGAATTGGACAACAAACCAAAAAAGTCATTCATCATGACCAAGTAGGTTTCATACAAGGGATGCAGGGTTGGTTCAACACCAGAAAAACAACTATTGTTATCTACCATATAAATAAAACAAAAGACAAGAATCACTTGGTTTTATCAATTGATGCAGAAGAGGCATTTGACAAAGTCCACACTGATTCATGTCAAAAATGCTCAACAAAATAAGAATAGAAAGGAAACTCCTCAATATAATATGAAGAACCTAAGCCGAGCCAACAGCTAGCGTCATGCTGAATGTAGAGACTGAAAGAATTCCCCCTGAGAATGGGAACCAGACAAGGATGTCCACTGTCACTACTCCTGTTCGACATTGTACTGGGGTTTCTAGCTAGAATAATTAGACAAAGATAAAGAAATAAAGGGCATTCACATCAGTAAAGAAGAAGCAAAAGTGTCCTATTTACAGATGATTTGATCTTATACAAAGAAAGCCCTAACAAATTCATAGATAAACTATTGGAATTAACAGAAGAATAGAGCAAAATATCAGGATATGAGATAAACATAAATAAATCAGTAGGATTCCTTTACACCAACAAGCCAGCCAAAAGATAGTCAAAGAGGAAATCATCAAATCAATACCATTTACTATAGCCCCCAAGAAGATAAAATACCTAAAAATAAATCTAGCCAGAGATGTAAGGGGCCTATACAAAGAAAAATACAAGACGCTATTGCAAGAAGCCGAAAGAAACTCACATAAGTAGAGAAATCTACCTTGCTCATGGATAGGAAGACTTAACATTATGAAAATGTCTACTCTACCCAATGCAATCTACACACAAAATACAAGCACAATACAAATTCAAATGTCATTTTTCAATGAGATGCAGAAACAAATCACCAGCTATGTTTGGACAGAGGAGAAACCCAAAATAAGTAAAGCACTACTGAAAAAGAAGAACACAGTGGAAGATCTCACACTACCCAACCTTAGAACGTATTACACTGCCACAGTAATCAAAACAGCCTTGTGCTGGTACAAAAACAGACATATAGACCAGTGGAATAGAGTGGAGACCCCAGAGATGCCACCAATCCTCTTATGGACAGTTGATATTTGACAAAGTCCCAAAGATTGTAAACTGGGATAAGAAACAGTCTCTTTAACAAATGGTGTTAGCAAAATTGGATATCTGTCTGCAAAAAAATTAAACAAAACCTGTGTGTTACACCTTATGCAAAAACTAACTCAAAATGTATCAAAGACCTAAATATCAAATTTAAAATGATAAAATTTATGGAAGAAAAATAGGCAACATGGGAAGTCCTAAGATATGGCTTAGACAGGCTACAGAATCTTACAGACAACACACAAGCAGCAGAAAAGAAAATATGTAAGTGGGAACCACTAAAAATCAAACACTTATGCTCATCCAAAGACTTTATCAAGAGAGTGAAAATGCTGCCTACAGAACGGGAAAAAAAATTTGGCAGTTAGGTATGGTATCGGATTGACACCTCATTTATATATAATCTACAAGGTGCCATAAAGTAACAACAAGTAAAAGACAAATAATTAAACAATGGCAGACACTTTACTAAAGAAGACATCTAGGCAGCTGAAAGATACCTGAGGAAGGGTTCGCAATCGTTAGCCATTAGAGAATTCTAAATCAGAACTATAATGAGATGTCATCTCACCCCAACAAGGATGGCACTAACCCCAAAAACACAAAACAACCAATTTTGGAAAGGCTACGGACAGATTGAAACTCTTCTACACTGCTGGTGGGCATGTAAAATGGTGCAACCTCTGGATAGCAATCTGACACATTCTTGAAAGGCTATAAATAGAAATTCAATGTGATCCAGTAATCCCACTGCTTGGAATATATACTACAGAAACAAGAGTTGTCCCACAAATGTTGGCTGCAGCACTGTTTGTTGCAGTACTGTCCATAATAGCAAAAGTGGAATCAACCTAAGTGCACACCAACAGATGAATGGGTAAACTATGGTATAATCACATAATGGAATACTGTGCAATGATAAAGAACAATGATGATTTTAGGAAACATCTCATAACCTGGAATCAATTGGAAGACATACTGAGTGAAATCAGTCTGCTGCAAAAGGACAAATGTTGTATGAGAGCACTCTTAAGGAGTTATGCGAAGAATAGAATACTCTTTGATGGCTACAAGGATGGGGAGGCAGGGAGAATTTGTTCACAGATTAGATCGTAGATAGGAATTTGGTTACGTGAAAGGTGTTACAGCATGCAGTAGAAGTCAGGTCTGCATAACTGGATGACACCATAAGCTAAAAGGTTTTCTAAATTCGATCAACATTTCAAAGGACAGAGTAGCAGAGACAGGGGTGTGGGACCAGGTGTGTTCTCAGGAAACACTGAGGTTAAATGGCATAATTAGTCTTTTGCTAAGAGAGTCTTCTGCACCCTATACTGGTGAGCAGTGTCTGGCATCTTAGAAGCCAGCAAACTGCCATCTGAGGAACATCAATTGGCCCCAACCCACCTGAAACAGATGACAACAGAGAACATCAAAGACATAAAGAAAAATGAGCCCAAGACACAGAAGGACCCATACGAGTGGGAGACTACACCAGCATGAGATTACACAAACCAGATGGTGCCTGGCCTCCACCAAAGACAGCCCTGACAGGAGACATAATGTAGAGTCCCTGATGTAGCATGAGAAAAACAGGTGTGCAGATCAAGAACTCTGTTAAAAGACTAGGATTGATGGTCCAACAGCCTGGAGGGTCCCTTGAGATTATGGTCCCTAGACTTGTGGCTCTCCCAGACCTGAAATCAGTGCTGAAGCCAACATTTCAGACAAAGAATGGACTGGATACAGGGACACAGAAAGATGCATGTGATGTGTGTACTTTAGAGTTTTATATATACATATATGAAGCTGTTCTACTGATTTCTTTCTAAAGAGGAGAGGAGACGGTGAAGAGGAAAGGATAAGAGTTGATTTGAGAGGATAGTAGAAGCAAAGGGTGGAAAAGAGGAGTGTGCTGTCACAAGGTGAGGAGGACACAGAGTTGCAGAGAAACAATTATGAAAGATTGACTTGGATTGCAAACTTTCACTTAATCACAATTAAAAAAATTAAAAAAAAAAAGATGCAACCCTGACACACACCTTTTCTTATTTTAAACCAAGTAATTTCCTTTGTTCTCTTCAAATGACTGCCTCTTGATCTATATAGAGATTCCAAATCTGTTAGCAGCCCCATTGCTGTGGAGTTGAGTTCGACACGTGTTGACCCTATAGAGCAGAGTAGAATTACCCCATAGAGTCTTCCAAGAGTAGCTGATGGATTTGAACTGCTAATTTTTCTGCTAGCAGCTGTAGTTCTTAACTACCATACAACCAGTGCTCCATGTACAAGTCCCACATAGGCCCAACTAAACGCTCTGAAATTCCTATTCACTGCAAAGTTGTCTGTAATTTGTTGTGATCCACACAGACACCTTTGTATCTGTATACTAAATAAAACACAGATAAACATGCTTCTGGTATTTTCTGCTTTATGTCAAGATCCATCTGATGTCAGCGATGATATTTTTCATTCCATATACTTTTCTGAATCTGACTTGAATTTCTGGCAGTTCCCTGTCTATGTACTGCTGCCACAGCTTTTTAATCATCTTCAGCAAATTTTACTTGCAAGTGATTTTAATGATGTTGTTTCATAATTTCCACATTCTCTTGGTTCACTTTTCTTTGAAAAGTGCACAGATACGGATTTCTTTCAGTTGGTTCGCCAGGTAGTTGTTTTCCAAATTCCTTAATCTAAGTAAGTGAGTACTTCCAGTGCTGCATGGAAGGTGATAATTCTACCATTAAACCTCTTGACTCCTTGCGTCTTAAATAGATCTGAGAAGTTAATTGTAGGTAACCTCTGATAAGAAGGAGCAAGGAGGTGAATGGAGAGAGGTGTTTCTTGTCCTCAGGAAGTGAGAATGTGGAAGGAAAAGAAGTTGGACAGAAGGAAGAGGTTCTTCTTCTCACCCTGCCCCTCCTAACTCTTCTTCCCAGCTCCTCTCAAATAATATTCCAGATAGTAATCCACTTTCTTCTCCCCAAGTGTCAAAAGTTTCTGTGCAGGCTCCATAGTCAGTGGGTCGGTTATTTCTAGGGGTGTCTGCTCCCTGAGGGAAAGGCAGGTGGTTGGTAGTCTCCAGGAGGCAGGGATGGGATCAGGTCAGCAGGTCAGCTTGGGTATGACAAAAGGACAGTGAGGAACAGACAGGGTGGCCTACCTGTGAGGACATTTCTTGCCTGCTCACTACTTCCTTGGTCTCAGCAGAGATTCTTCTGCAAGGCTGGGAGTGAGCAGGCATGTGCCAATGTTCAAAATTGAAAAGGCAAAAGTATAGGAAGATATTAGAATGTGTAGCTGAGCCAGTCCACCTTTTCATAGTTGCAGAAAAGCCTCTTGAGGGTTCGTCCCCACCTACCACCTGGGGAGCCTGTGGATAAATTGAGTTGTCAGATGGTGGAGGTGTGGTCTACCCCTTCACCCTCGGCATGTTCTGTCTTGCTCAGATGCAGAGACTCTGCAGTGGTTTGCTCTCTAGGTCAGGCCCAGAAATCTGGAGTCTGGAGTAAACCTAAGAGTGGCCTGGGCTTTGAGTGGCCTGGGAGCTCTTGGGGTACTGCACAGGGCTGTGGCTCTGGCTGCATGTGATCTTTCTGCTTCCAGGATTAGCAAACCACAGGTTCTATTAGCCCTAGCCACGAAGGATGAGACTAGCGAGACATAGTCAATGCATGAAGGACTCAGGGGGCCCATTCTGCCAGGTCACAGGAGCCGGCCAGGCACTGGATGCTGCTGAAGGATACCTGTCATCGATTGAATTGCATGCCTCCAAAAATGTAGGTAGCAATTTGGCTAGGCCATGATTCCTGGTATCCTGTGATGTTCCTGTATGCTGCAAACACTGCCTCTATTATGCAATAGAGCGGGGTGGGTGATAGCTGTGTTGGTGGAACAGAACTGAGTGCTTAAGATTGTACTGTTCCCTGAGGCAATCTCTTGGGATATAACAGAAAGGGAAGCAACTAGAGAGTTGGGGACCTAATAATGCAATCAGGAAAGTAGCAGCGCTGGGAGAAGTGTAGTCCTTCAGAAAGTGCCCAGTGGTCCCCGGGTCTCAGAAGCTCCCAATCCAGTGGAAGATTGAAAACAAAGACCTTACTCCAGAGCCAGCACAGAAGCCCTTCCCCGGGAGCTGATGCCCTGAATTTGGACATGTAGCCTACTAGGTTGCGATGGGGAGGTGGGGAAATTCTTTTTATAAAGCCATCTGCTTGCGGTATTTCTGTCACAGCAGCACTGGATGACTACAACTATCCCCAAGCCACGCTGTCCTCACGTGGGATGCAAGCTGAAGCCGAACATCCAACCTTTTTGTGGAGAGCAGTTTCGCGTCTCCAGCATAGACCTAAAGTTGCTTTGAATCAGAATTCACTTGATGGGTTTTGTTTGAGAGCAGTGTTGCAAAGGAATGTCTTGAGCAGCTTCTGCTGTTTCCAAGACAGCAGGTATTTCTTCTGCTTCTCTGTGAAAGCCTCATGAATCAGGTCCTTTTCGTGGGCTAGAGGTAACTGATGATCTCCTCTGACAAGACACCAGGAGCTGGGTGTACACTTGTTCATACTGTCTGGGATGCTTCCATTGGCAACGAGAGCTGAGCACTGCCTCGCTACAGCTGTGGTGCTGGAGCTGGTGGAGACTGGTAGCTCTCCCAAATTTACCAGAACCAGGTAACGTTTGTTGTCAACTTCAGGCACACCAAAGACGGTCAGTCATCTAAGAACTAAAGTATTGGACTTTTAACCTGATAAACTTCCCCTGAAGTAACAGCTAGTTTATTGAAATCAAATTCAACAATCAAACATGTGGTCGATTTATAAGACATCAAAACCACCAAAAGAACTTTAGCATTAGCTAAGTTTTCTGAGTATTTGCTATCTGCCAGATACTGTTTCAATCACTTAAACTATTTTTGAAAATAACACCTTGACAATTTGGTCAATGTGTTTGATTTTGGTAGATTGGTTCTTTTTTAAATGTGTTGTCTAGTCTGAATGAAGGACTATCTGTGCATTTTTATCCATAAATACAGAGATAAGTATCAGTATCCTCATTTTAAAGATGAAGGAACCGAGACTCCTCAAGTCCTGTAGTCGCTAAGTGGTAGAACCAAGCTGTAAACCTAGGGTTCTCTTTATTCAAAACTAAACAAAAGTTAAGTATGAAATTTCCTGTTATCCACAGCAGCCCGGCAATATTGCAGTTCAGCTCTCATCTGCAGGTAGCATCATCTCTTCTTTAAGAGATTTCACAGAGCTTTCCCAACTAACGTTATAAGAAATAGCATCTTATTCTCAGACTTTACTCTCTCTGAAATTCCTTCAAGAAGGCTTTTAAACAGAGATGCCAATAACTGACCACTCCTGTTGACCACTCTAGAAATACATCTTACATCTTAGCATCTCTAGGCTTCCATTTCCTACCAATGGATATTCAGCGTTAACTTACCTATTGCCCAGATTTGATGAGAATATTAATGAAATATCATGTCAAAACAGTTGTTATTATACAATGTTCTGTTTTTGTACCATTATTTATATTATTACAATGAGTATATTTGAATTTCAGTGCTGTTTCAAAATTGTCAGTGTTCATAAATATTGTTGTTAAATATGTTGTCAGTCGATATCCATTTACCTTTCTTCCAAAGACTTCTTGTGTGTTCTAAGTCTTAGCTTAACATTCTGTGTGGTGCAGAGACTGAATGTATTTTGTACTGTCTCTAATTTGAAAATAGGAAAAGACATGAACTAGGAACCATTTGGTAAATTAATGAAACATTTAACAATTATACAGATTTTGTGACTCCAAATCAGTACATTAAGGCTTTTGATTCACTTATCTTTAATTCATGTGTAGTTCATTGATGCAAATGTTTTGCCCGTAACATTTCTATTGAATCAAACATATGCTCCATTAAAGACTCCATGTGACCTTCAAACCTTATCTGGCTTTTTAACTTAACTCTAATGATATTAATGATGGAACACATTCTCATTTCCTGTAAATTTTTTAGAACCCTTTCATACCATTGCCTAGGAAAAAGACTACTTAGTAGTCACTAGTGGTCCTTTATAGTACAAAGAAAACTTGTGTGATATTTATCTGCCTGTTTAATTCATCTGATTATGACTATGACTTATTTTACTTTCAATTTAAATATTAAAATGTGTACTATATTTACAAAGAAAAATATCCATAAGCAATTTCAAGGAAACAAAAGTCTTTATTAGTGCAATTATTCAGGAATAGCATCGTTAATATATGGATGTATACATTTTCAGACTTGTACATGAATGTATTTATATACTTATGTTTCATAATGTTTTCTTATGTGACAAAGTATTGTGATCAGCTTCTAAATCTGTAAATACATTTGTTCAAAAATAATCTTACATATTTCTAGTATTTTGACACAAATGAAACACATTTTTATCAACCAATCCCTGTTGCAGGATCTCTAGATTACTTCTAATTTTGTCTATTAAATACATCAGTAAGCATCTTTTTGGTTAACTATTTGTTCTAACATTTAACTCTTCGAGAAATAAGGTACTGAATGTGCAATCTTGGAATTTTTAACATTTTAGATGTACACTGCCAAACTGATTCAAAGAATGGTTCTACAAATTAACTTTTTACAATCTCCTTGTAGTAAAACCACACAAGCAAACTAAGGAACCTCAGATCTGAAGAAATTCTTTTAAGCTGGGATGGAAGCCACTTTTTAAGATTACCTTTCAGCCAGATAACAGAATGGCCTATAAAATAAACAATAACACTGATGAGGAATGTGCTCCCTTAAACAATCAACTACCTGAGACCAAATGGCCAACATTTCTCCATAAACAAAGAAGAAAAGGCAAGGAGTGTCAGGGAAACTGGATGGATGGAATTAGGACAAGGTGGTGGAAATAGTGAGAATTCTAACACATTGCTCGTGATGTATTCAATGTGAGGAAATAATCTGTGCATGACTTACTGATGGGAATGTAATATGCTTTGTGAACTTTTACTTAAACCACAATATTTTTTTTTTAAAAAATACCAAACTGACTATGGTTATTTTTTACTCTTACTCTGTTTAATAATGTTATTTTAAACCATTAAGGGAATATTTTGATTTAACATTCTCAAAAATTCAAAATAATGCTGTGTAGTCATCCTTATCCAAACATGAAATATTTGGTTTTCACATGATTTCACTTGCATCATGATTATATTTTTGTATTTACCTGTATCTGTTTATAAGTTTTTTGATCTATGCTTGTCTCCCTGTTTTGTCCATCAATACAAACATGTCATAATTAAGTAACATATTTTAACAGATAGTAGGACAAATTTCTGCTATTGTTCTGCTTTCCCAAAGTGAATAACTGTGCTGTTCTAAAGAAAATTCTACTGGCATTTTTCGTAGTGATTATCTTAAATTTACATGCTCATTCTGAGAGCAATGACAGTGGTACAGTATTGAGTCTTTTAGACAAAGTAAAAGAATTTATCTTCACTAATTAGTTCAACATTTATGGCTTTTCAGTAAAATACTGTAAGTCTTGAGCAGAAGTTAGTTTCTTAGTCTTGATAAAGGTATCATAGGTATACCAGATGTTAAAATTAGAACACCAGGGGAAGAATATACAGAAATTCTTGCTACTGGATTATACTCACAGTCACAGGAGAAAGATAATGGCAGTCCATCCCTGTAAAGATTACAGCCTTAGAAACACAATGCGGATGTTCCACTATATCCTAGAGGGTAGCTATGAGTCAAAATCCACTCATTGGCAATGGGTTGTATTTACATTTGTCTGTAAACCTATTTTAAAATAACAAGTATGGATTAGTTAGGTCAAGATGGCGGACTAAGCCCACGTCTCCTTGTATCCCTCTGGAAACCAAGACCTGAATGGACAATCATACAGAGCCTTTTGATCACCTAATCAGCCTCAGGACACGGCACAGAGCTGTTAATTGGGACTTCATACCACTCAGAGAAAAACCTCCTCTCTTTCGCTGACTCCTGCACCTGGCTAGCCCCGGCTCTCATGGACAGAAGGTAAACGCACCGTTTTGATTTATTTTTCCTCTGTCTCGGCTGGTGGGCAGAGCTGGGTCTTGCCTGGCAGCTGGACTCAGATTCGCTGCTGGGGGGATAGGCAGGCGAAATTCCCATATTCTGAGAGCCAGGCTTGGGACTCTGTTAATCTAGCCACTTTAAGACTTTCGTTTTGTAGTTGCCTCATCAGGGTTTGTGTGGAGCTCCGCGGTCAGGGTGCGGGACGCCATGATGGTACCGAGATTTTAGCAGGACCTGCTTTTTATCCTGGGAGCCAGCGCCTACAAATGGGACAGTGCTTCTCCAACATAAAAGTAGTGATTTTGCACAGTGCTGCCTACGTTGGGGGTCCTGCAACAGAAGCAGAGGAATCACTACCTCTCGGCACCTTTAGCCCTTCTGTCTGCTGCCTGTGTGGAGGATGCCATCTTGGATACAGTGGCCACAGCTGGACCTAATTCTTAGCTTGGGAGCCAGAGCCTGCCCACAGAAGAGCACTTTCCTATCATAAAACCAGTACTCGACACAGTGTTGGCTAAGGCTAGGCCCTGTCAGCAGAGGCCAGCAGGGCACTAGCATTGCTACATTCTGAACTAGTTTGTTATCATCTGGGTTTGGATATAGTGGTGCTTACTTTGTCAGATGAGAAGAGGGACCACTACACCTGAAAACCTAACTGACTTCTGAACTGGTCAGATACCTTTTGCTTTACATTTGAAGACAGCCTGGAGAAACATTTGCAATACATCCTCACAGTACCTCCTCTAGCCTCTATATACTCACATGGGTCCCAAAAAGCAAAAGATACTTGTGGTACACAAGAAATCAGCCATGGCTTCAGAAGGCTCCCAAACAAAGCAACCAAGGAGTTTTCCAGATGAAGAAACTTTTATGAAAGCATCAGGAAGTGAATACAAATTGATTATATACAGCGCCTTTCTAGACCTTCTACAAAATGCAGCAGAACAAAATGAAAAATTAAGCAAGTTGTTCGATCTGTAGGAACACCAGTACTCTGAAATCCAACAGATCAAGAAGAAAATCAAAGACACAGAAAATTCCATGCAAAGCCAAGAAAACAGACTGGAAGGAATGGAAGAAAGAATTTCTGACTTGGAAGACAGAGCTACTGATGCCAGCGTCTATGAGCAGAAATCAGAAAAAAGAAACAAGAAAAATGAAGAAACATTAAGAAGCATGTGAGTCTCTATCAAGAGGAACAACCTTCGATTAATTGGAGTCCCTGAACAGGGTTGCCATGAGTCAGATCCGACTCGATGGCACTTGGCTTTGGCTGAACAGGGTGAGATATCTGAGAACACAGAGAGTATTGTTGCTGAGCTGCTGAAAGAAAACTTCCCAGAAATCATGAAGGAAGAGAATATAGACATCTCAGATGCATATCGTACTCCACTCAATATAGATCTCAAAAGAAAGACTCCAAGACATATTATAATCAAGCTTAACAAAATGAAACATAAGCAGAAACTCTTAAAGGCAGCAAGACTCAAGACAAAGCTAACATTCAGAGGGAAAACCTGTAGGCTCTCATCAGATTTCTCAGCAGAAACCATGCTGGCATGGAGACAGTGGCACGACACATTCAAAGTCTTGAAGGGGAAGAACTTCCAACCAAGAATTATATATCCTGCAAAACTATCTTTCAAATACGAAAATGAAATTGAGACATTCCCAGATAAACAGAAACTCAGAGACTTTGTAAAAACCAGACCCAAACTACAAGAAATACTGAAAGAAGTTCTTGGCTTTGGCTTAGAAGAACGAAACCACTAACTTTATATTTTAGAACGACACACTACTCAAAACTCTACTCATTTAGGGAAGGCTCCAAAGTAAACCACAGCTTTGATATGGAAAGAAACAATCCAGTGATCATCATGAAAACTATGGTGTCATCACTTTAAAAAGAGGGATGTACTACAGTCGTTACAGTCCTTCCAAATGGAGAGGAAGATGACAAAACTGGTAGTAATTAAAATTGGGTTTATAAATAGTTTATTAAGGGGGTTCATAGGGGCAGCACTAAAGCACAACAAAGATGTATCATACCATTTCAACAAATCTAACACACGAGTCTCAAGAACTATAAAACCAGCTCTGAAAAAGATGAAAAATCAGCTCACAAGAGTGTCCCAGAACAGACTAATAAGAACAACAGAGAAAACATCAACATAAAAATAAACATATCACAATGGCAGCAGTGAACACATACCTATCAATAATTACATTGAATGTGAATGGACTGAATGCTTCAGTAAAGAGACACTGAGCGTCATCTTGGATCAAAAGACATGACCCATCCATATGTTGTCTACAAGAAACTCACTTGACTCTGAAAGACAGGAACAAACTGAAAATTAAAGGATGGAAGAATATATATCAAGCTAACAATGAATAAAGAAGACCAGAGGTGGCAATTCTAATCTCAGACAAAATCAATTTTAATGTCAAATCCACCATCGTGGACAAAGATGGACACTATTTATTGCTGAAAGATTCAGTACACAAGCAAGACTTAACTATATTAAATATTTATGCACCGAATGTCAGAGCACCTAAATATGTCAAAGAAACACTGACTACGCTCAAAAGAGAGTTAGATGACTCCACAAAGATAGTGGGAGACTTTAACACTCCACTCTCATTACTAGATGGATCATCTAGAAAAAAGCTCAGTAAAGATACAGAAGACCTCATTGACACAATTAACCAACTAAACCTCATTGATATATACAGAACTTTCCACCCATCAGCAGACAACTATACCTTCTTCTGCAGTGCACATGAAACATTCTCCAGACTTGACCACATGATAGGCCATAATGCAATGCTCAACAAAATCCATACCATTGAATCCATACCAAAGCATCTTCTCTGATCATAAAGCCATAAAAGTTGAAATCAATAGCAGAAAAACAGAGATAGAAAGTGGAACTCTTGGAAGCTGAACAACATTTTGCTCAAAAAAAACATGGGCTATAGAGGAAATCAAGGATGCATTAAAGAAATTCCTGGATTCCAGTGAGAACAAAAACACTTCCTACCAGAACCTATGGGATACAGCCAAAGCAGTGCTCAGAGGTCTGCCTATCTCCATAAATGCACACACCTGGAAGGAAGAAAGAAACCAAATCAAGGAACTAACTCTACAGCTTGAACAAGTAGAAAGAGAACAATAGAGGAACCCCTCGGGCACCAGAATAAATGAGATCATAAAGGTTAGAGCAGAGCTAAATGAATTACAGAATAGAAAAACAATTGAAAACATTGAAAAGACCAAAAGCTGGTTTTTTGAGAAGATCAGCAAAATTGCCAAACCACTGGCTAAACTTACTAAAGAAAAGCAGGAAAGGAAACAAATAACCCAAATTAGAAATGAGAGGAGAGTTGTCACCACAGATGCAACAGAAATCAAAAATATCATAACAGAATACTATGAAAGACTGTACTCTAACAAATTTGAAAACCTAGGGGAAATGGACCAATTCCTGGACTCATACCACCTACCCAAATTATCATAACGTGAAGCAGAACAACTTAATAAACCCGTCACAAAGGAAGAGATTGAAAAGGTCATCAAAACACTGCCAAGGAAAAAAAGTCCTGGACCAGATGGCTTCACAGCAGAATTCTACCAAGCATTTAGACAAGAGTTGTCCCCAATACTACTGAGACTATTTCACAGTATAGAAAGTGACAGAGTACTCCCAAACTCATTCTATGAAGCCAGCATAACCCTGATACCTAAGCCAGGGAAAGATCCAGCAAAGACAGAGAACTACAAACTGGTATCACTCATGAACCTAGATGCAAAAATCTTCAACAAAATTCTTGCCAACAGAGTACAACAACATATCAAGAAAATAATCCATCATGACCAAGTGGGATTCATACCAGGGATGCAAGGCTGGTTCAACATCAGGAAAACAATTAATGTGATTAACCACATAAATTACACAGAAGACAAAGATCACCTGATTTTGTCCATTGATGCAGAAAAGGCATTTGATAAAGTCCAACACCGATTCATGCTAAAAACTCTTAGGAAAATGGGCATAGACGGCAAATTCCTCAACACAATAAGGGCCATTTATACAAAGCCAATTGCCCATGTCATCCTGCATGGAGAGAGACTGAAAGACTTTCCCTTGAGATCAGGAACTAGACAAGGATGCCCACCGTCACCTCTCCTATTCAACATTGTGCTAGAAGTTCTAGCCAGAGCAATTAGACAAGACTAAGAAATAAAGGGCATCTGCATCGGCAAAGAGGAAGTTAAAATCTCCCTGTTCGTGGATGATATGATTGTATATGCAGAGAACCCCAAGGAATCTATAATTAAGCTACTCAAACTGATAGAAGGGTTCAGCAAAGTCTCAGGATACAAGATAAACATCAGTAAATCAGTAGGATTCCTTTATACCAACAACGAGACTGTTAAGGAGGAAATTATCAAATCAGTACCATTTACGATAGCCCCTAAGAAGATAAAGTACCTAGGAATTAATCTAACCAGAGAAACAACAGACCTTTACAAAGAGAACTACAAGCCCTTACTACAAGAAACTAAGAGAGACTTAGATAAATGGAAAAACCTACCCTGCTCATGGATAGGAAGACTTAACATTGTGAAAATGTCTATTTTACCCAAAGCAATTTATTTATATAATGCAATCCCAATACAAGTTCCAGCATCATTTTTTTAATGAGATGGAGAAACAAATCACCAATTTTGTTTGGAAAGGGAAGAAGCCCCGGATAAGTAAGGTACTACTAAAGAAGAAGAACACACTGGGAGGCCACTCATTACCCAGCCTTAGAACATACTACACTGCCACAGTGGTCAAAACAGCCTGGTACTGGTACAAGAACAGACAGATGGATCAATGGAACAGAATTGAGACCCCAGAGATGACACCATCTGCCTATGAACAACTGATATTCGACAAAGGCCCTAAGACATTAAACTGGGGTAAAAACAGTATCTCCAACAAATGGTGCTGGTAAAATTCGTTATCCATCTGCAATAAAATGAATCAAGATCCATATCCTACACCTCATACAAAAACCAATTTCAACTGTATAAAAGACATAAAAATCAAACCTAAAACGATAAAGCTCATCTAAGAAAAGGTAGGAACAACAATGGAAGTTTTAATACACAATGAGGACAGACTCCAAAATCTGTGAAAGAAACCTCAATCAACAGAAGAGAAAATAGATAAATGGGAACTATTAAGAATCAAACACTTTTATTCATCCAAAGACTTTATTAATAGAATTAAAAGAACACCCACAGAATGTGAAAAAATATTTGGCAACTCTATGTCAGACCAACGCCTGGTCTCCATAATCTATAAGATACTACAAAATATCAATAAGAAGAAGATAAACCATCCAATTAAGCGATGGGCAACGGAGATGGACAGACACTTCACTAAAGAGGAGATCCAGGCAGCCAAAAAACACATGTGGACATGTTCACGATCTTTAGTTATCAAAGAAATTCAAATCAAGACAACAACGAGATACTGTCTCACCCCAACAAGATTGGCCATGATCCAGAAAACACAAAACAACAAATGCTGGAGAGACTGTGGAGAAAGTGGAACCCTCCTACACTGTTGGTGGGGTTGCAAAATGGTCCAGCCTATTTGGAAGGCAATCTGGTGCTTCCTTAAAAAAATGGATATCGATATACCATTTGACCCAGTAATTCCACTACTTGGAATATATTCTACAGAATCAAGGCCTTTCACACAAACAGACACATGCACCAGAATGTTTACTGCAGCACAGTCCATGATAGCAAAAAGGTGGAATCAACCCAGATGCCCAACAATAGAAGAATGGATAGGTAAACCATGGTACATATACTCAGTGGAGTACTACGCAATGATAAAGAATAACGATGATTCCAGGAAACATCTCCTAACCTGGTTTCAACTGGAAGACATGTTGAGTGGAAGTAGTCAGCGACAAAGGGACAAATACTGTATGAGACCTCTACGATAAGATCTCAAAAACAGACTTGTGTATAGAAGAAAAGACTCTTTGACAGCTGCAAAGGAGGGGAAGGAGGGAAGATGAGGTGGGGAGGGTTTAGTTTAGATAGTTACTAGAAATCTAGTTGGGAGAAAGCGGTGATAGCATACATGAGAAACAAGAACAACATTGAGTGGACTTCAGCATAACTTGAGTACTCCTTCCATCTTAACTCAATACTGCAAGGATAGAGTAGCTGGGGCGGGGGGAGGGGGACCATGCTCTTAGGCAAATTCCAGCCCAGTTGGCACAACTAGCGTTTTGCTAAGAGAGCTTTCTGCACCCCACATTGGTGAGTGGTGTCTGGGGTCTTAAAAGCTGCCAAGCTGCCATCCAAGGACACAGCAAATGGTCCCAACTCAGCAGGAATGGATGCTCACCGAGGACCAAAATGACATGCGGTAACGACAACCGAGAATACAGAGAGACCTACAAGAGTGGGTGCCTACATCGACTTGGGACTGGAAGAACTAGATGGTGCCTGGCCACCACCAGTGGTAGCCACGATGGAGCTCACAGAGAGGAGTCTCACTGACAACACAAGAATAAAAAGGGGTGCATCATGAGATCTCCACTAAAAGACCTCAATTGATGGTCCAGCGCTTTTGAGGTTTCTCTGAGAGCATGGCCCCCGGCTCTGATGCTGCCCTTTCCCATAAATTATAACAAAGGTCCACTCTTTGGACAGGAATGGATTGGACTTGGCAATGCAGAGTGACCATATATTGGAAGCACTTTATGGTTCTATATGTCTATAGGATATCATCTTGCTGACCTCTGGCTGGAGGAAGGGGAGTGGACGGAGAGGAGGGAAAAGGAGGCTGTTGGGAAGATGAGACAGGTATGGAGCAGAGAGGAATAGTGTGCAGTTACTGGACAGGGAGAGCAGCGGAAGCTGCATGCATATAGGTGGGCGTGTAAATTTATACATGAATGTACATTTTCACTCAGTTATGTTAAATAAAAATAAAAAAATAACAAGTATGTTTAGTCTATTATACTTTTGTTTATTTATAAGCACTTAAAGAATGTTCCAAAGCCACTCTTCAGGTGAATGTCACAATGATAAAAGCTGGTAAACCACCCACATAAACAACTGCTGCAGTACTTAGGCATTCCAGAAAGCTGGATACCATCCAGAAAGGCTCAGCGGGACCATCAGTTGGCCAAAGAGAGTTTTGGGGATTCTTACACTCCTTCCTCCTTTTCTGCCCTAACAGAACTTATCCGGGGGTTTCAAATTTCAGCATCATGGATTGAATTGTATTTCTCAAAAATGTTTCTATCCATTCGACTGGGTCATGATTCCAAAATGCTGTGGATGTTCACCCTTTTTGTCGTCTGATGTGCTTTCTGTCATGTTGTGAATCCTGCCTCTATGATGTTTATGAAGAGGGACAGGTAGCAGTTGTGCTGAGGAGGCAGACTCAGGCTTATAGACTGGATTGTGTACAGAGCTATTTTCTCTTGTAGTATAACAGAAACAAGAAAGTGGAGACACAAAAACTTCATACTACCATACTACCAAGAAACATTGCCGGGAGCAGAGTATGTCACTTGGACCAAGGTTCCCATATGGAGAAGCTTCTAGTCCAGTGGGAGAATGATGGCAAGGACTTTTCTCCAGGGCCTGCCCAAACAAACCAAATCCATTGCTGTTGAGTCAATTTGTATTCACAGTAACTCTACAGGACGGAGTACAACTGCCCCACAAAGTTTCCAGGGAGTGTCTGGTGGATTCAAATTCCAGCCTTTTGGTTAGTAGCTGCAGCACTCCACTAACACATCACCAGGGTTTCCCCAGACTCAACAGAGACAGAAAATTTTCTCCCGGAGTCAAAACTCTGAATTTGAACATTTAGTTTACCTTACCATGAGGAAACAAGTTTCTCTTTGTTAAAGCAATCCACTTGTGGTATTTTTGTTACAGCAGCACTACATAAGTAAGACACTTAGGATGAAGGAAGAGTAGGGAGAGAGTCCCCATCTCACCAGTACCAGAAGGAATTCTGCAAACGCCATGCTCCGAATTCAATAAGCACAGGCCTGGATTGGACTTGTTCCATTAATGAATAAAGAATTTTTAAAAGGCACCGCAAACGGAGGAAAGGAGGACAGGCCCACAAGTTAGCTCAGTGAAGTCCAGGCGATAGACTCTCATCACTCCTTCCCTACACTGTGACATTGCAATATAGTTGCAAAACAAGTTTAAGCTCTAGAGAGAAGGTGTGTTAGTTCTGATATTTAGTAAATGCATACCCTGTGCAAGTTATTAAACATGTGAAGCCTCAGTTACTTCATCAGTGACGCAGTGTAGTGCATTCACATCTCTGTGCCTTTGTCTCGTGTACTTATATTTTATTCCTGTCGAACTGTACATGCATATATTAAATACAGAATGAAAGGTCACATTCTAGGTGCTGGAGATACATTACTTTTTCTTTCATCTAATAGACTGCAGTTTATTTGATGGCAGGAGCCTATTTTTATTTATTTTTCTGTTCGAAGCTTTCACTACCAACTAGCTTTGCCAGAGAATCAGTAAATATTTTACATTGAAATGTCCTTGGCAACAAGGATAGTCTCATACATTCTAAAGCTGCTGAGTTTTCCCACAAAGTGAGAGATGCTCTGACACTTTTTCAATATTCTGGAAATCCTGGGGTCTCAAGAAAATTACATTTGCTGTTTGGGGGAGTCTTAAGGACAAGGGTATGACTGCACAAGGAATTGAAGGGAGAAGGAAAGCAGTTTCTGGCAGATGCTACTTTTATAATCTCATTCTTATACTTTATGTCACACATGTAGAGAAATGCATGCATCCAGTCGAATTGTCTAAGTAGAAATACCTGATATTCTCTGAGGAACATGCAGGTACCTGTGGGAATCTATGTAGGAAATGAGAATACTTGCCTGCTTTGTGCTTCATACAAAATTACTAAAGCTAAGATCATGTTTGCCTAGCCCTTCAGGAAATTCAGATGAAAGAGACAGTGCAGCCACAAAGTCAGAATGAAATACAGGACACCCTCTGGGTTTGTGGACTCAGGATTCCCAGTTTTCAGTATTTATTATCAACATGACAAGTGCTGGATTGATTGATGTTCCTCTAGGTGGCTTCAACCCCACTTGCTGAATCCTCTGGTTGCTATAGTCATATAAATGGCCCTGGGCTGGGAACACAAGCTCTTTGTTAAAGGAGAGGTTAGCAAATTAAAGAAAGGAGCTAAAGATATGCCAGCCTCAAATACAGACCAGCTCCCTGATAGAAACAGAAGAACCAAATATTTGGGGGAAGTAACAGGAGAACGTTGGATTGTCCTGAGTTATCCTGTACTTTGAACAAGGTGCAAAATACAACTGTTATGTTTTTCCAATTCCAGGAATCTCTACAGGTTCTGTCTCCTGTAAAAGACCATTCTTGTGGATATGTGCATGCACCTAGAGAAGGAGATAATGTTAGATTTGATGGGGAACAGCATGCACGTGCAAATAAAAATACAACTGGAGTATGTATTCCAAGACTGCTTGTCAGTGTTATTACAAAGAGCTGATGTTGATAATATCATGCTTTGTAGAGGGTAAGCAAAAAGGAGGAAGATCTCAACATGATAGACTGAAACACGGGCTGCAACAATGGGCTCAAGCACAGCACGAATCCTGAGGATGATGAAGGACCAGGCAGTATTTCCTTCAGTTGTACGTGGAGTTGATATGAATAGGAACCAACTTGATGAAAACAAACAGCAATACTCTAACACAACAAGCATACGAAAGAAATCTAGAGAATGTTGACAACTGCCCAGAGAATCTCTTAGCTACCGATTCTCTGTCAGAAACTGAGCACCATGATTCACCAAGCCAAGTGCCATCGAGTCGGATCCGACTCATGGCACCATGATTAAGAACACAAAATTTGTATCCACAAAATACACTGAGGGATCATCATTGCGTTCTTTCTGTCTTGAGAAACATGTGGTTACTAATAGTTCTTTAAATATTACAGTAATTTCTCAAGTTGGAAACCATCAACAATAAGAGGTATTCGAGGTCTGACAATTAAGTCTGTGATGCATAACTCACTGCTGAATATCATCACTGCAGTCACCTTCCAAGTACTACCCTTGGGAAGCTACACACAGACGCCGGCACCCACACCACCCTTCAAAGCAATCTTGGAACTCTTTCTGGAATGGCCACTGCACACAGTGACACATTAGCAAGTTTGTGAACTTAATTGTATAGTTGTCCACATGTCCATTCCACGTGTGGAGTCATGCTGCAAAGAGTCCTTAAAGTATTTCTTCAGATCACCTGGTTTCAGTAGAGTAACTCCAGTTCTTACTTACATTGGAGGACCTTGCTATTTTAATTGTGACTTGATAGGAATAATGCCAAGGACTACTGGGGGTGGGGGGTGGGCGCGTGGAGGGTAGGAGAGAGCTGTTGTTAAAGGGGAGGTTAGGAAATTAAAGACAGGTGCTAAAGATATCCAGACTCAAACACAGACCAGATGTCAAACAGCCAAATCCCAAAATTATCAGGTATGCTCAACTCAGATTCACTCTCAGACCCAAGCAAGAGAGTTTTATCCGGTAAAAAAAACTGTATTGGAACACCTTACCTACTTTCCTGATCTGCCCCCCGCAATAACTTTTTTCTTTACCTGAAAATACAGGGAATATTGAAAGGAAGACGCTTTGATGACATTCAGGACATCAAGGGTAATGCAATGACAGCTCTGATGGACATTCCATAAAAAGAGTTCTAAAATTGCTTTGAGGGGTAGACTAGGCACTGGCAGCAGTGCATAGTTTCCCAAAGGAGGTACTTCAAAGGTAACCTACAGTGATGTTCAGCAATGAGGTGTATAGTGCTTTTTCTCAGATGAGTTCACAAACTTAATTGGTAGTCCTCATATAATTCACTGGTACACTAATTTAATCGTCATTTATTAGATCTACCTACAACAACAAACAACCCATGGCCCTCAAGTTGATTCCAACTTACAGTGACTTTATAGAACAGAGTACAACTGCCCCACACAGTTTCCAAGGAGCACATAGTGCGCTCGAACTGCTGACCTTTTGGTTAGCAGACCGAGTGCTTAACTACTACATGACCAGGGTTTCTGATCTACCTACAATCCAAGTTAAAATGAAACACCATTCTTGGTCAACAAAGTAAGGTAGGCTGTCATGTTTATGCCTTTTAGAGGAGTCACTTGGATACAAGGAAAGGGCAATCAAAGTGTTGTAAGTCATGATTAACTCATTTATTTTTTAAAGAAAGTGTTTTCTGACACTATGTGATATACTTGTGTATATGTGTGTTGATTATCAAGATGTTATTCAATTAGTTTTTTTAAAAAAAATTGTTTTGATTAGAAAACAGAAATTAAAAAAAAAAAGTTACCAAAACTTAACTGGTAAGAAGTGTTGATTCTTGTATTTATGGGATGGAAACCCTAGTGGCATAGTAGTTAAGTGCTATGTATGGCTCCTAACCAAAAGACTGGCAATTCAGATCCACCAGGTACTCTTTGGAAACTCAATGGGGCAATTTTACTCTGTCCTATAGGATCATTATGAGTCAGAATCTACTTGACGGCAGTGGGTTTAGTTTTTTGGTTACTTATGCAATGTGTTCATATAATTCTTATGAAACTAAAGGATTATAAATGAAACTTTATAAAACAAAGCCAAGTCGCAAAGACATTTTAAAAATATGTAGTAGTTTTACTAAAGTAAACTTGGCAGCCTGAAGTTACTCAGTTATTTGGGAATTTCATAAGAAATCACCTTGATTTACTTTTCTATTTAACAATATTTTATACACCTTACTCCACTTTATTTTAAAACAAATAAATCAATTAAATGAAAATAGACAATACATAAATTACAAATTGAACGAAAATAGAACTTTAGAAACTGTACCTTATTTCAGCCTATACTCCTATTACATAGGAAGTCAAGAAAAGAGTAGATTAATTCTAATCAACATGTTTACTACAGAAGTTTCTGAGGCATCTGTTTCCTCTCCCTTTCTCTTCATCCTTTTTATGTTTCCTTGCCCCTACTCAACTGATTATAAAATGAATCTTAAAGTCATACATGTGTTAAATGAGGAAGCATGTTTCTTGGTTTTGAAATATTAAGCAGAAGCTTATATATATCTTTCCTTTAACTGACAACTTCATTTGCCATTTACTTATACTTAAACACTTTATAACCCTTTTAATATTAGTTTTTATGGTTTATATAAGAAAAAGACAAAAAAATTATTGTGATTTAAATGGAAATATCACATTTTTAAAGAGTTGGTGTTTACAATGCTAAGATATTGTAGATCTCCATAACTTGTATTTTTACATGTTAGAAGGTATTTTTAGCTTTACTTAAAATACTTGTAACTGAAAGAAACCTTAAAAAGTGTTTTCTCGATGTTGAACAAAGTCCCTTTAGTGTGTGGCTAACATGATCTTTTATCCAGGTACCTTTCACTTGCAATCACGTCTCTTGGCAGAAATTCTTAGTATTAAGATGAGAATTCTCTGGTGTTTGTTCCCAGTAACCTTTCATCTATTCCACATGTAGAGACATGCTTCAAGGGTCCTTAAAGCATTTCTTCAGATCCCCTGGTTTCGGTCAGTTTACTCCAGTTCTTACCTACATTGGAGGACCTTGCTCTCTTAATTGTGACTTGATAGGAATAATGACAAAAGCCACCAAGGGATAGTTCAAAAAAGTCAGATGTCAGAATCACT
The DNA here is from genome assembly GCA_028571685.1 of Heterohyrax brucei. Taxonomy (NCBI): domain Eukaryota; kingdom Metazoa; phylum Chordata; class Mammalia; order Hyracoidea; family Procaviidae; genus Heterohyrax; species Heterohyrax brucei. The sequence continues at coordinate 68,256,390 of CM053153.1, forward strand.
AGATAACATCCAATTCAGATTCAATATGTGCCTGAAAAAGTAGCAATCATTCCTAGAGGCAAAGGAGATGAATTATGAACCAGCTTTTTTTTATTTTCTTTAAATTAGGTCTCATATCATCTTGGAAAATATAACCTTTGATGTATTATTTGTGTTTGTTTTCTTTTGTAATTCAGATTGTTTCATTGCATGTCATTCAGTCAATTCTGACTCAAAGGGACCCTATTCAAAAAAAACAAACCCATTGCCATCGAGTCAATTCTAACTCACAAAGATCTAATACGACAGAGTGGAGAGGCTCTATAGTCACCCTAGGATAGACTAAAACTGTTCCAGAGGGTTTCCTAGACTGAAATCTTTGGAAGAACCAATTCCCACGTATTTTATAATCATGAAGTGTCTGGCAAGTTTGAATCATTTTCCTTTTGGTTAGGAGTCAAGTGCTGAACTATTGTGCCATCAGGACACTTTCTCTAATTCAAGTATTAAAAAAAAAAAGTCAAAACTATTGGCATCAAGTAGATTCCTACTCATGGCCACTCCATGTGTGTCAGAGTAGAATTGGCTCTGTAATGATCAGTGGCTGATTTTTGAGAAGCATGTCACTGAGCCTTTCTTCAATGATGCCTTTGAGTATACCCAAACCACCAAACTTTTGGTAAGTAGCTGAGTACTTAGCTGTTTGTGCCACCCAGAGACTCCTTGAAAAATGAATAAAACTGTAGAATACTTAATATAATACTTTCATAACCAAGAACAATTCTTGAATAAACACTAAATTGTCAGTGAACCTGGTTTGTTGCATGATGTTTATCAACTGGGTTGCAAAGAAGTATCTTCTCCCCTCCCTTATGTATTTTACTCACATAAGTACTGAAGAAGTCCAGTGGGTAGGCTCAATACTCAGTGGTCCCTATATCACACCAAGAAGTTTGTTGGACTATCAGCACTTCCCCATATTCACATCCTTCAATTACCAGCCTTGAACAACCCACTTTACTTATATTAGGGTTGTATTTCTTGTCTAATAGAAAATCTCGTTTATAATCCTCTTTGCAGCTCAAATCTGCCAGGCACTCCTTGGAAACTCTGTGGTACAGTTTTATGTTGTCCTATAGGGTCACTGTGAGTCAGTATTGACTTGATGGAAGTGGGTTTACTTTTTTTTCCATCTACTAATTAATCTTATCGTTAGTAAACTTCGAAGTATTAGGATTAAGCTCGGTAGAATCCTATGGACATTTGACTCACTGCAGAAAGGTCCTTATGTTTCTCTTTAGCTTAAATATGTTGTCATTAGTGTTGCTAGCTGTCATAGAGTTGATCCTAACTCATGATGATCCCATGCACAGTGGGCTGAAACACTGTCCTGAGCCACACCCATGATCCGTTGCAGATCAGACTGTTGTGATCCATAGGGTCTTCACTGGCTAATTCTCAGAAGTAGCTCACCAGACCTTTCTTCCTAGTCTTTTTCAGTCTGGAAATTCCACTGGATCCTGCTTAGCATCATAGCCAAGCCAGCCAAGTGCCGTCACAGGAACATACAAAACCTCCACTGACAGACGGGTGGTAGCAGTGGCATAAACCAGGAATCAAGGCCAGATCTCCAGAGGGGAAGGTAAGAATTCTACCACAAAACCACCACAAGTCATGCAACAGTGGTTACTACTGCAATATCTGAAATCTTAGGCAAATGTGTATCATCTTTGAGAATCTGTCTTTTCCTGTATGGAGGATACCTTTTCACCTTTCCAGATCTGTTTACTCTGTGAAGCACTCCTAGATACCAATCTAAAATGCCCTCATCATAAATGATGACTCTCCACTTTGTGCAAAATTTAGACATTGTATGAGTCAGGACCAATGTGATAGCAGGGGGTTTGGTGCCTTTGGTATGTTCTAATTGTGTATTTTATTTTATTGCAAAAATTTGTGTGTTTACGTTTTCAGTGAAGATCTACATGGCAGTTTGGTTCTCAATGAACAAATTCGCATAAATTGTTCAGTGTCATTACTTACATTCTTTATAATCCATGAGCACTCATATCATTTCCTTTCAGGTTCTTTCATTTCCTTTACTCTAGTTTTATGCCCCCTTACTTTTTTATTTTATTTTAAAGTAAATGTTGATAGTTTGGTGATTTTTAAAAGGATCACTCTACTTATGGGTAGTATTCATTATTTTTTCAGTCAGTCTGCTGTTTACCTATGAGATGATCTCAGGGGTTATTTTCAAAGACTGAAGGGTATCTCAGGGTGATATCCTCAGGGATTCCTCCAATCTCAACCAGTCTAGTAAGTCTGTTTTCACTTGTTTGCTTTTGGGAATTCAAAGATCTCTTCTGATCTGATCTGTCGAACATTTTTTCCCATTTACTCAGGGTCCATCTGTTGTGGCTCTGATTAGAATGGTTGATAGCAGTAGCTGAGCACCATCTATTTCCTCTGGTAACAGTGTAGAGGTTGTGGTTTGTGTAGGCTATTTGTCCTTTAGACTAGTTTCTTCTTTGAGTCTTTGGTTTCCTTCTTTCTCTTTTTCTTTGGACAAAACAAAAACAAAAACAAAAACGCTGTTATTGAGTTGATTCCAACTCATAGTGGCCCCACAGGACAGAGTAGAACTGCTCCATAGAGTTTGCAAGGAGTGCCTGGCCAGCTTGAACTGCCAACCTTTTGGTTAGCAGCCATAGCACTTAATCACTATGCCACTAGGCTCTGGATAAGTAGGAAGCAATAGTTGTATCTTATACAAGAGAACTTTCAACACAAACTACAATCATTAGTTTATCTGTTTACGTTGTCTGCTAGATAATGAGTATACTAAATGAAATATATTCAGTTTCTAGAAAATGGAAAACATCAAATAAATACCTATAGAGTGGACTGATTAATGAACAGTATCTATTTGTTAAGTGTGATTAATGATGATATGTTGTCATTGATGGGTGCCATTGAACTGACTTGGACTCATAGTGACCTCATATGACAGAGTAGACCTGGCTCAAAGGGTTTTCTTAGCTGTAATCTTTACAAAAGCAGATTGTCTAGTCTTTCTCTGAGGAGACACTGTTTAGGTTGGAACGACTGACCTCACAGTTAGCAGGGAAACACTTAACTGTTTGTACCATCAGGGATCTTAATGATGATATAGCCAAACCCACTGCCTTTGTGTCAATTCTGACTCATAGTGGCCCCATAGACACAGAAGAATTGCCCCGTAGAGTGCCTGGTGGACTTGAACTGCTGCCCTTTTGGTTAGCCAACATAGCACTTAAACACTATGCCACCAGGGTTTCCCATTAATGATAATATGCTGTTGTATAAACATACCATTTGGGGGAAAAAAAGTTTTGACTTTTAAAATTATTATAGAAGTTGATTCAACATTGAAAATTTTCCAGTTACAAAAATAAAAATATCACTAACTATAGTAATAGTTAAAAAAGCTGAAAGTGTACAACTTTTTTATTTTTATTGTGAACTTATTAGTTTGTGAACTTATTAGTAGTTGAACATACTCTGAATTGTGGCACTGTTTTTTTTCCCCTCTTCTGCATTCCAGATAAATGAAGTAAATGTGGCTAAAATTAGACAGAAATGATGAAAGATAAAACTTGAAATCAGGAGGCATGAAATTGAAGACACTATAATAAATGTTTTCCATTATGCTTATGAAAGTTTTTGTGATGGTATAACAAAGGCCTATAATGTTAGTTATCATTGCAACATAGCTTATTTCAAAGAGGTATACTTTGGTCTGGCACTTGCAAATGAGTTAAAAGAAAAATAATGCACAATCAAATTTCATGTTGGAGTTAATTTATGTGAGAATCAAATGAAAGACTTCTAAGCACTGTTGGGTTCTTTTGTACAAATACCAAGTTATCTAACCACTGGCACACACGACAGAAATAACTGTGTATTTACTCTGTAATTATATGATACTTAACCTCATAATCAAAGGAACAACATTTGCCACGTACACAAAGTGCATTTACAGGAAGTAATTGTACTATAAAATAAAGCAGTTACTGAAATAAACTATATAATTAAAAATCTCTTAAGGCAGCAACACAGCTTGCCTGGATAATTCTGAATGTACCAAGTTAGTCACTCCAGATGCATTATCCTGTAGTTTATAAAGAATAGAAAATGTATCTTTTGGAGAAGCGTGGTCTCCGGAAAAGAACACAAACAAGCTAAAAACCTTTTAATTTGTTCCCAGAGCTGGTACACTCACGCTGTTTGGGGAGAGGCTAAAGTTAGAAGAGCATTCTGAACACTAATGTCCAAACGCATTTTTGATAATAAGTGATGATTCAAAGCAGAACTATCCATTGGCATTGAAAGAAACAATGTCTCTTTTTAAGAGCTCCTCCCAATAAATACTATGTCACTTTTCCAGAAAAAAAACAAGATAGTCGTCTGACTCTATCTTTTGTCCCAAGTGGGTATAAAAAAGTTGAATAATAACCAGTAAGAAGTTTTATATAGTTCTCACCAACTTAGCTAAACAGCATTTTCTCCAATAATGTCTTGTGTGTCTAAACTTGTTCTCATTTATATTTTTTATAAATACCTTTAACTTCATCATTACTGAAAAAATAAGATCTTTTAAGGTCTTGGTGATTAATCTCAATTCACAGAGAGGGAGCATCAAGAATGACTTTCATGTTTTTGACTTATACAACAGAATAGGTGGAAGGGCTATTCACTGAGATACAAACTACTCAATGAAAGTCTGGTTTGTGCTGAATACGACGAGCTTAATTTTGTACATGTGGAATTTGAGATGATTTTGGAAGATACAAATGACATTTCTATTATGCAGGTGGATTTGTTGCATGAACTCAAATAAAACATCAAGAGTGTAGAAGGTAATTGAAGCCATAGTCCTAGGTAAAGGTTCCTAGGGAGAAAGCGTAGAACAGATCTAAGACCAACATGTGAGGGCAACCACAGGGAAAGCCAAGGTTGGAGAACTGAGACAGAAATAGAAGCTAAAAGCAAATGGCTAGGGTATTAGATAGAAAGCCAGGAGAATATGGTGTCAGAATTACATGAAAACGATTGTTGAAGAAGACAAGGATGATCAGCAATGCTAAGGGCTACTGAGGCGTAATGACATGTAAGAACCAAAAACCACTGCTTGGATTTAATATATTAGGGAATATTTATTGATCTGTAAGAGATTCCCAAGTAACTGTGAAGCTTTCCAACACTGATTTGAATTTGAGGACTTTTTTAAATCAAAAGGTTATAGCTATCTACAACGTTAAAGAGGAGCCCTGGTGCCACAGTGGTTAAGAGCTCAGCTTTTAACCAGGAGATCTGCAGTTCAAATCCATCAGCTACTACTTGGAAACCCAATGGGGCAATTCTATCTGTCCTATGGGGTTGTTGTGAGTCAGAATCAACTCAAAGACTGCTGGTTTTGGAGTCCCCTAAGGATTAGAAAGGAGACAAAATAGATGCTGAGGATATTATTAACTGGGTAATGCTCCTGAAGGAAATTATTTTTCACAGCACACATTTGAAAAGAGAAGCGTATACATATTCAAGCTGAAAACTTTGTTCATACTGACTATAATTAGTAAATACTTGTATTATTTACTTACGTGTCTATAGATACAGATATGTATATGTTCTTTAATTGTTATTAGCTGCTGTGAAGTCCATCTCAAGGTGACTGTCATGGATTGAATTGTGTCCCCCCCCAAAATATGTGTAGCCATGTGGCTGGGCCGTGACTCCCAATATTTTATGTTTGTCTTCTATTTTGTGATTTCCCTTTCTAGCCAGAGGTGTAGCACAGGGCCAGGGTCTCCATTCAGAACCCACAGAGTGTGGCCAATACCTAGAGTCTGGAGGGCAAAACTATTGTTCAAAATGTCTCGGAAAATGGGAAATTATTTTCAAAACTTTCAGGGCTAATGTAATATGTTCCGCTGACTTGCTTGCTGCCTGCTAATGCCTTCTTTCCCTGAAATTTCCCCCATTGGTAAAGGAATGTCTAACTTGTGTCTGTTCTGCCATTGTAGCTTTGGAAGCAGAGAGCTTACACTCTAGGGTTCACAGACATAGAAGAGTTTTTTATTTTGGACTTGGAACTGATTTAAGACTTCTATTTATGGGATGGACATGATTTTGCTATGATGGGATGAATGTGTTACATGTTTCAAAGATGTGATTTTTGGGGTGCCAAAGGGTGATATATCATGACTGAATTGTGCCTTCCCACCAAAACATGTGTAGCAATGTGGCTGGGCCACGATTCTCAGTATTGTATGTTTGTCCTCCATTTTGTGATTTTCCTGTTCTGCTTGTTAAAGGGTGACTGTAAATCCCTTTATAAGATCACCTCCCTGCTCCACTGTAAAGGGAGTTTCCCTGGAGTATGGCTGGCTTGCACCACTCCTTATCCTTTCATCCTACAAGAGACAAACGGAAAGAGAAGCAAGCAGAGAATTAGGAACCTCACATCATCAAGAAAGCAGCTCTGGGAGAAGAATGTGTCCTTCAGACCTGAGGTTCCTGTGCCAAGATGCTCCCTGGACAAAGACTGATACAACCCAAGGGCTTTCCTCCACAGCTGACAAGGAGGAGAGCCTTCCCCTGGAGTGGACATCCTGAGTTTGGACTTGTAGCCTACTGGACTGTGTAAGAATACGCTCTTCCTTGTTGAAGCCATCCGCTTCATGGTATTTTCTGTTAAAGCAGAACTAGACGACTAAAACAGAATTGTGGCTCCATGTACAATGGAACAAAATCAAACATGGCCTGTCTTACGTTATCTTCACGACTGCCAGCATATCTGAGCTCACCACTGTTACCATTCTGGAGCAGGCACTACAATGCAAGGCAGCTTGAGAAACTCACCATCATTTCAGTTAGACCAGAGAAGTTTCCCTGCTGTGAAGAAGACTGAAGCATCTGATTCTCTCTCTCTCTCCCTCTTTTTTATATTTATTTATTTAGGAAGAGTAGGCCTGGGCAGATTTTATTTTATTTTATTATTTCACAGCTGCGAATTCCTTTTCCGACTTTCTTTCAAATTCTCAACTAAAACTTCCAAGAGTAGTTCTTTTCCTTTTAAGGATTCTATACTCCAGTCAGGGTTGTAAAGATAGTCATTGTCTTCCTAGTTCTTGGGTTTCTATTATAAGAGAGTCTTTAAAATTCTTGATATCTTGTCCCTCTAATTAGACTTCCACTCAAGGAAGCCTTCAGATGGGGTACGTTCCTACTCACAGCCATCCTATGGGACAGAATAGAGTTGCCCCCCAGTGTTTCCAAAGAGTGGCTGGTGGATTTGAACTGATGACCTTCTGGTGAGCAGCCAAGCTCTTAACTGCTCCACCACCAAGGAGATGAAGTGAATTAGGAAATTAATTAGAGAAAGGAAATCTTCTGAGATCTTCCTTCCATTGGTCACCAGGTGGCAGAGGTTCTGCCGTGTTAATCCATTCTGTTACTTTTACAGAGACATCTTGGGAAAGCCCATTCATGTTTGGTCTGCACTGACGGCAACTGGGTGCATAACTTTGTCTAATTTGACAACTGTCTAGGGTCGCCATGAGTCGGATCCGACTCGACGGCACTTGGCTTGGCTTAGGAAATGCTCCCCATGTAAAACTCATGTATTTCAATATTGCTTTCATGACAGTGGGGTATGCTCGCCTGACCCCTGTCTGGCTGTCTATAGGTTCCAAACTCAGGCAGGGAAAGAACTGTCATGGATTAGATTGTGTCCACCCAAAGATATGTGTAGCCATTTGGCTAGATTATCACTCCTGCTATTTTATGGTTTTCCTATGCTATGTATCCTAATCTCTTCTGGGGCAAATACATAGAATGATTATGTTTATCAAAAGAGGATTAGGGTGAGACTGCAACAGCCTTGCTAAGGGAGCTTCCCTGGAGAGTGGCATGTACCACCTTTTATCCTTTCATCCTATGAGAGACAGAAAGAGTGAGAAACAAGCAGACAATTGGGAATTTCACACCGTCAAGAAACAGCACTAGCTGACTGTAACAGGACACATTGTTCACTGTGCCATCTATAATGCCAAGAAGGCTAAATGATGTGGATTCTGTTGTCCTCTCTGAGGTTTCAAAACCTTCCTTCCAGTGTGCGTTAACAGGTTGTTGTATACTACATCATTATTTAACTTTGCAAATATAGGTTTTCAAGGAAAATACTCTCATGTAGTTGGTATTTTTATTTATTTATTTGTTTATATTGTTAAAGTAGGCCTTTTTTCTTTGATTGCGATAATTCAAATACAATCAAACGTAAGTAGTCTAGTCAATTCCTCAAGGTAGCAAAAAATAAAATAGTTTAGATTTTAAGTGTCCTTTAAAAAAGTTTTGACTTACTCTTAATTGCAAAAACATTATGAATGACTACTAAATTTATGCTAAGAGCACTTAGTCAGCATTAATAAAAAGTAAAGAGAGAGGGAAGGAGAAAGAAATGGTAGTAAAAGTGATTTAGTAGTTATGCACAAGGCCCTGCCACAGCCTTGATGCACAGTAAACTCCAGCTTGGCCTGATAGATACAGTTCCCCAAGAAGAGCTTGTCTGTCTAAGGAAAGCTCTTCTGGCCCAACTTAGACTCCACTGTGTATGCATTCAACCTCAATGATATTTTTTGTTCCAGAAGGTATTATTTCTGCCTAATAGTCCAGCAATATCACTTGGGTAGTATTATCAGGAAAAGTGACATTAACTGGACAAAAAAGACTAAGGATTATGAGTCAGGAAGACTAGAAGTAGTAAGTTAAAATGTTTTATTAAAGAATTAGAATGATTTCTTCTAATACATAAGAATAAAACAATACCACAGGAAACACAATTATTAGTTAGTAAAGAGTAAAAGATCATAAGCATTCAGAAATTCTGGATTCTGCTTTGACAAAGGATATTTAGCACATAGAAGGTTCATGTTCATTGTTTTAAAACACAATTGATTTTAAATTTTATATTTCGGAAATCTGGATCTCATTTCTTAGGATCTACAACTATTCATGTTACAGCATATTTTCTTTTATGTAAAAATGCATTTGTCTTTTAAGGGAAGACATGGCAAGGGATTAAAAAATTAAAAACCATTATTCTTAATATGGGAATATAGAAGAATTTTTGCTGTAGGTCTGACTATAGGGATGGCACTGAGTTGAGAAGTGGAGTGGAATTCTGTCAATATGATTTGTTCCATTTTTAAATAATTCCATGTACAGTTGTATGCACTCAAGTGAAGCCAATTCATAACAGTCATTGCTCTCTTGATAGGACCATACTGGGATTATAAGAAATCTTTAGGTAGGGGAAGTTGGAACAAATAGGCTTTTACTGGAGGCCAGTCTTGTGCTTAGACCTATAAGAAGAGGAACTGAACCTACATATTTTCTTTAAGGAAAGACCAACTGTATATTCTGTTTAGCGATATTGGTATATGGTAAGTAGAAAACTGAAACCAGAGCCCTACATTCAGACAGCTTGGTTTCAAATCCTGGCACAGCCATAAACAAACTAGCTTGTACAAATACCTGACTTCTCTGTCTTCATTTGTAAAATGAAGAAAAGAGTAGTATTTACCTCTCAGAGTCTTGGTGAGCGTTGTAAGAACACACTGACTGCTTATTAAATATTAACCATTATTATGATTATTACAAAAGGCAACGAAGTCATGCAATTTTTTTCATGTAATGAAGTTTAACAATTTCTGAACTTGGTATACAAGACAAAAATAAAAAAATAAAAACATTGCTATAGGAGTGGATAAATTTGCAGTGGAATCTTAGAATACCCAGAGAAAAGAAATCACCATCATTATCCATCTTGCTTAATGTTCATTAAATGTCTCCAAAGGACTATGGCATATAGTCTCAGGTATTATTATTGGCAAAGCTTATCACAAAAAGGAGTTGGGTTTGAACTGGTGATTCAGTCTTACCATCAGAACACTGGCTTTATTAGAACCAAAAGACAAAACAAACCTGCTGCCATTGAGTTGTTTCTGACTCACAGTGATTCTGTGGGATTATAACTGCCCCATAAGATTTCCAAGGAGCAGCTGGTGGATTTGAACTACTGACCTTTTGGTTAGTAGCTATAGCTCTTAAAAATTTCTTCACCAGGATTTCCTGTCTTAAAGGCCATCATATGCTTTCTGCAGAAGATAATGAGTATTTTAGGCTTTATGGTCCACATGATTTCTATTGCAACTACTCAGCTCTACCATCACTGTGTGAAAGCAACCGTACATAATATGTTAATGAAGGAGTGTAACAATGCTGCAATAAAACTTTCCTCATGGTCACCAAAAATTGAATTTTGTAAGATTTTCACATGTCAAATTATTATCATTTTCATATTTTTCAATCATTTAAAAATACAAAAACCATTCTTAGCTCACAAGCTATACAAAAACATATGGTGGGTAAGATTTTGTTTGTAAACAATAATTAGTGGATCTAATTTTAGAGAACTCCTTCTGACAGTGCACTCTTGGCAGTTGTGCATGCTATAGAGGTAAGTGTGCACATGTGCGCATCTGTGTATAAACAGTAAGATCTGTGTCACAATGATCCATAATTTTGGGAGCCCAGGCAAGTTTTGACATAAAATAAGCAGCCTCTGCTAGCAGTTGTTGAAATCTGTGAAGTTGTGGGTGAGTCCCAGAGATCTGGCTACAGTAACAAACTGATAATCACAGTGACTCATCAGACATCCTTAGGAAGCCTCTGAAATTCTGAGACTTGACTGAGAAAGTTACGTTCAAAGGGTAAAAGAAGATATTTTCTCTAAAGACTAAATAGCTCATTTGCATTTCTAGAGGAATTTCAAAATCAATTTACCATTTTCTGTCAAATAAATGAATAAGTCAATTGACATTTTGATTGAATTTTCAGTGAACCTATCAGTCATTTTGGGAATCATAATACCTTAAATGAGTTGTTAGATTCATAAATAGTATATTTCTCCATATATTTAAATGTTTTCAGCTTCCATCAGCAACAGTGTGTAGTTTTCAGTGTACATGTCATGCATACTTTTTGTCAGTAAATTTAGCTCCATTTCATATTACTGCTGGTGAGAAAGAAGTCTCCTATTAAAGTTTTATTTTACACTTTTGCAGATAATTTGCCCTTTCAGCTTGATATTTTAAGATGTTTTGCCTTGTCATAGAATTCTGTAGTTTTTGTTATTTTATATATGGACATGAGTATATATATTTTTATTGTCTTTAGGACTGATTTTCTTGCAATATGGGAGCATGAATTTTACTGACTTATAGAAGACACACAATTGTGAATTTATTTTCTCTTAATATTCTGTTGATGTTTTTCTGCCCTTGAAATATTATACAGACATTTATCATTCTATGATTCATTTCTTTTAGTTTCTCTTTTGTCTGTAAATCTTTCTGGTTTTCGTTCTAAATTATTTCCACAGACCTGACTTCTTATTCACCAGTTCCCTTTTTAATTGTATCTATTTCATCATTTAGTGAACCCATTAGTTTTGTATTAGAATAATACTTGTCATAATTTTTTTTCTCTTCTCTTATGCCTGAGGGAATACTTCATATTACCATGTGTGAAAAATATCTTTATGCTGTCCTTTTGACTTTGTGGCTGTGACATTTGTAATTTTACCATCACTGACACACACACACACAAAAAGCTCAGTGCCATCAGTTAGATTCCAACTAATAGCAACCCTATAGTGACCTTATGGGGCACAGTAGAACTTCCCTGCAGAGTTTCCCAAACTGCTGACCTTTTGGCTAGCAGACCTAGCACTTAACCACTATGCCATCAGGGTTTAGGTCTTAAATCAAGGCTCTGTCTTGGGCTCCTTCCACCATGACAAATAAGATTAATTCAGTTCTCACGTTTATAAATGGCATAATCTTTACTTGTGGACTTTTCAAGAAATAATATTTTTCTTCAATCAAATTCATCTTCTATTTCCTTATGCCAGAGTTCAAAACCTTCCTAATCTACTTGTCACAGAAAGAGTCACTTTAAGAGATCTCTGGCATTATACGGAAATAATGCTTCTAGTTTCTTTCGTCTTGTCCGGCCCCAAAGTCATCTTTTGTCACATGGACAGCAAAATCCTAGTCCCTGATCTCTAACATATCCACCTGATATGATAGGCTGTGATGATGTTGACTTTCCCTCTTAAAACTCCAACTTGGAGATTCTTCTTTGCTTCTGACAACTAATAATCCTCATTCTGAATCGTGTTTTCAGAATATATTTCTCAGAGATTAGAATTTGGATCTCCAGTTCGGTTTTATGGGTTGAAAATCAGTTCTGCTACTTTCAAGCAGAATAAAATTGGACAAATTACAGAATTCATCTATGTTTCAGTTTCTTCATTTGAAAATGTACTGAAGACTGATAAGACATTAGATATCTGAGATATAGATATCTGAAAATAGAAGCTTGCTAGAGACTTTGTGAATGATTTCTAGCCAAGAAATAATGTGGGCTACTTCCAAATCAGACCAGTAGATATATCTCATACATAACCTTTAATTGTCTCATTCCATTCCAAAAATAACTTAAAAGCCAAGTCTTGAAAATTTAACTATCATAAAATGGAGAGAGCCTAAGCCCTTGGATGGCTTCTTAGAGAGGAGATGCATGATCATCTTAAATTGTGACATGTCATGTACTTTATAACGTTAACTCAGAGATCTGCATTATTGATGTCACCTACTAGCTTTGCTTATCTGCCTAAAACAGAAGTTGTAATTGATACCAGATGCATTAATCCTCATTATTCATGGTTTCTATAATTGCAATTTGTCTACTTCCCAAAAATGTATTTGTAACCCCCAAATCAAGTTGCAGCACTTAGACCATCATTCACTGCCAGGCTTCCAAATGAAAAACTCACTGCCATTGAGCCAATTCCAACTCATGACACCAGGCTTAGAGTGATGAAAATATTAAGTCACTGATATACATATTCCCAGCTGAGGCTCAACAACATGATCTTTCTTAGTTCTGCCAACTCTCATCCTGTAAATAAGGATTCCTTTGATGGTCTATTTGGTGACAAATTTTTCACCTTTTTTGGGGGGTGGGGTGATTTCATTATATGAAATGACCCAAAGCATAAAACTGAATTGCTGTATAGTGTTCCCTGACTGTAAGAAAGCTGCGATGTGCTTTATGGGGAAAAACAACCAAACAAACCAACAAACACATGTGTTCAGTAACCTTTGTTTAGGTGTGATTTACAGTGCCATTAACTGTGGTTTCAGTGTAATGAATTAGCAGTATGTAATAAATTCTTTTTAAGTAACAACACATATAAAATAAAGTTGTACTTGGCTTGGCATTAGTTATTTGATGAAAATGTTGTGACCAGAGGATTACGGAAACCTCATCTTGTATTTTCAGTAGGAGCAATTGTCCAGTATTTGATAATTTGGTGTTCACAGTTATAGAACATGATTGTGAATAATGGGAATCACCTTTATTTTGTTACAGAAATTACCACAACCAAAACTAGTAACATGAGTTAGTGGCATGAGAGTTAGTTGACAACCAAGGAATAAAACAATACAGGAGGAGAGAAACACAGCAATTCACGTTACAAAACATTTGGGAAAATACTGTCTGTGATAATCTGAAAGGCAGCTTGAGGGAAGTGATTGCAACAAATAGATATCTAGCGCATGCAAGCACACACACACACACAACTAGTATTTATTGTCTATTTTTGTCTGTGTTTGGCAAGATACTCCAAAGCAGGAATGGGCTCAGCTAAAAAACGGCAGCAATCATAAAATCAAATGACACATTGTGTTAGGCAAATCTGCTGCAAAAGATCTCTTTAAAGTGTCAAAAAGCAAATATGTCACTTTGAGGACTAAGGTGCATTGGATTCAAGCCATGATAATTTCAGTGACCTTATATGCATGCAAAAGCTGGACAATGAATAAGGATGACTAATGCAGAATTGATGCATTTGTACTAGGGTATCGGTAAGAATATTGAATATATCACACATTGCCAAAAGAATGAACAAATATGGCTTGGAAGAAGTACAGCCAGAACATCCCTTAGAAGTGAGGGTGGTGAGGCTTCACTTCAGTTAGTTTGGACCTGCTATCAGGAGGATACAGTCCCTACACTTGCTAAAGTGGAGAGGGATGGCAAAAAAGACGAAGGGCATCAAAAAGGCAGACTACTATAACAGTTGCAACAATGGGCTCCACTGTAGCAGTGATTGTGAGGATGGTGTTGTAAGTACCAGGTAATATTTTCTGTCTATTTTATACATGTCACTATGAGTTGGAACTGACTCCATGACATCTAACAACAACAAAAATTGGTAAGTTTCACAACAAAAATAAAGAGAAATAAAGAGATTTTTGAAATATGAACCCTTACAAGTGGTGACTGCTTCTAAATCTGAATGAGTAGGAGATAAAATTGATTAAAAGTGTGAGTGACACTACCTGACTTTAGAACCTATTACACTACCACAGTAGTCAAAACAGCCTGGTACTGGTACAGAAAGAGACAGAGAGATCAATGGAACAGAACTGAGACCCCAGAGGTGACACCATCTTCCTATGAACAGTTGCTATTCAACAAACACCCTAAGACATTAAACTGGAGTGAAAACAATCTCTTAAACAAAAGGTGCTAGCAAAATTGGAAATCCATCTACCATAAACTGAAAAAAGACCCATATCTTACACCTTATACAACAACCAACTCAAACTGGATAAAAGATCTAAATATCAAATCTAAAACAATAAAGCTCATCCAAGAAAAAGTAGGAACAACAAAGGAAGTTTTAACACACAATATAGACAGACTACAAAATCTGACAGACAAACCACAAACAACAGAAGAGAAAACAGATAAATGGGAACTAGCTAAATATCAAACATTTTTGCTCATCCAAAGACTTTATTGATAGAATTAAAAGGCCACCTACAAAATGGGAAAAAAATTTGGCAACTATATCTCAGACTGACATCTGATCTCCATAATCTATAAGGTACTACAAAATATCAATAAGAAAAAGATAAATCATCCCATTAAACAATGGGCAAAGGAGATGGACAGACACTTCTGTAAAGAGGAAACCCAGGCAGCCAAAAAACACATGCAGACATGCTCGTGATCATTAGCTATTAAAGAAATTCGAATCAGGAACTCCAGGTGATTCGGGAGAAAATCCTGTTGGTGTGTGTTTTTGTTCTTGAAACAGCAGCCTACAGGTCCTGACTCCCCAACAAGAGAATCAATCTAAAGCAAGGGGAAGAGGTTGCAAGATTTTAGTATTGTTCTTTCTGAGGACACTGTTCCCTGGAGAATGAGGTTTCTGAACAGAAATTAGGGCTGATCCAGAAAATACAAAGACAAAGCATCTTAGTTGCTGACAGTGTCCCAAGAACAAAAGAAAATGGTCAAGGCACAGTTGCTTGTTATACTTTAGATGGATGGTTTACAGAACAAACTAGTTTCATTAAAGAGTTAGTACAGGGGTGGAGTCAAGATGGCAGATTAAGCACACGTCTCCTTATATCCCTCTGGAAACCAAGACCCGAATTGATAATCAAATGGAGCCTTCTGATCACCTAATCAGCCCCAGGACACCGCACAGGGCTGTTAATTGGGACTTCACACACTGAACGAAAAACCTCCTCTCTTTTGCTGACTCCCACTCCTAGCTAGCCCTGGCTCTCACAGACTGAAGGTAAATGCACTATTTTGACTTTTTTTTTCGTCTGTCTTGGCCAGAGGGCAGAGCTGGGTCTTGCCTAGAGGCTAGACTCAGATGTGCTGCTGGTGGGATAGGCAAGCAAAATTCCCATATTGTGAGAGCCAGGCTTAGGACTCTGTTAATCTAGCAGCTTTCAGCCTGTCGTTTTATCCCTGCCACAGTGGGGTTTGTATGGAATTACGCAGTCAGTGTGCGGGACGCCATGTTGGTACGGAGATTTTAGCGGGACCCAGCGCCTGCAAAAAGGATGGCATTTCTCTGACAGACAAGCAGTAAATTATACAGTGCCACCTATGTTGGGGGCCCTGCAACAGAAGCAGAGGAATCACCACCTCTCAGCACCTTTAGCGCCTCTATCTGCTGCCTGTGTGGCGGATGCCATCTTGTATACGGTGGCTGCAGCTGGACTTAATTCTTAGATTGGGAGCCAGAGCCTGCACACAGGAGAGTGCTTTTCTACCAGAAAAGCGGTACCCTACACGGTGTTGCCTAAGCCTAGGCCCTGTCAACAGAAGCCAACAGGGCAGTAGCATTGCTGTATTCTGAACTAGTTTATATCATCTGGGATTGGAGATTAGAGGTGCTTACTTTGCCAGTTGAGAAGAGGGACCTCAACACCTGAAAACCTGACTGACTTGGGAAGTGGTAAGATACCTTTTGCTTTACATTTTAAGACAGCCTAGAGAAACATCTGCAGTCCATCCTCACAGTATCTCTTCCAGGCTCTACTTACTCACACAGGACCCTAAAAGCAATAGACACTTGTGGCATACAAGAAATCACCCATGGCTTCAGAAGGCTCCCAAACAAAGCAACAAAGGAGTTTCCCAGATGAAGACACTTTCATGAAAGCATCAGAAAGTGAATACAAAATGATTATATACAAAGTCTTTCTAGACCTTATACCAAATGCAGCAGAAGAAAAGGAAAAATTCAGCAAGCTGTCTGATCTGATGGAACACCAGTACTCTGAAATCCACCAGATCAAGAGCAAAATCAAAGACATAGAAACTTCCATGGAAACCCAAGAAAACATAATGGAACAAATAGAAAAAAGAATTTCTGATTTGGAAGACAGAGCTAGTGATGCCAGCATCTATAAGCAGAAATCAGAAAAAAGAAGCAAGAAAAATGAGAAGCATTAAGAAGCATGTGGGACTCTATTAAGGGAACAACCTTCGATTAATTGGAGTCTTGAATAGGGTGAGACATCTGAGAACACAGAGAGTATTGTTGCTGAGCTGCTGAAAGAAAATTTCCCAGAAATCATGAAGGAAGAGAATATAGACATCTCAGATGCATATCGTATGCTACCCAATATAGATCTCAAAAGAAAGACTCCAAGACGTATTATAATCAAGCTTAACAAAATGAAACATAAGCAGAAAATCTTAAAGGCAGCAAGACTCAAGGCAAAGCTAACATTCAGAGGGAAACCCTGTAGGCTGTCTTCAGATTTCTCAGCAGAAACCATGCTGACACAGAAACAGTGGCATAACACATTCAAATTCTTGAAGGAGAAGAACTTCCAACCAAGAATTATATATCCTGCAAAACTAGATTTCAAATACGAAAATGAAATTAAGACATTCCCAGATAAACAGAGACTCAGAGACTTCGTAAAAACTAAACCAAAACTACAAGAAATACTGAAAGAAGTTCTTGGCACAGGCTTAGAAGAACAAAACCACTAACTTTATATTTTAGAACGACACGCTACTCAAAACTCTACTCAGTTAGGGAAGGCTCCAAAGTAAATCACAGCTTTAGTACTGAAAGAAGAAATCCAGTGATTATCATGAAAACTATGGTGCCATCATATTAAAAAGAAGGATGTACTACAGTTGTTATAGTCCTTCCAGATGGAGAGGAAGATGACAAGACTGGTAGTAATTAAAATTGGGTTTATATATAGTTTATTAAGGGGGATAATAGGGGCACCTGTAAAACACAACAAAGATGTATCATATCATTTCAATAAATGTAACACAGGAGTCTCAACAACTACAAAACCAGCTCTGAAAAAGGTGAAAAATCAACTCACAAAAAAGAATGTCCCAAAACAGACTAATAAGAACAACAGAGAAATCATCAACATAAAAATAAACATATCACAATAGCAGCAGTGAGCACATACCTATCAATAATTACATTGAATGTGAATGGACTGAATGCTCCAGTAAAGAGACATCGAGTGACATCTTGGATCAAAAGACATGACCCATCCATATGTTGTCTACAAGAAACTCACTTGAGACCTAAAGATAGGAACAAACTGAAAATTAAAGGATGGAAGAATATACATCAAGCTAACAATGAACAAAGAAGAGCAGGGGTGGCAATTCTCATCTCAGACAAAATCAATTTTAATGTTAATTCCAGCAAAAAGATGGAATCAACCCAGATGCCCAACAACAGAAGAATGGATAGGTAAACTATGGTACATATACTCAATGGAGCACTATGCAATGATAAAGAATAGCGATGATTCCAGGAAACATCTCCTAACCTGGTTTCAACTGGAAGACATTATGTTGAGTGAAAGCAGCCAGCGAGAAAAGGACAAATATTGTATGAGACCTCTACGTTAAGATCTCAAAAACAGACTTGTGTATAGAAGAAAAGACTCTTGCAGCTGCCAGGGAGGGGAGGGAGGAAGGGAATGAGGGCGAGGTGGGGGAGGGTTTAGATTAGGTAGTTGCTAGAAATCTGGTTGGGAGAAAGCTGTGATAGCACACATTAGAAACAGGAACAACATTAAGCGGACTTCAGCATAACTTGAGTATTCTTTCCATCTTAACCCAATATTGCAAGGATAGAGTAGCTGGGGCAGGGGGCAGGGGACCATGCTCTTAGGTGAAATCGAGGCCAATTGGCACAACTAGTGTTTTGCTAGGAGGGATCTCTGCACCCCTACATTGGTGAGTGGCGTCTGGGGTCTTAAAAGCTGCCAAGCTGTCATCCGAGGACACAGCAAATGGTCCCAACTCAGCAGGAACGGATGCTCACAAAGGACCAAAATGATATGTGGTAAAGACAACCTAGAAGACAGAGAGACTCACATCAATGGGTACCTACATCGACTTGGGACTGGAAGAACCAGATGGTGCCTGGCCACGACCAGTGATGGCTGTGATGGAGCTCAGAGAGATAGTCTCACTGGCAACACAAGAATGAAAAGGGGTGCATCCTGAGATCTCCACTAAAAGACCTCAATTGATGGTCTAGCGGTTTCTGGGTTCCCCTGAGAGCATGGCCCCTGGTCCTGATGCTGCCCTTACCGATAAATTGTACCGAAGGTCCACTCTTTGGACAGGAACGGATTGGACTTGGCAATGTAGAGTGACCATACAGTGGATGCACTTTATGGTTCTATACATCTATCGGATATCATCCTGCTGATCTCTGGCTGGAGGAAGGAAAGTGGGTGGAGAGGAGGGGAAAGGAGGCTGTTGGGAGGATGAGACATGTATGGAGCAGAGAGGAACAGTGTGCTGTCACCGGACAGGGAGAGCAGTGGAAGCTGCATATAGGTGGGCATGTAAATTTATATGTGAATGTACATTTTCACTCAGTCATATTAAATAAAAATTAAAAAAAAAGAAATTCAAATCAAAACTACAGTGAGATAATGCCCAACAACAGAGGACTGGATAGGTAAACTATGGTGTGTATACTGAATGGAACAGTATGCAATGATAAAGAACAAGGATGATTTTAGAAAACATCTCATAATCTGGTTTCAGTTGAAGGGCATTGTGCTGAGTGAAATTAGTCAGCGACAAAAGGACAAATATTTTATGATTCCCCTAGGATAAGAACTTAGAAACAGAGTCATGCATAGAAGAAAAGACTCTTTGACAGCTGCAAGGGAGGGGAGGGAAGGAGGACAAGAGGAGAAAGGGTTTAGATCAGATAGTTGTTAGAAATTTGGTTGGGTGAAATCTGAGACAGCACACAGAAAGATCAATACTAGCTGGGCTTCAACGTAACACGATTACTCCTCCCATCTTAGCCCAATATTGTAAGGACAGGGTAGCTGGGGCGAGGGGCTGGGACCATGCTCTCAGGAGAAATCGAGGCCAATTCGTACAACTGGCATTTTGCTAACAGAGCCTTCTGCACCCCACATTGGTGAGTGGTGTCTGGGGTCTTAAAAGCTGCCAAACTGCCATCTGAGGGTATAGCAAATGGTCCCAACTCTGCAGGAACAGATGATCACCAAGGACTGAAACAACACGGGGGAAGAGAACCCAGAAGACAAAGAGACCCACATGAAAGGGCAACTACATCGACTTGTGACCAGAAGAACCGGATGGAAACAAGTGTTTCCCAGACCTGGGCCATCTTTACATCTTTGGTGTGCTTGAGTACATACCAATGTTTGTCCAGCTGTACGTGGAGTTACCAGAAGTCGGAGCCGACTCCATGGCAACCAAATCCACGATGGAAGGATGATAGGGGTTGGGACAGAAGGGTGCAGGCAGTACTTTGCGTCCATACTTGCAGAAGCTGGACTAGGAGCCACATCCAGATGGAGACTGGGCATCATTTGAAGATGACAGACTGTGGAGATAATGGACTTATTGCTGAATGTGAGGACTGGCTGGAACAAAGTCTCCCTCAGGAAAACAAACAAACAACAACAACACAAACAAACAAAACAGAAAATTGACAACCAAGGGCAGATTTTAGTAAAGACCAAATCTGTGCTGACTACATTTATGTTTGTTATTGTTACTTGCCATATTCACTTCCAGGAATTTTGAAATTGGCCTAAGACTGAGTTCTGGCCAATAAAATGTGGGAGGAATTAATACATGTAATTTCTATTGTTGGTTGATAAAAATCTTCCATTTATAGTCCTCTGTCTTCTCTTTCCATCTCACCAAGACTTGAAGGTCACATATTCAAGATGACAACATCTTCAAATAGAAGGAAACTGTGTCACTGTTACTGTATAGATCGAAACCATCTGGATTATAATAGGTTAGGATATATATGGGTGTGAAATAAATATTATTATGTTAGACCACTGTGATTTTTAGATTCCACTTATTTTATCCTCCACTAATACATTACCTCATAAAGTTATTGACAGGATTAAATCAATTAATACATGTAAAGTATTCAGTAGTATGCCTGACATATAGTGGGGGCTTTGTAAATGTTAGCACTTCTTACGACACATTGTCCAACATTTATATGCATTTGAATGAGATGGTTGTCTGCATTGGCTGTCTACTATATTGTGAGATTCTTTGGGTTAATTCTAGGAAGATTTGTGGTTTTTTTTTAAATATAATGATTAAATAATGAATTAAGCATTATTATTAATATATAAATGAATTTTAATTTAAATATTCTTAATAAGCTATTAGATTAGTCATTGAACATGTTATAGCTCTCTACCAGTGAATGTGAGAGAAAATAATGAATTACTTATGGATTTAATTCATATTGATGTTAACAGTTCTAATTTTCACAAATAAGAACTTTTACACATGCTTGTGTTTATATTCATATGCATGATTTGTTTTCCTTAATTTATAGAGTCTTTATGTTACGAGATTTGAAATCTGAAATCCTAGACTTAACCACATATTTATCTCTGTTCTGAATTCACTGAAATCCAGTCAACTGCGTAATGATTTATTGCCTTCTGAAGTAAAACATGAATGATCTAGACCAGAAATACTCTTTTTACCACAGCAGCAAAAGAAAAAAGCTAAAACTCTTCTTTTCTTTTATTGTGTTTATTTGTCAGTGGTATCTCTGACAAGACACCTCATGTGTTTTCTTTTGATTTAGTTCAGTTCCTTTGAAATTTTTTTTTTTTTTTTCCTACAGAGGTGGCTAATCACACTGGGAGGAGGTGATTGAAATGAAAGTCATTTTCCCTGAAAATCTAGCATTCCCAATAAAGGGATCAGTTGTGGAATCTCACTCAGTAGTTACCCAAGTCTCACACTGGATTAAATGAAAACCAAACCCATGGCTGCTGAGGCAATCTGAACTCACAGCAACGCTATAGGACGGAGTAAAACCTGTCCAAAGGGTTTTCAAGGAGCGCTTCATGGGTTTGTTATTGTTTGCTATTATACAAACAATACTATTTGCACTATCTGGATACGAGATCTAGATGGATCTAAATAATATGGATCACGGCTTTCTTGGGCATATATGCTGTCAGTTTAAAAGATCAGGTGAGAATTATAAATTAGAAAATTTGTATATGGACAAACCAAAAAACCAAATTCATTCCCGTTGAGTCTGACTCATAAAGATCCTATAGGACAGGGTAAAACTAAGGAACACTAAAGTGTTCCTTGGCTTGCCTTGGCTGGTGGATTAGAACTGCTGACCTTTTTGATAGTAGCTGTAGCATTTAATCACTAAATGTAACCCAGGATTTCCTCACGCATGGATACACATCCAGAATTACAAAGAAAGCTCTTGAGAGAAATTATCTGTAACCTGGAGATATTTTTCATGAATAGTGTCTTAATGACTTTTTAGAAATAAAATATCTGTCTTCCCTGTTAGACCACACACTCCTGAAAGTAAGGACAGTCTTTGTCACACATCTCAATGTTTAGTTTAGTAACTGACACAGACTAGATAGTTATGAAATAAGTGTCCAGTGACAGAGTGAAAACAAGAAGTTTTCTATCTACTTCTTGTAATTTCAGAAATAAGTTGTCATGGGTAAAATAAGATTTTAAAATGGTCATTTGTACAGTGTACTTATTAACAGTTTATATCATTTGGGAGTGACTTCTAAAATTGGCTGCCCTCAAGTGGGGTGTGTATAGCAGACAAAGCTCGACTGCTAACCCGAAGTTCGGCAGTTTGAATCCACCAATCTTCTCGGAAACCCTGTGGGGCAGTTCTACCCTGCCCTATAGGTTCACTATGAGTTAGAATTGACTCGGTGGCAAGAGAGTTGGTTTTTGGTATAATCTGTTAGTCTCAGCAATCACGTATAGTACGTATTATTGTTGCACTTTTTAAATACATGAATAAAAAAAGACAAGGCTATTAGCAACTTTTTCAAGACTGAACAGCTGTTTAGTGAAGATGCTCGGAAAGGAATCAGGTCCTTTTTGACTCCTTAGGCAGTGCCCTGGACTGCAAAAATAAAAGGGATCAGAAATTAAGTCTGTTGTTCCATTAACTCCGTTTGCTCCCAATAGATGGGTCAACAGGTATGAGCCAATCAGATAGTTTATAAACAAAGAATTTTTCTCATTCTTGGAGTGCTCTGGCCTCCT
Organism: Heterohyrax brucei; assembly: GCA_028571685.1. NCBI lineage: Eukaryota > Metazoa > Chordata > Mammalia > Hyracoidea > Procaviidae > Heterohyrax > Heterohyrax brucei. Next base: position 68,279,439 of record CM053153.1, read on the forward strand.
CGACAATAAGAGAATCGCTAGGATAAATCCTTTTGTAACAAGAGACTCGTTCTCTGATTTAGCTGTTCCACAAGTTTGGATTTCTAGTATACCCGGTAATCCTGAAGTGAAGCACTTGGGCACTTGAGTTGGAATTACTTGGATTATCCAGGCAAAATGTGCTTTGGGCTCTGGGGGACTTAATTACTGTCTCAATTGCATGACTCTCCAGTTTGGCTCTTTAGACACAGCCACCAAGTAATTGAGGTGATTTTGTCAAATTATAGTTTCTCAGTTTAAATGTACTTCTTTTAAATTGAAGACCCACTATTGCCATCCTTCATTTTCTAAGATGATAACACTGATAGGGCTTATGAGCAGTATGTCTACATGTGACTTTAAACACCAGTCAACACCCTCAGCTTTTTCTCATTCATGAATATAGTGAATTTTTATTTTATTATGGTAGCATGTTAGACTGGAAAAATATCAAGAAATGTGAAAATATCTATATGCAACATGTGTAACTGAACTGAAGTACTGTACTTTTTTAGAAGCACTGAAATATCCATACATACAAGTGTAATTATATATGTAAATATGTATTATTCCTTAAGTTTTTTGTACTACAATTTTATATGATAGTCATTTCAAAGAGCATTAAAAAAAATTCAACAAGAAAAATTAAAAAGATGTGCTATATTTCTAAAGACTCAAAGAAAAGAAAAGAAAAATATTTTGCCAATGACAAAAAAAAAGCGTGTGGATAAAAGTTGGCCATTTTGTACTTTTAATCATTATTTGTGCAGTTCTCCTCAAACTATGTCTTTGATATCAAATAGATTTCAAGATGTCAATGAAAGCACTACTTGGTTTGTGTCACACACTGTGACTAAATTTGAAAGAAATTATGTTCAGGCTAAGCAAGAGACCTTAGCTGTAGTGACTGGAGTAATGAAATTGCCCAAATAAATTCTTAGAAGAGAAATTACCTTGACAACTACCCATAAGCTCTTACTTGAAATCTTAAAGCCGTAGATTGGGTAGCATCTGCAGCAGCTGCCAAAGTGTTGTGATGAACTTTAATACTGTCATGTATTCAATATAAATATTTTTCTGGAATGCTCTAATGCAGAGAAATGTTTTCCCTGAGTCTAGTGTAAAACATTTGAAAACCTCTTCTCTGTAAGTATTACAAGAGGAAAGATAGAGAATATTGTCTAGATTAACAATTCTTATCTAAAAGTGTGATTAGAACTCTGTTCTGATTATGGTCTAAAAAAATCATTTACAATAAATATGATTATTTATTGGTTGCCTTAAAAATTACTAAACTACTAACTTTATACTAATTGCTGTGTTTCGTCTTCCAAAAGGTTGCAATCTAATATTCTGTAAGCCAAAGCCCAGCCAAGTGCCATCATAAAGATTTTACAATACATGACTTAAAAATGTACTTTCTTGATTCTATTTATTTTGTGTCATTAAGTACAATGCCATGTGGTCTGGCTAGAAATCCTGAGATGAGTTATCTGGGTTCACTGCCTGACTTAAACAACTCAGCAACATTTTCTGAATTTTGTCGTTCATAAAGTGTGTGTGCGTGTGCGTGTGCGTGTGTGTGTGTGTGTGTGTGTGTGTGTGTGTGGAAATTACTTTTTGTTTAACAGATCAAATTAGAAAAGGAAAAAGTTTTCTTTGTATTTTAGTTGTTTGTTTAAAAATAAGTTTTGCTTAAACTTCAAGAGAAAGTTTGAAAAATGTTGCCAACATTATGAAATAGCACGCAAATTTTTGGTACAGATTTACCTGAGAAAGAAGTGGATATAAAAGTAAGTTTCATTATGGTTGTATGAGAGAGAGAATGATGAAAGGGGCAGTAATAAAAGAACATACTTAGCCATAAAGCTTAAAGCATATGGTGATAAATTTTGATTCTCTGACTGACTTGTATGCCAACCAATTTTTTTTTATTTAAACAGGATTCATTGCTATTAAAGTAAAATTTGCTGTTGTAGATGTACTCTTACAACGGAGTTTAGTTTCTGAGTAGGAAATGTCATAGTTTAAAATCTCAAAGTTATGAAGTCAAACTAAAGAAGTGACAATGCTTTCATATATCTGAAAGGACATTTTGCCTCTTTTGTGTCTGTGTAAGCAATCATCTCATCACCACACACACATACACACCCGCATACACAGTTTTAAATGCTGATTTCTGCTTGTTAGTAAGACATGAACTGAAAGCCTTTTCCTGGTCATCTAACTCCCAGAGTGTCTAGTTCTCTGCAGAGCTTCTGAACTTGACCCATGGTCATCACTCGATGTAAGGTGGTTTGAATGAAAGTGTGTGTGTCCACTTCACACCTAAGAGCATTTTCTTTCTTCCATTTGTAGCCTTTTAACTATTCTCCTATGTTTCCTCTAGTGGTTGTGGATCAGAATTCTGATGAAGCAATCTGTGTGGCACTTGCTGAAATAAAAATCAGCATACCTCACCAAAAATGCTTTAAATCTCAGAAAAACAACTCATCACAGTTTTGAAGAGATACAGTATTACAAACTAATACAAATCATTTGCAAATGAGGCATATATGAGTAATAGAAAATTGATACTTTCATTTCTCCTTCAAGTTATTATCCCTTTAAAAAATTAGCTGAAAAATTAATACACAATATTAAGCATATGGATAAGTTTGGTCACAAAATAATCTCTAAAAAATAAACACCTTAAATTCTCATTTACTGTCTTAGGAGATATCTCTTAAATTGTTATCCTCTGATAAGAACTATTGTCTTACTATATATAGCAGTTCAAAGGTGTCTAAAGGCTTTGTGGAAGGAGAAAAATAATCCTTAACAAAAGCATTTCTGGAAAAAAAAAAAAGATAATCTAAGGCTTGTTTCAAGTACTCCAAGTACTTATAAAAAATGGTCTAAAAACCATTCTCTCCCTGAGTGCAGCTCTCTTAATTTTGTGAGCATTTAGAAAGTGAACCATGCTAATCAAGTAATCACTTGCAAATTATATATTAAACAGATAGATTGAATGCATAATTGTACTAAAATATTTTTACTTTGAT